>CM052140.1:3016734-3188002 GCA_028454255.1 Halictus ligatus | reverse complement strand
ATGATACGCGAGCACACTGGTTGGTTGCTTATAACTCTCTCTGACTCAGTCTGACCTCTCACCGTCCTCACTGCCCTTTCGCAGGGCCTTATATAAGGGTACATTTGGTTATCGGAGTTTGGTGGGGATGGATGATTCTAGTCCTTACAGATAGGGAATGACGTGGCGGTCGGAGTTTTCGCAGGGTTGGACTTTAATCTGAAATCTCGGTACCGGTGAGTAATTTGCCTTAGTCTAGTTGATGAGAAAGCCCGTGAGTTCTGACTCATCTATTTATGTAACTTATCTATTCTAACAGATAAGTATTGGCTGTCTCGCATAACAGTATGGTCGTTGCAACATTGTCAGCTTTAAACAATGATAATTTGTAAAGTAAAACGAAGTAGGAAAAGATTCTGGTACGGTTATTTAAAGGAAGTTGCACCGAACATATTCCTGTTTGTTAGAGCCTGGGATATTTTGTATATTATTATATTTATAAATATATAAAAATTTTTTAATCTCTCATGTATCATTCAGCACAATTTTTTAAATATATTATTATTAATTATTACTAAAAAAATGTATGGTTTCTAATTGGAAAGGGATGCTCTATATCATGCAAAAAAATTAAGAGAAAATGTGGGACGAGACGATGAGGACATCGCAAAGAATTTAAGCAATTGTTCCTGGTGAAATATGCTACTTTCAAAACGTTCGACTTTAAATGATCATAGTAACTAAAATATGTATTCAATTTCATTAATTTCTTCATTTTCGAGATCTGTAAACATTTACAAAGCAATACAAATTTATTAGTTTTCAATTCGAAAAGTCGACTTTTTGGTCGAATGTCCCTAAATTCTGCGATCCGGACCACTGTGCGGCCCGGCACCGACAAAGATGCGTGTCTGTACGGTGTATAAACACTTCCATCTAAATGCATTGGAAAATATTTGTCGGGTCAGTTACGTTACGTGTCTGTGCGAATAAATCAACTTTAAGTTGGTGCAAGTCCTGTAAAAAATAATGAAACAAAAAAGTTTTGTAATTGGATTAATGGTTGTTTATACCGATATGTCCGATCCGGTCTCGGATTACGCGGCATGTTTACATTTTATACTGCTCGGCGTTCGAGACAGCTCGAGCTTCTTGGCCCCTCGCAGGGTATGCCCCCTAGTGGAGGGGATAGGCGAACTGACTAAAATCGTGTGACTCCATTCAACTTAGATGAACACTTTACTGTACTGTTGTATTATTCTCAACTTATTAAAATGGTTAAAACAAGAAATAAACATCTATGCAGATAAAACGTGATTGTTAATTAATGCAGTCCCTGTGATTGTCACAGGGACAATTTTATTTTGCATAAAAATTCATCGTCTACCTATCATAATTTCAATTATGAGCCTATAATACACTTCTAGTAACGTAATGTGATAGTTTTGCTTTTTTATTAATCCCATTTCAATTAATCCCAGACTCAAGTTTATGCTAAGAATTATTTACTGTACCTATTAATACTACAACTATTTGTAGATTCAGATTAAATTTTACTATCCCACTACATTTCTATTTGCCATTTCGATACAGATGAGTATGTATTAAATATTGAACCATTGCACGCTCAAGATCCACTTAAGGGTTAAAAAACGTGTAAAATACGAGTGCAAATTTTCACGACTTGTCGCTTGATAAAAAATTCGGGCGAACTTTCGTCGATTTGCAATTCGAATTAAAGGGCACACGGGTCGATCTCACAAGTCTCGCGTTCGACTCGTCCAAGGACCGAACGATTGCCGTCGACAATGGAATTTCCTTTAAGATGTCTTCTCAGTTTGCTCGGTACTCGAAAACACGATATCGAAGCGACGAGCCACCTCTGTTGTTGGAACAAAGCACGAATTCACTCGTGCAATTTCAAATGATCAAACGTGTCTCGTTCGTCCACAATATTGCGGGGACACCCGATAAGCACCAATTCGACTAGGGAACATGTTTCACGATTAAATTCTGCATATATACAAGCTGATCTGCATTCAGCGAAAACAAAACAGAGGCTCGTATCAAATTTTCTCGCTAATGAAAGAAAGATACATCGCATTTCACATTTATGGAAACGCGTCGTTCAAAATTTCGCTGGATATCGCACCGAAGTCACTGGAGCCTGTAAGAGGATTACCACAGCTTTCGGGAAGTCGAGGATGTTTTATGCTTAACTGCACATGCGCACTAATTTCGTCGAAGATTTCTCGCGGAATTTTATTTATTGTCGTGCTTACGATCTCCCTCGTATATGTGGCCAAAGAAAAAGCTGCTCAGTTTTGTACGACTGGCCCATCAAATTATATTTCCATACGGTCCATAACTTTTTTATTGGATAGCTCACAAAGCCACGTGACTTTTCGCTTCAATACTGTATTATGCAAAAAAGTCTTTTACTATATTCTCGCGCTACTGTTCTGGCAACTTCATTGTAAGTGAAATCTTTCTGTGAACTTGCTATTTTAGAAAATCTTCGGATTTACCATTTTAATCGAGTGACTTTTCAATCATTAACTATCGCAAAGGCGTAATAAGAAGTAATTAGAATTGAGGTGGCAAGAGTTTCACTATGACCAATGGAAATACAGTATATAGATTATACTAATTTGGATACTATGACAATATAAAGTGAAAGAATTATTCGTCAATTTAAAAAGAAATGGAAATACTTCTGAATGGCGACAGCGAACTGGAATGATAAATTAACTTCTACATGTATATTATCGCAGAAGACAGGGCCTAAAAATTATTTTATTACTGCATCTATGTCAAAAATGTGGTGGTCAAATGTTTTTGGAACTATGATTTGATTATATAGTACGTGTTCAAAATGGCGACATAAAAGACTGAAATTTTATTTTAATTTCTTCAACAAAATTAATTTACATACAAGATATACTTTGCAAATATATTATCTCCCCCGCAGAATCGTATTAATTGTGTATGTAGAGAAGGTCTCAAATCCAAAATAATCCTTCAATAATCCTTCTTTTGCACAATTACAGGAGATATTTATTAATGTGAAGCATACACAAATTTTATGTCTCTTAAATGCATAATCGATGTTAAGCATAATTAAACGTATGTTTGTTATGTAATGCGTAGCATGTTCAGAATTATACGGATTTTTTTCATAAGCGACGGTGCAGTGAATAACAATGAACTGCTGATGAATAATATCATACTTTTAAAGTTTAAATTCTTAAGAGATTATTTTTGTATGTTATTTCAGTATACTTTTCCAATTTTGAAAAGCATGATACGGGCCCACAAATATGTTTGTACCCAAGGATGAAAAATGCATTTACAAATAATAATTTCCAGTTATGATTAAAGCAGAACATAAATTCCATGTTATCTTTTATTCCTCTCCACGAATGTTGATTATAGTTTTACCAAATTGTTTTCACATATAAATGTCCACTTTCGGCTGAAAAATAAAGTTTGATTTTCACATTTTATGCATTTTTTTACGAAGCAATAACTACACGTTTTCCACTTTATCTACTATTTTTACAACTTTCATACCATTTTGCAGGCAAATAATGGTGGGTTCATATCTTTCTTGGAACATAAAGAAGAACTCGTTATGAATCATTTTAGGTGGCCTAGCTACTCGAAATTTGGCCGTTATTTAACATCCTCCTGCGCTATTTATCCCACAGTTTCTTGTGTTTTACGCGTCTTCGAGTCTTTAACGTTTGTACGTACAATGTTCGCACATTTATGCTCCCGAGTATGCACCGTAGAACCGCCTTGTATGTGTGTGCAGATGCGCCTGTTTTACCGCTCGTCGCGACAACAATCGCGCTGATGAACGTAGCTTTGGTATTGATTTACAAAGAGCGTATGTAATCGAATTGCCTCCCTGATGAGTGCATTCACTCGTTATATGGAATGGAGTGTCGTTAAAAAATCTGCGCCAAATTTTTAGCTTAGAAATGAACAACAACAGAAAAAAAGAGAAAAAAAGCAACTCCTTTTTAATCATCGCAGATTGGAAGCCTAGTCTGTACCATTTACGACGATTGAGACCCAATCGTTCGTTTCCGTCTTCCACGCCGTAAAAGTACATCTACAATGGATTCTCTATATGTCGCCGAGGCATTGCCGATAAATGTCGCGGAATTATCTCCACTACCGCGGAGTATACCCCATGAGGTGCAAACAAGCTCGAAAAACATCGGTTGCTAAGGAGTGTAACATAATGCGGGTCGGGTATATCGGTGTGAGACCGGAGTCCACTACTAATGCAATAACAAAACTTCTTTATTTTTCATTACTTTTTTATGGGTCTTTCACCAACATATTCGTAGCATTTTTTTTTAATAAAAATGATACCAGATATGAAATAATTCCGATGTTATTTACATTTGTTGAACGATGAAAGTTTCGGACGCAAAGAAGGACAGAAATTAAACTTTAAACTCGAACTTTTCTATTATTAATTATTTGTGCATGTGACTTCCCCTAATGTATTTGTGGAATTTTTCTGATTAAAATGATACCAAACACGATATCATTCGGATCATATTTACACTAATTTTCCGTTCACATAATTGTAAAGGGAAGTAACTAAAACTTATAAAAGTAAGTAGAACGGACGAAATTACATCAGTGATTACGTGCCTTTGAAGGGTTGAAGGACAAGAAGAATCCGACAATTTATTTATATATTGAATTAATTAATAGGTACATGTTATTACCTGATATTTAGCACTAGAACTATTAGAGTCGTAAGCACCATTGACATACATTCCTTTGCAATAATAAGCTCGGTGTAAGCTTGTGGAAACATAATTTGGTAAATAGAATTGTTAATAGTATCTCGTACATTTTAAGGATTTACGTGCTTGCGAATTTTAGTACAATTTTGATTCAACTATATTTACGGTTTCCTCATAACTCTCGTACTTCTATCCGCAGTTCTCTATCTGTGGAAAATGTCAGAACCATATCTCCTCTTCAGTTCACGCTTTTCCAAGTTCCTTTAGAAGCAAAGGAAGGAAGGAACTTGACAAGAGAATCACACTTCAAAGTTAACGACCTTCGTGAACTGTATATTTTGTTGCGCGAATTTACTGCATCTACTGCTGTTTATAATCACAGTTCTTATCTTACACATTTACAACATGTACGAATTTCTAAAATTCGATGAGCTTCGAAAATTCATAAATCATAACGAGCCTATCAAGTTTTTTATTAACGAGACTATTCATAAAAAATGCGAGCTTCTCTTCGTTTCGCACTCTATAAACCACCGTATAAACATTTACCACCGTGCACACAGATTAACAGACAGAATTAACAGAAAGAAAAGATTAACTGTATATCTAATCTATCGCCTCATTAAGATTAAAGAGAAAAATGATTGAAGTATAATAGTTTCTGGAAATTAATACAGTATAGGCTCTTGTAACCGTACCCCCTGTTGTGGCGTCACTAACGTCGTAAAAATTGTAGTAATTACGATGTGACGCGTGCTTGCACAATCTTTTGGAAGTATGCGAGCTGGTTTCAGGTTCTTGTGATATCTTATCACTGCAATGATCACAACACTATTTGGTAACAATATATATGTATTTGGAAAGACCGGATAGTTGCTGTACAGTGACGTGATTACAAAGAGCGATGTTGAAAGAGCGAGAGTTCGATAGAATCTGAAGAAAATGGAAAAGAATCGGAAAAACATTGACTATAAAGATTCTCTCCACGGATAGGATTCGAATAATGGGGAACCAATAATCGCATTTAGGGGCGGTTTTCGGTATTATGCAACGCCCAAGAGCTGGTACATTGTTTTAAGAGAAGACACTTGGCGAAGTCTGTCGAAGGAAGACGACACCAAGTCCCACGTGTCTGGAAACCGTCCCATAAATTACGGGCCCTCTGGTGCCACAAGTGTGTCACGCTACGTCACGTGCCATCGAGAGCGGTACAAAAATCCGCCGACATTTACCAGTAGTACCCTGGTTGTAAAGCAACAAATTCATTAAAGAGGCAATAGGAGACTTCCTCAAAAATGACCTCAGCTAATGCGACCGTAGCATAAACCCAGACTGAAATTGTAGCTGGCGACGCAACACCCCCATTATAGTATGTTCTGTTATATTATCTGCAAAACGTTTCATAGCGATGTTTACATACATGATTCAATGTATTTAGATGTAATAAATACTTTTCTGTGTTCGACCGGTTAAATATAATCATAGTAAATCATTCTGAAGCAGAGAACAGTATCACAATGGCAAGTAAACGAAAACGTGTAGTTTTACTTATTAAAGCGAAATACAAAATAATTAAAGTTCTTGTAAATGGTGAGACTGCAACGAAATTAGCAAGGATACATGGTGTTGGGAAATCTACAATCACGAATATTAAAAAACAGAAACGCAATATTGAAAATTATATACAGAATGTGGATTCCACGGATGCTAGTACCAGTATGAAAAGCTTAACGAATCCAAAAAATAAAAGTGAACATTAAAAAAAATAGAAGCAGCAAACGAAAGTAACGATAAGGACGTGCCTCCTCATGTAAAAGCATTTAAGTCACTTGAAAAAGTATTTCGATGATGGTTTGAGGTACATACAACGGGAATGTAATTCTACGCAGCTGTTTACCATATAAAGTTTATGTAACTTAGCGGCTAAAAAGATATGGAACCCTTAGACATTGAAAGAAACTGTCAATTTTGTTCATTTCTACTTGAACAAATGAAGTTTAATGCAAAAGAAAGTAATTGTTCAATTATCCGAAAATTTCACTATCCGGCCACTTTTATCTCCCTATTGGTTCGAATACGGGAGTCTCCGCTGTATTGATAGTTTCTGTAAAAAAACAAGACTACTCCTAACAAAAAGTAGTTGTAGGGAAATGCCTAATTTGGACCAACACCTCGGTTGAAACTACCATGTATTTTCGAAAAGAAAAATATTTCAAGTGTTCAGTATTGACATAAAAGGGAGCATTCAAACGAAAGTGTTCCGACCGTTGGTGATCGTTTCAAAATTGTTTTCGCGTAACGAACGCGCGATCGAACGGCTGTTGTCCCGCTCGCGTAAAAAGCCGTGTCACCGGCGACAAACACCTCCGTTTAAATCTCACCTCACGAGCAAAGGTGAACCTTCCTTCCGACGTTTCGTGCGTTATCGTGCGCGAACGAACAGGCAAAACTTTCTATCTCGATATCGTTTGTATCGCAATAATTTGCATAATTTTGTTCTGCAACATGTACTGCTGTAATGCTGACGGCTATCATTCAAAGCTTGATAAAACGACTAAGAAAAAACATAAATTTTTAAGCTGTCTTTGCTAAGAGAAAGCTTCAGTATTTAAGTCTATGATGGTTTCAGTCACGAAAAAGTGTTTTTAAAGTCTTCACGGACGTTTCAGTATATACCAATTTCGAGAAAGAAATAGAAAAAAGTCTTAAAATAAAATTAAAGATGGATTACGAAACTAAAGGCTTCTAGCTTTAAAATGAGTCCAAAATTGTTGTATACCAATTTTCATTTTTTTACGAAATTATCACAGTTCAAATAATTTTTTGTGAAGTATTTAATTTTAAAATATTTTCGAGATTGAGTATAGATATTTGTAACAAAAAATATTGTTTATTGATAGCATAACAGGATACCTGAATAAATTTAATGGTCGTATTCAATATTTCTCTTCAATTATGAACAAAGTACAGTAAATTACATGATTTTCATTATTGTTAATTTTCCACAAAACACATTTGTAAGTACTTGCAATCGAACGAACGTATTTATATTACAACATAATGACTCATAATTGTGGCCTGAGACCGAAAATTTTTAATTACTGAGTTATTACGTCTCAATAATAAGGAACATTATCGAGAACTCGAGACCTTTTGATTATAAACAAACCGTTCAGTACACACGAGCATCCACTTTTTCAAAATTACTATTTCAGTACACATACCGAAAGACGTTGGCAAAATTAATTATGGACTGAGGAAGCCTCATCAATTTCATTTAAATAAACCCATTACATTCTCATAATAATCAATTTCGACTGATAGGATATTTATACAAAATTATGGCCATAAATGGCTAGAAGAAAATCAATAGTAGCAAGAAAACAGAGGGCTAGTTTCGTGCACAACATAGTAATCTCACGTATGTCACATATGTATCAAGATCATTTTACAATTCACACTGCGTGTATATGTGACGCAATATCATAATCCCATGCCACGGATCCCCGTCAAATATCAGTTGAATCGATCCATTCGTTTGTACTCCTTCTGAGTTGACTGAATTCTCTTCCGCCATATAAATTCCGTCACAGGCCTCCAATGTTGTTGCAAACATGATCTGCCTCGGGGAAGTGCAAGATGCAAATTTCCTGTGTACCGCACACGGACGGTGGACGATGGACGATGCAGGAACGTCGAGAAATTACACAGGTTCGTTACACAGGTTGCTTGTCCGAGCTTCACACGCGAATAAGTTCAGTCTTTACTCCATAACCAAGTATTGCCAAGTAATCACCTTGAACACATTGCCTATGGAAAAAATCGTCGAAACCAAGAAATTATTTTACAACTTATGAAAAACCTTTGAAGCTTATACGCGCACACACAGAAAAGAGCCTATGAACAAATTGTAGAAAAAGCGGTATAGCATTCGAATCAATTAAACATTCTATAATGCATTTGGAAAAATATTGATTTATCAGATAGAGGATTAAACACACGAAAAATTCCCTGAAACAGTTACGGAATCTCGCCCAAAATTCGAAGTCTGCAATACGGAGAACTAACTTTCTACCGACAAATGAAAAGTTTATTTAGAAACGATTTGTTGCTTTCAATTGATGCGACACCTGGGCTCGTAACTTTGAAAGAAGGTTTAATTATTGCTTCCAGAAATGTAATATATTTTGCAACTGTTAAACTGCATAATTGTGTAATAAATGTGTAATAAAAAATATCTGCATTAATAGCAAGAAATAAATAGAAATGCCTTTCTATAATACAGTAAAGTCTTGATGTAAGCCCAATTCTCGGGTCCGTGCTGTGACAT
The DNA here is from genome assembly GCA_028454255.1 of Halictus ligatus. NCBI lineage: Eukaryota > Metazoa > Arthropoda > Insecta > Hymenoptera > Halictidae > Halictus > Halictus ligatus. The sequence goes on along the minus strand of CM052140.1, from coordinate 3,178,921 downwards.
AGATCGCGTAGGGCTATTGTTTTCTTGTGACCGCAATGAATACAGTTTAAATTTTTCCGTGTTTAGTGTCATTTTACCCAGAAAAATGCCACAAATAGGTTGTTGAAAGTCCCATAAAAAATTAATAAAAAAAGAAAAAGTTTTGTAATTGGATTAGCAGTGGTTCATACCGATACATTTACCGGGTATCGGATTTACACTTTACACTGCTCGACGACCGGGGTATGCTCCCCAGTGGGGATAGGCGAACTGATTAATATCGTGTAGCTCTGTTCGCCTTATATCAAGACTTTACTGTAATTCTAAAAAGTTTAAGATATAATCTTTTAAAATATTCAATATTAAAACCAGAAACTAACTCTGAATCCCTCTCAACTAAATCTAATATTTTATATTTTACATACTGATATCGACAAGCATAAAATCCTGCACTAACGTATCAAGATTGGAATTATAATTCTTAATAACGTTCTCTTAAAAAATTTCCAAAAATTGCTGTGTAACCAGCACATCTAACTAGAGAGACTTCTTAAGTGAGTATATCAAGGTGAAAGAGAAGAGGGAAGACGACTCGAATACAAATGTGCCTAAGATATACGAACACCATGATACTGTGTCGTTCTCCTGTGTATCTATTCCCAAAGAAACTAAAATTTTAACAAGGGAACTTCGATAACTCGAACGTTCCAATTTTTGTGAAACTTGGCAAGTTTGTAGGGACCTGCAAGAAAGTACAGAGTAATTTCGTATTTTGGCTCTTTTTCAGTTTCGTCAGCGTAGAAACAATCTCTCAACGAAAATGGACTATTTTCAAACTCTATTTCCCTGTACATCCATAATACTAGATGTATCGAACGAATAAATTACAAAAATTGATTCGTAAATCAATTCTGTGAATAAAGTTCCGTAGAAACGTTCTTTTGATATAATTATAAAACCGAATATATCAAATGAGTCTTTGCGACTTTTCTCAATCTTTATGAGATGATATTATTAGATTTATAAACAATTCTTGTTTATATAAACTGTATATTAATATATGCTATTTTTTTTTTACAAAACAAGAACAACATCTGAAAACTAATAAATAGGACAAGATGTTTTAAAACCATGGCTAATATTATCATAGATGTATATTCGTAAAAACAAATATTGCATTTGACGAAGAGAAAGACTACTCGCTAATAGATCTAATTAAAAAGCAACGATAATTTTAAAGCCACAATAGATAGATATTATCAGAGAACTCCCCTTCCTGAACATAAGTTGAAGGTAACTTGTACTGTTGGTTGTCAATATTTTTGCCCTATTTTGTACAGTGCAAACGAAATGGACTGTCAAAATGTCTAATAATTGAACAAATAATCGATACGTGTTACTGGGTAGTATCAAATGACCTTTCCATCAATTGCACGTGAATACGTGAAATGTATTAAACGTGAGAATGCAAAGCGGCAAATCGAACAGGATAGATACGTCAAACAGAATTGAAAATGATACGTAAATTGCTATGTAAATTAGCACAAATGTGTGGACAGTAAATGTTTAAATGTTCGCTGTGTGTACGCATAGACGTATTACTTAGCTTAATAAGTATACAAACATTTGTCTATAATTTTAGAAACATTATTCAAAGTAGAATCGATGAAGATGTAATAACAAAAATTAAATTATGGTAATTATTTACAAAGATGTTCTGTTTTTCTGATTTCGATTAAATTTAAATATGTTATAGATCTCAACATTTTAAGTAATTTTTTCCTAATCGGTCTCTTTCAGTTTTTTAGATATTCGCAACAATATTTTTTAAGTTTTAGTTACGTCTGGGTTAGGCTTAGTATAAAAAATGCAACTGCACTTTTTATCAAATATTATTCTCTACTATTATTGATAGAGACAGAACAAATTTCAGCCATTATATCGAAAAAACCAGCTATTTTTGTGTTAAAGCCGTATTGTCGCCGAAATAAAAATTCCGTCGTCTTCATTTTCGAGATATTTCCAAACAAACTACGGACACTCAGTGTTGCTAAATCAAGACTTGTTCCCCCACTCTAATTTCCACTTCTACCGCGCTATTCCCCCACACATTCGCTGTGGCCCGGTCACGTGACGCGTTTCGTCTCTATCGTGCATACTCCAGCACTGGCAGAGGGAGGGTAATTTTTCCCCCTTAATTCGTGCTCCCTCCCCTCACCTGGTGACACTGCAGACACTGACTATAGTGAATCCTGCCCCCTTTTAATTGATGGAACACGTGATTTAGGGCAGGGGAGCTCTATCGCAGTTTGTTGCAAATATCTAAAAGAATAAAAGAGATCGCCTATTATATGTATCGGAAAAAAATTACTTAAAATGTCGAGATCTATTTGAGACCACTTTGTAAATAACCGAAATTAAATCTATTCATGTCTCGTTAAATTAAAAAATTTGAATTGTGTTCAAAATGTCAAATCAGTTGTTTTCATTTGTTTCTAGGAACAAAATGCAGTACAAGGATAAGTTAGCATCGGTGAAACAGGAATGCGAAGATATTTTGAAGGTATCGCGAGAAAATGAAGAGAAACAATTTCATGAACTAATCGAGCTGTACAATGGAACTAGAGAGAAGGTACATTAAAAGCTTTATTAACACTGGAACTACCGGACCAGTCAAAATGACTGGTTCCTAATTTTTTTTGTTACGATTACTGAAATTGTAAAAATGTTTTTATCGGAAATTTTTTAATGAACCTCTTCATTGAAGCACACATTACAATAAAAGTTATATGAAGTCTGAATGGGCAGTCTTGTCACTGTTACAAAGCAATATACGTTAGTGGCGTTTATTGCTCGATAGTTCTAGTGTTAAATCTTATCTCTCAACTGTCCTGGATGCAGCAAAAATATTATGACCGGTGAAAGTACTTGGAGCCATTACATGTAGTCGTTCCGTGTATGCGAAGGAAATAATGAACAGAATTATTAACAGTTACATAATTTTAAGCTTACAGTATTTCGTGAAGAATTTTTACAGTCTAATTTCGGTAAGCCACCTGCAGTCTCATGTAAATAGAATTATTCTTTCAAAAAAAGGAAGTAAAAATATTATTTCTCTTGTTAACAAAATGATGAGATAAAAAAAGACGATTTCGTACGAAATTTTAGCGAACCAATGCTACTAATTTTGGAAGGCTCTATGTATTCAAAAATTCAAATGCACTTGTAATATAGTCTGAAAGTTTTAATTTCTCGCTTCCTGTAAATATACAATTTCGCCATAATTGGGTAAATTGCTTCAACGAAACATTTGAATAACGTCTAGGTGATGTTCAATTTTTCAGTCTACCTCGTTATATTCAAAGTGGTAAATACAAAAGATATTTGAACTTTCTTCGGTTAGCATCGCGCCGTCAGTAGCGCAAAAAGTTTCAAACGCAATACCGTTGGCTACATGCATCGTAAACCAACATCAAAGCAGTTTGTTTTAATTGATATGCATTCACTCTGACGTTGTAGCCACCTTTTTTACAGACAATGCATCGTAAAAAGTCCTCCCTTTGAAAATGTCGCTCTTCTGATAGGCGGAATCGAACTTGTCACCTTTTCGTTGCCTCTTGAATATTCAACGTCCAGGCGAAATTCCAGGCGAACTCGAATGTACACTTTCGCGTGTCTGCGCCACGGTTTTTATTGTCTCGCTTACCACCCTTGCCCCTCTATTTGTTCATTCCTTCGGTAACCGTAGAACCCCCATCTAATATGCAATCATGCGGCTAATAAATAGATTGTTTATTCTCATTTGCGAAAAGTATATTAGATACCCAAAAAAATATTTCTTTGATCTCATTATGAAATCACATCCGGACTTTTGTTCCAGTTTTTGAATTACTATTAATATGAGTCTAATAAATATAACATAGATCATTTACAAAAGACGGAATTATACTGTGGCTTCATTAAAAGTTACAAATAATAATAATTACTAGTCAGTTCTGGTGATTTTTCATACATTTCCGAGCGGATCAAGTAAAAACGGCACCGAAGTTGCAACCCTATTCGAAATTCTAATAAAACTTCAAGATGCAGAAGAAATAAATCCGTCTTCATTTTCTGTGCTGCGTAATCAACAGTTTCTTTAAATACAAATTTGCATACACGGCCGTGGCTGGTCCGTCAAAGTTCCTCCAAGTTCGATTAAGTTCGTTTTGCGTTTCATGTAGATCAAGTGTTCCATTTGCAAACTAGTTGCCTGGCGAACAGAAGACTCCACGGCCCCGCTTGATTAATAGGGAAGGTGTCTCGCTAATCCCCTGAACTTTTCTCTTACCCCGTCCACGTTTCTTGGTATCGATCTCATCTTTCTTTTCGGTTTTTTCTTTCTTTCTACTCGAGCCACGATGTCCGCCGGTGCTTGCGGCAATTTTCTAACAGAACACCGTCCGCGTAAAACGAAGTTAACGCGAAAGTTTTATGACCGTCGGGCATTAACGGGATCCAGATCTAGCTCGACCTCGTCTTCTACAACGTGATACTACGCGCCATCATCCTCGGTCCGATGCAAACCTTAGATTGAGGGAAGCAAATGGTGTCACGATGGAGGCTATTAAAACGTTAATGGCCTGTCACTGAAATTCATCTGCCATTGAGGGGATTGTGGTCGAGTATCGAGACGTTGCCCACTGGTTCTCAGAACCATGGTCAGTCAGATCAAGACTTGTTCCCCCACTCTAATTTCAGCCACGGCACAGTCACGTGATGCATTCCTTCTCTGTCGTGCATACTCCGGCACTGACAGAGAGAGGATAACTTTTTCCCCTCGTCTGGCGACACTGCTCAGAACCCCTCCTTCTTCAAATACAGTGGCGGATAAAAGAAAATTTAAAATTGGAGTTTCTATATAGATAATTTATCATGGTTTGGTCATTTTTACTTTCTGTTTGAAATACTGTTTTCGTCTATTTGATATTTTAAATGGTGCTGAAGATTTTTTCTCGTTAGACTTCATTTCATATTGGCAACGTATCCATTTGTCACTGTGGCAATTCAACAATGAAACAGTATAGGCGTTTATTTTACGTTTTAAATAGCCACGATAGTATGTTTGGAAGAAGATTGGAATGTTCGAACGAATGATTGGCTCTTTTGGCATCGCACAATATGCACATTCGTGTTATTTACGTTAAAAATTGAGGATTTACTCGCCTAGCATTTCAAATGTGTAGAAAAATAATTGGCATATCGAAAGTCAGCTGACACAAACTATTTATTGCCTTATATTGCCTCTGTTTCCGTATCTAATGAAGTTACGCCACCAGCATATTATTTAAAAAAATGGAGAAAGCATTAAGTTTAATAACTTTTAAAGTAACTCAAATATATTCCTTTCTCCTAAAAATCACATTTTTTAACCAAACGGATTTATGATACAAGAGTTCCTCAGACTCAACTGTCTTTTTCATACATGTTCTAATTGTTTGAGGAAAAATGTTATAATTACAATGCTAATTATAATATTATAATTAGTTTTATAATGACATAAAATTTTCTTTCCTTTAGGAATCGAAGAACCACAAAAATCGAATAGTTAAGATTCATAGCCTTAACTACATTTTTAAGTTTGTTATATTTCATAGATACTAAACAAAATTCGCACTCTCTATTTAGCACTACAGAAATGAGTTTTTAAGTCTCGAGAAATCGTCAACCGTCACTCAAATATGGCTGAAACAGCAAATTCTATAAAAATTCGTATGTTATACATTTTTCTTCGAATTTTTATAAGCTATAAGAGTATTTCATTTACTGTATCTTGTAATACATTTTTGGTTGGAGAGATTAAAGTTCATCTTCCCAATAAGGTGAATCAACTGGAGGAAGAGATAGGGATGTATCAAAGCTGTCGACGCGACTACGAAAACCGTACTTTCGAGCTAGCTAACCTACTTGAAACTTTAAACCGTTTCGACGTGGATGTCAGTTCTGTCTGTCAACTTGCGGCAGAAGGTAAGTATTATCCCCCACTTTCAGATTCCTTCATGTAAGGCAAATGTATCCTCTCGAAACAGCTCTGAAGAACTTGACCGAACCAGGAAACTTATTTGAAGGAAGTATGAAGAACCTGAGACACCTCACTTGGACCGCAGGAGATCGAGAAGACCAAACAAAACGGGTGTTGTTACAAAAGCAAAATTCCGTTTTGAAAGAAGTGGTGAAGAGTCTCAAGAAAAAGGTTGGCACATTTTTATATTTATAAATCACTTTTCAAGTGACAACCTGCAGCTTCGAAATTAATACAGTCCCAAATAGCTAAAAAAGCCGATAAAAGTCCCAGAACTATCCCCACTGCCGCGGGGTATACCTCGGGAAGAGCCAAGAAGCTCGAGTGGTCTCGGCAGCCGAGAAGTGTAAACATAAAACAGGTGGAGTATATCGGTGTGAGGACAGGAGACCACTACTAATTTAATAACAAAACTTCTTTATTTGTCATTATATTTTTATGAGACTTCCACCAATATATTTGTGGAATTTTTATATCATAGGAATCATATCATATGTGGTATCACGTCCGGTGGTTCGACCCTCAGATAAAGAATTATTATGAACTATTGCGCAAACCCGATGATGTCACACAAGGAGAAATAAAATAGGATTAAGATACACGTTAAAAATTCTACGCAGTTAAATAGCGCCGAAAAAGATTCCAACTTATCGTCCTGCAACACACGCAGCGAAGATCAGTTACACCCTGAGAACAAACAGAAAAGGTGTCCAATTATGTCAAATCGCAAGAAGAGACGTCGACTCCATGGTAGGAATGACGACACACTAGCCAGAAGACATCAAGAAGATTAAAAGATGCAAGGTAGAGACTCCTGAGCCAGCATCTTTGAGAAACAGAGGACTGTCCATCTTACAAAAAGGGGAACCAACTCCTCAAAGTTAGTTTATTCAGTGCATTCGGTTAACAAAGTTCATTCAGTTAGCCACGTCGTTCCGTTATTAACAATCTTTCAGTTATAAACAGTAGTATAGTTCTCTCGTTAAAAATCCACGTTAGTTCAGTTTTCGGTTCTTAAAGTTCCGCGAAGTTATGTAGCCCAACTTGGCGAACAAATACGAAGCCCGGCGATTCCGATACCTGCGAACAAATACGAATCCCGGCGACTCGGTAATACTAACATTATTGTTATTATCGTCATAAACAAAATACTTGTAAGCTCTCTAGTATATGCGCTATACCAACCCGATTTGTAAGAACAAACTTTAAATCTTAGTCAGAACTTAATTTTGAATAAATCAGTAATTTTTTTGTTTCAAAAATACGGGTACAAACTTATTTAAACAGTCCTCAATTTCCCGAATCGTAGCCGGTGTATGCAGGTAGGTTCGAAACTGGGTCCTATCCCATAAAAATCATAATCCGCCCCACTTGGGACGTAACAGTGGTATCATTTTCATTAGAAAAATGCCACGAATATGTTAGTGAAAATCCCATAAAAAATAATGAAAAATAAAGAAGCTTTGTTCTTGAATTAATAGTGGTTCACACCAGTATTACGTTACACTCCTCGGCGACCGAGGCCACTCGAGCTCACTCGAGGTCGATCTTCTATCCAATATATGTCCCTGGGTAGACCCGTGTTGTGGACATATATTGAGTAAACTCGGTATTCAGATATGATGTACACAGCAGCACCTTAATTACCCAAACTAAACAGGGAAACATAAGTATTTGTCTAATAAAACATTACATAGTTGCAATGGTAGATTCAATATCTGTATTAACTTGTGTAATAAATAGTGTTACATATGGATCAACTTAAAGCGAGCTACTTACATGTGAAACTTGTCGAAGCTTAATCGAGATTCTACCGTACTTCATCTTCCACAATGCAATGCAGCGATACGTTTGTTCTTTGTTTCTTTATACTTAATACAAAAATGTTCATGCTGCTTACAAAATAATTAAATTTTAAAATTGCACAAATAACACATCTTGGGAATTCAATAAAAAAAAATTGCACTTGCAGATTACTTTCAGACACGAAAAATATTTTGAAAATATTGTGAATTATTGCATGTAACATTGTAAAGTGAAAGAAAAGAAGAAAGTAGCAAAGCGTTAAAAGATTATAAAATAATATACAGGACTCTTACTTGATAACTTTTGAAATGGTAAGAACTAACTTTTAAGATAATATGAAACCAGAAAACAAATATTCTATACAGGGTGGGGTGGAAATCAGAAGAACTGGGCACGGGGTGATTCTACATATAAAAATAAATCGGAAAAGATTTTCTCGTTTAGCGCCTCAGTTTCGAGAAAATCTTCTCGTAAACGAAGCACCGGAAGAAAAAATATTACATCAAACTTTTTTCTTATTTTTTATGTAGAATCGTGTGTAGGTACCATTTGGTACTTTCTTTAATATTCAATTGAAAGATAGTAAATGCTTAAACAATTTTAATACTAAATGTATAATAGATAAGAACAAAATTGAAGACACAAGTACTTACCAAATGGCGTGTGTAAAAATAGTTGCAATCAATTTTTTCGAAAGACTACGGAGAAAGTGTTAACGCTGAGCGTCTTAATATAGATTTTTATTGTTTTCAGCCAACCCTTTAAATTAACATATAAAAATTGACGTATAAAAATTCACACCCTCTAAAAATCAAATTAAAAGCCAAATAGCTTGCGAGGGACTTATGTTTCAAGAAATGTACGGAATGTAAAGTAATTTTTCAAACCTCAAGTTTAATAACAAATTGATTTATTCAGTTAAGTTCAGTTCAATTAATTTTAGGATAAAGAAATTTACAGATCTCACATTTTGATGTTCTGATTTTTTTTCCAATGGACGACACTCTTTGCTCTAAATTCTTTTTAGTTTCCAATTTTTACTAGTCAGTCCATAAAAGCTTGTATTTACATAAAGATCTACTAATCTATCTACTTATCTACTAATGTCTGCAAAGTAACTCTAATACTCCACATTTGAAATAACCATAATAACATCTTAATAATAAAAGGTTTTATGATATTACGGTAGAAAAATCTCGAACATAACTTAAAGCATCACATTATAAATTAAAATACGCTGCTATTTTCGATTTTACGCATAAGCTTTACAGTAAAATTTCGCGCGATTCTTTGAAACTGTTTAAAAAGTTGCAGGCACAGCAACAATCGTGTGACGAAATCCCAGGGAAAGAAACCGTATACCAAAACTGTTCTACTTCTCGAAAAGCAATAACAAGCTCAAGAAATTCTAATGAAAACTTACCGAACAGGTTTGCGTTCGCTGAAAACCATACTGAAAATCAAGATTCAGAAAATTCGGTAATGCAAGAAAATAAAAATAATGGATTCACTGGTGAAAATAAACCAACGAACACGTGCAATCGAGTATTATGCATAGAATCACATTCAAATGGTCGGTCATACGAAGAATACATTTTCAAATTATCGATGAATAGGGAAATGAAATTAAAATGTCCAGTGGTATTGAATAATAACGAGGCAATCGTTCGAATGGAATTCGTCGATAATGAAGTCGAATACGAGAGAGCGCCTCTGGACCGAATCATAATATTTTTTAACAATATATATGCGTCCGTGAATGTCAAACAAACCGGCATAACCTGTGGTACACAAACAACGAGATTGAGAACTTTGAACAAGTCTACGCAAACAGCAGTGGCCGGAATAAAATCGTTTTTACGGCTAAACGCTGGAACCACGGTGAGTAAACAAATACATACATTTATTGTTCGAATTCTAAACCTGTGGTTTAAACATTCAACAATGAAGGTATATAGTAGCTACAATAATGCACAGATTCAAAAAGATTCAAAAGATTCATATGAATTATTAGTTGAACACCTTAAAAAATAAATTGTATTCATATAGAATGTAACACGATCCATAAGTTTTTGCATCTTTTCTATGAATTATAAAATGAGCCGTTTATGTCGAAAGTGACCTAAGTCCATTTATATTTAAAATGAGATATTTAAGAGTTTGCGTTTCAATAAAATTAAACATATACGTATATATTTCTTTAATGACATTTCTACGACGCCAAAATCTATGTCATTTGATAACAACGAATGTCCTGATATAAAAATTAATTTTTAGCCACATTGAAGCTATTTTAATGTTCCTATTTCGTCCTGCACACATGTCACTGTAAGCTATAGTACGTCTTTCACTTCTTGGAGATGTAAGTTCAAACGTACATGTGAACATTATCATCATGAAAATTGTGAATATCCAAATTTAGAAAGTACATATTGCGTTTATAATATGCTACTGAAGTAGTCAACTTTGGATAATGTTATGCTTTTTCAAGTTGAAAGAAAAAGCGAAATAATGATCTGAATTAAGTAATACTATTTCTTGATCTCTTCTTAATGACGTACTAGCTGATTCTTCTACCCTTAGATTATAGATTCCCATTTCACGTATATTGACTGTACACGTGTAGTTAATATATCCGTGCTGAGTCCGAGTATTATTTAATATATAACGGATATATTGGTCCTTCAATACACGTCGACCCGTATGTCCCAGAACACGAGTACACGGGTCGTACATTGAAATATACAAGAGTTAATATATTATAAATATCTATATTTTCATTATAAAATTATTTGTATGTAATGACATATACGAATAACAAAGTTTTACACAATTAATTTGTGATACACAAAACATCACTTGATAGGTTGTGAAAATGAACAAACAGCATAATTTCTGTTATTTACATTGTCACGTCCCAGGTAGGGCCAGTAAGATTTTTAGAGGGAGACAGGACGCAGTTTTGAACTTACCTGCATACACCTACTACGGTTCGGAAAATTGAGGATTGAGTAAATAATTTTTTTGTCTTTTTTTTGTTAGAAAAGTAGCAAAATATAATTTATTTTGAGGATCTAATTATACACATTTGAATGTATAAAAAAGAATAGGAACATATACGGTGTGGTCCTTTGAAGTAAGGCCACCAAAATATCTCTTCAGGTTATTGTGATGCAAAAAATATTTGTTACGCATTTGTTACGTATGGTATCTATGGATCAAATATCTGGCAAGAAAGTTTTTTCCGAAGGTCATTTTTTTCGGGGTTATCAAAGTTATCGGTGTTTTTTGATACATAACTACATTTTTTTTATTATATAACTGATCGCGAAATACATTCAGATATGTATAATAACACGTCAGAAAATAGGCAGGATTTGAACCTCAGTCGTCCGGCTGAAAACTTAGCACGCTACTGTCGCGCCAAACCGAATCTTTGTAATTTTTGTATTACTGCAAACCCCACCGAGAAAAGTTCATACGATTTATAAAATTTGTTCTATGAAGGCTCCAATGTTATGATAAATGATAAAGATGTAATTTTTCTTCTTGACGTATTCGTGTTACGCTTGTTTTAGAAATGCCAGTTTCATGGGGAAGTTATCTTAAACTCACATGTGGATTTTCGTGAACTTTATCTACAATAATTATTTTGCTTCTTTTGTTCCTAACAGTTCCGGGGGTTTTCACGTTTTTTCCCCACCCCACTACCAGTTTTACAATTACGGTCTGGAAATTTATCTTTGTACCTTCGAACCGTTTCCCTTAACACTTTGACTGCCAAACTAGAAACCTTAAAAGTTTCATAAAATCAAAGTAAGTTATTTGATGAAATAAAAATTGAAAAAAATTAAATGTATAATATCGAGTAGTCCTCCAATTTTTTTGCATTATACAGATCCTAATCAAATTCGGTAGAATTGATATATTAACGTAAAAATTCATTTTAAACCTTGGACAACTAATTTCGTCACCCACATATGGGTGACATGACAGTCAACATGTTAAACAATGATCAGCTTTACCGTAAATGAATACCATGTCAACTTTCTCTTGCATTGAGTAATACATTTCAAATAGTATGTCAATACACTGATAGATAAACTGAAACCGATTTTTAGGGATTTCAAACCGTTAGATATCATCAGTTTTGCGACAGTAAACAGGTTTATTTACATTCACGCTCTTGATTGTAGTCTTGGTCAAAACTTACGATCTCGATAGACATCAGTTCTAGGTAAAACTTTCATTTTTGAAGATCAAGGTCATTTCAAGGTCATGTTATTATACATATCTGAATACATATTTTCCGATCAGTCACACGATGCAATAAAACAATTAATTATGTATCACAGAAAACTGCTGACCTTCATAACTCCGAAAGAATGACCTTCAGAAAAAAACATTTTTGCTAGATATTTGGTTCAGACACCATGCACATTACGTAACAAATATTTTTTGTATCACAATAACCAAAAGAGATATTTAGATGGCCTTACTTAAAAGAACCTGATGGAGAAAATCCGGATGGAGCTTCTACGGCTTGCAATTCCGCTACTATCTCTAGCAGAGCCTTGGCCATCAATTTTCTGGCTTGTAGGTATAAAATCATCGTAATCCACGAATGCGTCTACAGCTTCTTGCCAATCGCTCAAGAGTTTGCAGATGGTGGTTGACTTGATATCTATTGGGGAATTCGAGCTTCCATAAGCTTTGAGAATAATTATGTTTGAAAATCCTGAAGAGGGTGCAACAATTAAAGGGAAAACGGAGTAGCAATCGGTTACAATCAGTAGGATAACTGAAAATGAGTTTAGATTTAATTGAAAGGTGATGTCTTAATCAGTGGTTTTGAATTAAGTTTTACGAGACTGATTTAAAAGTTTCTTAAATCAGTTTACAAGAGATAGTAATAATAATAACAAATATTACCGTTAAATCGCTTTCGTAGCTACTTCACAATATAATACTTGTTAAAAATTGATCTTAATGTGACAGGTGATTTGCTTCAATTAACTGCTCAATGAGGAGCTGGCCCCTTTATATAGGCTGGTCGCTTCCATTGTTTTCTAGAATAGCTACCTGGGAGTCTACCTTACACCCTTTTTATCTTCTCGATTTCTTCTAATTAGTTAACTTCATTTGCCGATAAGATCATTTTACCGTGGAGTCGTCGATTTTTATGATTGTACAGATTCTTATTAGTTCACGGGATGTAAATCGAACTTCACCTGCATGCCTTCGCATGAAGATGTCGCATGGAGAGGGTGTGACTTCCGTCTACTGCGGATTCGAAGTTAGTCGAAGTATTCATTTTCATCGCGCGGATGATCCATAGCGGTGGTTTTTTTAGTTCAGAGAATAGTCTTCTGGCCTCGCGTTACACTTTGAAGGATTATAGTAACATTTGTTAAGAAATAATTTCGTAGATATTTTCCCTATTACTCCTTTACAACGTTTTTATTTGAAATAAACCTCGGATTCCCATGTAATTCCAGCAAAGTATACTTCTAGGTTTATTTTAATACATTGTTTCCATATTTTTCCTTCTCACGTAACATCATCAGAAACTTCTTTACCTAATCAAGTATTTATTAACGGTCAAACCACCGGACGTGACAACATTTTCCGGCAAAAGACATAGACAGACATCTAAAGACATCTTTTCCGGCATTTTCCTGATTGCTATAACAATATTGTTGTGTATGTCCACCCTTTTATATGATTTTCCTTGCAATAAAGTTCGTATAAATAAAACATTTTCTTTAGAGTTAGATCAGGATGTAGATATCTTCTATTAGGATTATGATGGAGTGTCGCGTCGCATGAACATATATACATCTGTATCGAGAGTATCAAATGCGCCTCCAGCACTCGATAAAAACAAAAGGCAAAACGTGGGCCTCTCCCGCTGAAGAACAGAAGAAGTTCTCTCTCGTTCGCTGACCATGAGACGATGAGCACGTAGCGTCTCACAGTATTCTTGTATTAAATTATTTTATATTGTTCGTATAATGTAAGCATTTTTTCCAAAGAGATTAAAGTTTATGAATATAATAAATTGGGTCCAGTTGAGTAGCACCTCAATCCCACAACAGATTATGAGATCTGGCATAATGGGGTTTAAATTTAGGAAAACTTCTAATATGATTTTGAACAGGCTTTTTCTCTTCCTCAGAAATTTTTCTCGATGATCCAACCATACGCCCACGTAAATCATTTCCTACATTTGCAGAGTTTAATGCAAATTATGCAAAAATAATTTTTTACAGATGGAAACTTTTCCTTCCTTAGAATTTAACAAATGCCTAAAACTATAATTTTTTGGCGAACGTTTTCCGCTTTTTTGACGTCTTCGTTTCATAGCATAACGTTCGGTAGCTTCATATAGCAATACATTTTGTATATTAAAATCTCCCAAATTCCAAAACTTTTCGGAAGTATTCTTTCCTTTTTCTTCGTAATTTTTCATGAAAGCTTTTCGTCAACGGCAATGTTTGTTTGGAAAAACTTTTACAGATATAATGTTTCTAGTTCGAGTATATCTTTTCCCTGTATTCCGTTTAATTGTTCACACTTTTTGGATGTACATGTCACCATTCCTTTCCTCGGTTGTCATCTGTATCTTCATCCTGTGACTACAAATGTTGTTCTACAATTCTCTTTCCTTTTCGATTTTTATTGAAATCATTAGTTACTACTAATCATTAGTTAATACTAATTCGTCTTCACTCTCTGAATTAAACGGTCTTATTGTTTTATTCTTCCCGATGGGTGTAATAATTTCTATAATTTAACATTTTGAGTTAAAATTTATTTAACTAAAGAAACTGTCCGAAAACTGAGGCTAACTTTTTAAATATTAATTAATACTAAGTAATTAAAATTACCTTCATCACTGCCTTCGGAATTTGAAAATCAGCACTTAGGACATTATCATTAATGGATTGGACTTAGCGTCCAGCTTTCTCAGGTGTGCCGCACACAACACTAGAACGTACAAGGCTGCAAGAGTTCGGGAGGCGCGGATTTATGGCTCGATAATGCAAAGATGGGGCTTATCAGTGGTCAAAAGCGCTACAGGATAAACCTAGAGCGCTCGCTACCAGTCAGGTCCTACTTTTGCGTTGTCGAGCAACATTTTGCATTATTCGGTCGTATGATGCCTGTCAGAGAGGCCATCTGAGCGCGCGTGGCCAAAGCTACGGCAGCGCCGTTGTTTACGTTGTCGGCCACGCGTGCTCAGATCGTCTCTGACAGACATCATACGACCGAATAATGCAAAATGTTGCTCGACAACGCAAAAGTAGGACCTGCCTGGTAGCGAGCGCACTACCTGGCAAAGCTGAACCTTAGGCCACTTTCAAAGTAAACGGCTCAAATGTATTACAAAGAAATCTACATATGTAAGTTATCTGTGACTACTGTCCAAATCTTGTACAGTCACACAATTTAACAGATAATACACAAATTAAGTATACAGGTATACGTATTTCGTTGTTCATCGGTATTTAGTGTCATAAAGTATTGAGATGAAACTTATAACTTTAAAAGAGAATAATACGATGACTGAAGACTCATGTATTTACATAAATTCTGTGAAAATATAGTTAATGAAACTTAATATCTTAAGTCTCAATGTGTATATAAGTCTTTAAATGAATACATGGTTTGTATTCATTGAACTTAACATAAAAGGTTTTTAGTTTCATCAAAAGTTCAAATATTTCTGGGTAGTATTGTATACATAAGCACATACAGAGTATGCTGTGACAGTTGGTATATGCAGAGAAAAGACAATCGTACAAAAAAATAAGCACAAAAAAGAACAATATCTCTAACAATACATTTTTTATCTACTTTAGGTTTAATTAAAATTTTTCCTAGTTAATCAACTAATGTATTTACTGATGTATTTAATTCTCACATAACTTATAGTTATATCAATATCATTTGAAAAGATGAGAAAAGAAAAAAGAACTTCCAAATGACATATGAAATTTACTTATATTTGGTACTTAAATTAGCTAAACCTGAATGCGTGGATGATAATAAAGAACAACGTACGAAATTAATATGAATTTGAAAGAATGTTATCTTTTCGATTCTTTCTATTATATAGAATTAATGTTACATCAGTTTCCAGCCACAGGTTACAAAACGCTCTGTATAGCCATGTTTTCACGAAAAACACTGTGGTATTAATAGTAAAAATATTTTTACACAGATACTTGTTTAGATACTTATATTTCATTATTTCATATAATACTCTTAAAAACGTACATCAATTTTTCTAGAATGATTGGTACAAAATGTAGAAATTTTTCGAATTAAACAGATGCTCAATAGCGAAAAACGTGCGATAGAGAGAAGTCTCTGCAATTTGGAACGAACCGTCAAGACCTTAAAATTCAACGCTTTAGATCAAGCTCGAACTATGATTGATAAGGATTCACAGTTCCGTGGTAACAGTGAATTGTTCGATTGGGTCCAAGTGTTGAGTCGATAACTCTATGCATAGCGCTACCTATCATTCTCCGAGGTGCATAAATGCCTAACATTATAATGATGTTCGTAACATGTAACAGTATCCAGCTAGGTTTTGAGTAACCGTAATAATACTTTTGCTATTTAATTGTACGTAAAAAATACCGCTACGAGCAACTGGTAAAAACGACCGCGTATTTAGAGATATTTATTATTATGTTGACGATTGTTTAAAAATGTTATCTGGATAAATTTTACAAGATAGCTATACTCGCGCCATGTACATTGTTTACGCACATACGATGTAAGTGTACATAGTTGTATGTCTAACCGTATTTAAAATTTTAATAATAACCACACTATTTTGAATATGATTTGTTTTAGTTTTATCAAAGATAGAAGTGCAGCCTACTATATTCATATGTGTCAATGCACTTTTTTTTTAAACAATATCAAAAGACACTTATCTCCTTAAAATTGAAGTGTGACATCGTTACAGATACGTATGTGCAAAATTGATTAAAAAATGCAAAATGCAATCCGTGGAAAAATACATACATGTGCAAACTTTGAAAGGTAAAACCTTCGGTACAGTTCGTTCGTATGTACATTCATCATGTTCATTAACATTGGGTTCATCATTCTGTATACAAGTTTTCATTAGAAAAAGGTAAAAAGATTAATAATTAATTCATATCCTCTTTAAATAACAATGAAAATCTGATTCGTAATAAACTACATCTTATAATTACATTTACTTGTCTTGGCAAATAAAATAAATATTTTCAGCATGCTCTATAAATCTTAATTATTTAACGTATTGATTCTCAAATCTTAGAAAGACAATATCAGAAACAGGCAAAGGCTTATATTCAATTATGGAGTAAAATACTTTTAAAAACACGATATTTAAAAGGATCCAGGAAAACGCGCTATTGCGTTAAGTTAGAATAAAAGATTGGAGGAATGTAATATGCATACTAATCTGTATGCATTCTTAACCCTGCTCTCTCCCTCTCTCTTACATGCTCCCTTTTTCTCACTCTCTCTTGCATTATCTTCATTTCTTCACTAATATTCTACTTTTTTTGTTATCAAAAAGATTTAAAATTCATTGCTAGATACTTATTTATACCTACATTATCCTCCTTCTGTCGATTGTTTTTCTGAGTATACAATAAATTGTTTCTAGAAAAGAAAACAAGTTTTCTTCCGCAGCTCTTATTTATCTCTTCTGTTTCTTATGTCTGTTTGAGAATGTTCGATTGTAGTCAATGTGATGGGCCTGGCACTAGGAATTAGCATTCCTAGTGATACTTTGAACAACTCGCTGTCCCCACCAGGCCTCGAGGTTGAATGGTTCAAAATCTTTCAATATAAAAACATTACCAATTAGTAAAACCTCAAAACACACTAAAAAATATATAGTTTAATTAGTATATACCTTTTAATTGAGGATTAGGTTCTCGTTCCTGATAATACGTAACGGATGCCCCATTTCTATAATTAGAAGAATTACTATGTGGTTGATTATGACACATGTCTAGCTCTCTGGACACTGAATTCCAAGCTGCAACAATAAAATTTCTATGTAAAAGCTTCATTATCGCAAACATTTAATCTAAAACAATCCTCCGATATGCTATACTTACAATCATAGATATATCTAATTAGATCAAAATGTTGAGTTATAGTTTCAGATTGATGTCGCGAGGGTATCGAAGATGGTCTCTTCCCGTTCATCGCCGTCATTTGTGATCTTCCGCTATTGATAAAATACTCCAATTGAATCACAAAAATTAAACAAATTCAAAATATACCGAAATTAAAATGCAGAAAATTCGTTCGGCGCTGTAAGAATGCCAGGTTATAACTACGTTGGAGCAATATAGTTCATTGAATCTATTTTAAGATTTAACGATCTTATAAAAGTTAAAATAAATATATCTTCCGAATATACAAAGATGAGCGTGTCAATGTTAAATTAAAATTTTATAACTACGAGAGGTTACAAAACACGTAGAAAATTGAGACACAAATGACAACTAATATATTTATTAGAATTCATTAACATAATGCCTGAAGTCCACACATTACAAGAGAATAGCAACCATTTTATTGAAACACGTCCGAAAACATAACCTCAATTACGGACAATAATATTATATGTACATAGTATCATATACCATATATGCATTTTAAAATCAACAAGTACTTGAAACAGAGTTACGAGAAAGAGGTCTGAGAATTAGGTTAACATCGTTGTATTCTGATTGCACTGTGGATAGGGCTCTGTCTTGTCAGAAGCCACGTATGTATCTATATATATATATCCAGAATTTCTGACGAACATATCTTCCTAGAAACAGCTTCTGTCGAAATTATCAAAAAAGTTGAATGTCTAAATTATTACAGAAAATCTGAAATTTGCTAAACAGACGTTGAACGCTTTTCATGTCCACCGAATGCAAAAGAATTAATAATATGAAGGTTGCTTTGAAAAGAAATTGTCAGTAGAAAAGATGGCGGTTCATGCATGACAGTTAATGGAATGCTACCTGATTCCCGCCTCTTTCTCCCTCTACCCATTCAATACTGTTGCTTCTTCAATTCTCACGGAAATTGAACGCTTGGCAGATTGCCAAAAATAAGCATCAGTCAACCTGTGTCGTAAACATTTTCACGCACGAGAAGAGTTTGAACGATTTCAGAACGTAGAGACGCGGGAACGAAGAAAATATCTTCCATATTCATACATAAATACCTCATTTTCTCCGTTTTGCAATGACCTTCTTTTGCAGCGACACGCCGTTGCGAATTCAGCTTCGTAACTCAAATTCCTAATCGGTTTCTACGAATGCTCGCACAACTTATATTTGTGAATACAAAAAGTCGTGATGCTCTGACAAGAGCGGACCGTTTGTTTCTCCCAACAGCTGCAGCAACCTTTCTTCGAGAAGAACTGTCAACAATAATCGCGTGAATACAATGCTCGAAGGATAATGTAGGACGTTAGTTTGGTCGGTATGATGTCTATGTGCCACCACAGACGAGGTATAGGACTAGACCAATGACCTAATGTATCTTTTTTGGTCTGTCCTCCGAGGGCCTCTAGACAAGTCACCTTACCATTTCTGTGTCACATTCTAGCGTATCGGACAGAATTAGCATTGTAGAAGTAAAATCGCAGACGAGATATATGTAGGAGTGCTTAATCGCAGACAGACTTTGCATGCAATTTCTACGGTTCTGAATTACCGACTCTGTAGATCAGGGCACGGAATTAGTGACTCGCAACGACCGTTTTTAGAAGGCTACGCCCCCTCGTCCCGGCCGCGCGTCTCGCTCCCCGTGGCAGTCAAAGTTATCAAGACAGTCAGGCGCGTACCAATGGTTTGCACATTACCGTCGAGATACTATTGTCAATGTGTTTTTTTGTCAGTGGTATCCCCTGTAGGCCTATTCTGCTATGTCGCACAATACATTGAATTCTCGATATATGTCAACAATATGAGTCTTGTCAGCGTCATGTATCGCTTAAAAGACATACCCAAGCCCTATTATGTTTACACACTAGGGCATCCGAGACCACTCGGGCTTCGTAGCCCCTCACGACCGGGGTATTCGCGATCATTCTGGGACGTTTAGCATCCAGGCCTTGACGACATATATAGAGAAATCACTGTAATATTACTTTAAGGGGCTACCTACATTCAGCGAGAGTAAAGATTAATGTTTTAAGTGAAACTTTTTGGGGATACATGTTTAAAAATAAAGAAAAATGTGACATTTGTATGTATAAAAAATATTTAATAACAATTATTTATGTTAAATAAACAAGGTTTTTGTTCACTAGACTACTGTTACAAAAATGCAACTGACATTTTTCTGACAGTAGTTAAATGAGTACTATAAAAATAATTTATGTAATAAAAAGAATTGTTATTAAATATTTTTTTATATTTCAAGGACTGATAAATAATTTGCATTTCACATTTTGTTTATTATTTAGATGTATTCCTTAAAAAATTCACCTAAAACATCAAATACACCGTAACCTTGGCTCCATTTAGGAAGTTCTGAAAGTTTAAACTGAAATTGCAGCGAAGATTGGCCGAGATGTTTTAATCACAGTTAGTTCAATATTACACATTGCCAAAACGATCAGTGCCAGATTAAAATTTATTAAAGAAATTTAATAAAATTTGCACAATGCAAATAAAAATTATTTTTAAAATTTATGTTCCGAATTTATTTTTACAGCTGTTGTCCGAAATTATCGTGCAATATAGTGGAATATGCCTACAGGGGATACCACTAACAAAAAAAAAAACGCATTGATAATAGCAGAGAGGAATACAATAGTACCTCAATGGTATGTAACGTGGAAACCGATTGATACGTGATTGACCGCCACCGAAAGAGAGACGTATGAAAAGCCCATCAGATGTAACGTCTGTAGTGATCTTAAGTCTGTGAATAAGATCATTAAGTCTGTGAACGGAATAAGATCTGTACAGACAGAGAGGAATGTACAGACCAAGCACAGACCTGTACAGATATTGCATGCAATGCTTTTTTCTTTCTATGGTTCTGAAATACCGACTCTGTACGATTGCGCACTCTAACCACAGACGAGGTATAGCAGTAGATTAGACCAATCACAGCATGGGATTTCGTGTCCCACAATCCGATATACCGACATCGTTA
Organism: Halictus ligatus; assembly: GCA_028454255.1. Taxonomy (NCBI): domain Eukaryota; kingdom Metazoa; phylum Arthropoda; class Insecta; order Hymenoptera; family Halictidae; genus Halictus; species Halictus ligatus. The sequence goes on along the minus strand of CM052140.1, from coordinate 3,157,878 downwards.
CCAAAAACTAGATTTCTTACGCCCTCTACACTGACGAACCATAAATGTTGCAAGTAGATCCATGAAAAAATTAGACCACATACCACAGACGAGGTATAGGAGTAGACCAATCACCATATGGGGCTTTGTGTCTCACATGTAAACAAATGGTTTTCTTACGCCCTCTACGCTGACGAACGATAAATGCTGGAACTAGATCGACAAGAATGATCAAATCTGGTCAAATACAAATGATTGACGCTATCTACATATCTAATGTTATGACTATATGTTCAAATTATATTTTTTTATTTGATGTCATAAAAAATATAATATTAATTCTTAAAAATACAGTATTAATAATAAATACAATATTAAATAATTATAGATATCACGTTTTCAAATTATAGAAATACAATTTTCTTACATTTATATTGTTTATTTATACATTTCACCATGCGTATAATTATTATTCGCATTTTTATAATTTTTCAATACTATTAATACGCATCCATTTTGAATATATTTTGTAACTGAGTTTGAAAAAGAAATTAAATTGAAATTTACTATATATATTTTCATGTATATTTCATTTAAACAAAATAAATTTTAGCTTTAAAGAATCTTGCAAAATATCCATTAATATTAATTGTGAAATTCGAAAGAGTTAAGAATTAATTAATCAATAATTATGTAGTTGATCATTTTTTGCGAGATGTTCATCTATGTGACTCAGAAAGTAGTTGTATTATTTTCTTTCATGTTTGTAATGAGAAAATAAAACGACGGACGCAATAGTACGACACGTACGAACCCAACTACATTCATCGAGCTCGATCAGACTCGTCCATTCGTGATGCCAAAATCATGGGACGCCGTCCCACGTGGCGGGGGTGGGTGCAAACCCCTCCGCCGGCTTGGCCCCACTCAGATGTACCGTCGCCTCATTACCAAAATTTCGAGCGCCCGAACCGCAATCGATTCCCGGTTCGGCGAGATGCACATTTTGCTACAACTTTTAAACTAAAAAAAATATCAATGCGAAATTTGGACTAGAAATTTTTTAAAAATCGGGTTTGATGTCGTATACTGAAATATGTTCTATATTTTTAAAATAAGTGCTTTTTGTTGATTTTTAAGATAAATTCGGATAAGATGGTCAAAAGAGCCTACAAACCAAATTAATTTTTAGTCGCACCATGGTCAACAAAAAATTACGAAAAAATTCATGAATATTCTATCTAATATCATACAAGACTCAGATTTTTTTATAATTTTTGGTTTGCAAAGTCGATTTTTCGAAATAATTCACATTAATATTCACGGTGAGACACAAGTAACATAATAACATAAACCTAGTCAACTGAAAACTTCGATATAAAATCGGTAATTAGATGCATTCGGATTTGTTTAAAAATCGATTTTGCAGCCAAAAATTCTGAAGAAATCTCAGTCGTGTATGATATTAGGTAGAATATTCATGAATTCTTTCGTAATTTATTTTTGAGCATGGTACGACTAAAAATTAATTTGGTTTGGAGGCACTTTTGACTATATAATCCGGCTTTGTCTTAAAAATCAACAAAAAAATTATTTAAAAAATTTGGACATATTTCAGTATACGCCATTAAAACCGATTTTTAAAAAGAATTTCTAGTTCTAATTTCCCATTGGTAACCGGGAATCGATTGCGCTAATCGGTGAAACGCGTTGAATAGTCGAGCAGGCAGCTTAGGCGTCGTTACCTTAGCGTAAGGGCTGAGTCGGCGGAGGGGGTAGCCCCCCCCCCCCGCGATTCTGGCATGACTGGTCTAGTCCCACAGTAGACAAGTTTCGTTACCGAAACCATTTTCCATGAGTTTTCAATATTAATTTAGTCTTCGTTATTCTCCGATTTATAGCGAATTTAGATTCGTTTTTATCAGAAAAACATCTCCAATCGGCTCATAATATTTTCATTACGATATTTTTAATAATAAGACAGTTGGGTTCTGGTTATTCATTATTAATAGGCAGTGCGTTACAATGTTGCATTTCGTACTCTCTTGCGATCGCGGTTTTGAGAATTTCAGTGGCTCACTGTCAATCAGTCAAGCAGTTACCGGACACAACAATGTAAGCTCCGAAGCATTGCTTACTAATAAAAATCTAATTTTTGTAATAATTTATTGTCATGATATGAAAATATGAACAATAAATTGTAAATATTTTTCTGGTAAAAATGAGTCCAAACACGCCATAAATAGAATGAAAAGGGAGTTAAGGAAGTGTGTAGGAGTAAAGTGTATATAAATATACATAATTACGCGGAATATTTACCAAAAAAGTAATATTAATAATGATATATTTAAATACTAGTAGAAATACATAATAATGTTTTTAATATGAATTCCTCCGCATGTGTGTGAATTTGTGCTTCTTGATGCTCCCTATATATACATACATGTACATTATATATGTATATGCGCAGATCTCCTAGAAAGAATACATTACAATTAGACATAAAAACATACTTTTACATATGTAATAAATTCTACTAGTTATTGGGCTTTAAAAATCAAGCCACGTTACTATTAAAACCAGATATACCATTATACGTATAATGCAATTGTAATAGCATGCCATTTTTTTTTATTAATAACTTATTTTAATGAATTTATTATAGACACACTTAAAAAATATATTGAAATACCAACATGATTATCGATAAAAATGAAAAAATTTAAACATATCTGAAATGCGATAATTTGGAAAATGTTTTCGCGGAAGTTTTTATACATCTAAATTTCTTGTCGAGCAACACTGTATCCTTATGAATTTTTACTGTTAATGTAAAATATACAATATCTTTCTTATGTTCAGCGCATTCGTCTTGATTAAACCAGTTTGGAGACAAGGGTGCAATTATGATCTGCAATTTCCATGTAAGAAGATTTTAATTTTATCGCGTTAAATAAATTTGGACAAATTCCTGGCCAAATGTCGATTTCCGCGAACCATCGACTAATTGTGGATGGACTTGGCAAATGAAAACCAAAAATGTCACGTATTTTATGGTACAAAACGGGAGAAATGTAGTGCATTGTCATGCATAATTGTTGTGCCTTTTTCGAAAAAATTCGTCACGATTTGGGTTTAAATAATATGAGGATAACAAATGTCAATAATTACCCGGAAATCCTTTTAGAAATTGCCTTTTTCAAATATATATCATCGATATTGCCTGAAGAAAGCTTATCTTGCAACCGATTTATTGCCCTACACTTTTTTTTTATTTTTTCTTCTCTTGCTCTAATTGCACCTGGGTTTCCATTAGCTGCTGTTCCATGCCATTACAACATTGTATTGATGACATGTCATCCTGTATAGACATAGTGTCTGACTCAGTGCTAAAACTATTATTATTAATATCGGACGAATAAAAAATTTCCGGTACGGCACGTAAAAAGAATTGTTGAGACGCGTTCCTCCGCACCGAGTCACGTAACGGTCTTCGGCGTTTCCTTCGTTTACCTGCGCCCTCACCTTGCGAAAACAACGACCTAGGAGGGCCGTCTGTCCGCCACGTGCCCACCAAAAACACGGTTCTAACGTCACTCTCGAGACGGGTCCGTTTACAACCCCGCAATACCAAATGAACGGCCGTTTATGACTTAGCTACAGTAACTCCTCGAAGCCATGGGGCATCACCATATAGCGTTTCCAACCACCGACTTACAATTAGTCCCCGGGCCATCTGTTTGCCAGCCCGTGCGATTCAATTCATCGCGTTAACTTCAAGATGTTTTACCAGGCCCAAAGCGCTTCCTTGATTTACTGTCGGCTACGGTCACGTTCAAATTTGGAATATCCGCCCCTGGACGATTCCGAAAACTCCTCCCAAAAAGGGAAAACGACGAAGGAGGGGAATCGCGAACTGGGGGCGGAAGTAGGTATAAGTACCGCCAACCACTAACCGAAAGTCAGACAAGATCAGAACACAGAACCGAACAGAACGCAACAGAACACAGAACGCATCAGAAGAGAACCCAACAGAACAACGTATCGAAATCACTGAGACCAAGTACCGAAATCACTGAGAACATCGCATAACTATCGAGAAGCTAAGAAATCGCATAAGAAATCGCGTCAAACATCACCGTATCGATAATTCCGGGCTGTCGCCGTAACAACCTTCTCAACTAGTTCGGCTTTTCGTTAATTCGTAAAACGAACACGGGCAACGCGAAACCTACGTCGCGGCATCGCTCAACAAGAATCATTAGAAAAATGTGGACTGCACACATATTGATTTTGTAATTTTTTATCAGACATTTCCACCCAATTATCTAAACCACAGTTAATCAGCCACATTATGCACCTATCACTATCTCTCGTTGGAAATGAATGAAAAGAAATATGGTTCGTTGTAGTACGGTTTGTTAAATCACAAAAGGGATCAGCATACTTTTTATAGTGAGTTTTCCGTTCTTTCCGCTTCATTGTATGCGATAAATAGCATAGCAAAGTGATTAGAAAGAAAATAAGCAGATTACGGAACACTAGCTTTCTATAATAGTAAATGCGATATTTACTAAGTGCATGCAATATAAAATAATATATATGTATGTATATAATTTACCTGAATATAAGCTTCCCCACGTAGAAACGTCTCCTTCGATGCACTCGTGTAACAGGCGTAACGAAATTAAAAGGACACAACATTCTTTTGTTTCATTCATCATTTATAGAATCTCCGACATGAGATTTAAAATTCTATCAGCAACAGCGCCGTTGTAGAATATTGGTTCCACAATACAAGTTCTAGGTGATACGGTAGGATGTGACACGGAATGGTAAGGGAGCTCTAGAGCCCCCCGAGCGTGAGACAAAAAAATTAATTGGGTGATTGGTCTACTCCTATACCTCGTCTGTGCACATACCTACAATAAATGATAAAGATGCGACTCTGAACCCCGTACCGCAGACGAGGTATAGGGGTAGAGCAATCACAATTTCACAAAAAAAAAAACAAAAACTAGATTTCTTACGCCCTCTACTCTGACGAACGATAAATGTTTTAACTAGATCCATGAAAACCTTAGACCATATACCTATCAGAGAGGAAATGAGAGTGCTCACGCTCGGGATTTTAGTGTTCCCACTTTTCTGCATCAACTTTTTAGCCTGGACCAGAACCTGCACCACAAATTTTTATAATTAGCAAGTCTTACACTTTAATTTAGAATGTTATAGCAAATTATAAATGTGCAGCTATTAGGTCGATATTATTCTCTATTTGTAAGATTACTTGAAGTTCTTACAAATAGAGAATAATACCGATTGCCCAGGTCTCGCCACGAGGAGGTTGCTGCACAAGAGACCCGAAAGGAAGCAAGAAGGAATTCAATACGCTTCCTTCTGACTCCCTTTCTTACAACTACGGTTTACAATCTTACGAACTAAATTTCGCAGATCGCTAAATGGGAAAGATTACTTTTCCACAGACGGAAAAGTTTCCTTTTCCATTTAGCGTATGTCGAGTAATTATTGCGGGACAAAAGGTGTGAATCTAAAGACTAAGACTAAACACGCGAGAAAGTTCAAATTTGAGTCAGGAGATAGAGGGAACTCTCCTCTACATACTCATATAGTCAATTATATTTTTATGTACTTCCTAATAGTTGTAAATGGTTGTTAAAGTTTGAAAATGTGACGACGCGGGTACTTTGTACGCTCTATTTTAGTGTTTATGTGAAAAATCCTCTATCTAGTAGGAATTTACTATACAGGAATGCATTCTACAGACATTTCTGGTAAAGAAACCATTCACGAAAAGTATTTGGTTCCCTTAATATACGAGAAGGTTCAGAAAATATTGATTGACAGCGTGTGCGCGACGCGTTCGCGCCAGACGGCCATTGCAGCCTTTTCTCGACTCGCCAGGGCCGTCGCTATGAGTAGTTGACGTTGGTACCACTCAAGTATGTCTTTGCTTACTATGCTTAATTACATACATTTTTTTGCCTTTTTGGGTGCCAATCATTATAAAAGATTATAAAAATATAAGTTATATTCACATTTCATTGTGGAAATGCTTAATAAAGAAAAGTGAATACAAAAACTGACCTATTTCTGATGTAAACAAAATAAAAATGTTTCCGCCTTGCTTGACGCTTGTTCCTGGTATTCCGGTTTTCAATAATAAGTGTCCTGCAGTAATCAGCAAGCTTCGCACATGAGTCTTTTCCTTTGTAACGTTTTTCCATTGTTGAAATATCTTGATGAAAGATTAATTCCCTGTGCAATTACAATTACAACAGTGTGATAACATGATAATAAGAAATTAAATTAGTTCAATATTAGCCAAATTAAGAACGTAGTTTAAAGTTAATGTTAAAAAATACGACGTTAATATCACTAATTTCATTTGACTATTTAATTGCTACCTATTCAATCTACTTCTGACATTGCTTCTCATTTGCAGTATATATATTCTAATAAATTTAATGATTTGAGATTGAAAAATGATTGAACAACAATATTTATAATAAGTAGTTTTTTAAGGATAATTAAATTTAAAAAACAAAAAGAATTATTTAAAAATACAAAATATATTCTTATATAAATGTAGCGCTACCGTAGCTTCGGCCACGCACGCTGAGATGGCCTCTCTGACAGGCATTATGCGACCGAATAATGCAAAATGTTGCTCGACAACGCAAAAGTAGGACCTGCCTGGTCGCGAGCGCACTATTCTTTATCTAGCGCTTTCGACCACTGATAAGCCCCATCTTTGCATTATCGAGCCATAAATCGGCGCCTCCCGAACCCTTGCAACCTTGTACGATCTAGCGTTTTGGGAGGCACACTAAAGCACACGCACACGGCGCGCGCACTGGGGTGGATCAAGGCCACCTGGCAAAGCTGGACCGTAAGGAGACGACGGTACTGTTGCGTTCGTCGTTTATTTTCTCATTACAAACGCGAAAGAAAATAATACAACTACGTTCTGAGTCAGTAATAAAATAGATTGACATCTCGCAAAAAACGATCAACTACATAAGTATTGATTAATTAATTCTTAACTCTTTCGAATTTCACAATTAATATTAATTGATATTTTACATGATTCTTTAACGCTAAAATTTATGTTGTTTAAATGAAATATACATGAAAATATATAGTCAATTTCAATTTAATTTCTTTTTCAAGTTCAGTAACAAAACATATTCAAAATAGATGAGTATTAATAGTGTTAAAAAATTGTAGAAATGTGAATAATAATTATACGTATGGAGAAATGTTATTGACGTTCAAGATTTATGAAAATTGTATTTCTATAATTTGGGAACATGGTATCCATATTTATTAATATTGTATTTATAAAGATAATTGTAAATATACAACATAATGACATCAAATAAAAAACTATAATTTGAACATATAGTCATAATATCAGATATGTAGATAACTCGTCAATCATTTGTATTTGACCAGATTTGATCATTTTTGTGGATCTAGTTCCAACATTTATTGTTCGTCAGCGTAGAGGGCGTAAGAAAACCAGTTGTTTACATGTGAGACACGCAACCCCATGTGGTGATTGGTCTACTCCTATACCTCGTCTGTGCTCTAACGAAATCACAACCGAAATGGAACGGTCAGCTAGCGAACTAAGTCTGTGGAGAAAGATTTTATAGCGTTGTCAGCCTAGAAAGTACAATTCGCTGTTACATTTTCTAACCTCACAGTATATTTTGGAATTTATTGTTGTTTGTGTTATTTTGTTTTATTGTTATTATATCATCGTGTTTGTTATTTCGTTATTGTTTTGTTGTTTCAGATTCTTATCTTCTACTGTTGTTGTTCTACTCTACTTCACCATGGCAAAAAGAAAATTTGGTAGAGAAAATCGAATGTTTCAAAAAAGTTGGGAAACAGATTTTTTTTTCGTTGATTGTGGCGGACAACCACAGTGTTTAATTTGTAAAAAAAAGGTTGCGGGGATGAAAAAATGTAATGTTTCTCGTCACTATAATACGTGTCATAGTGATATATATAATACATGTTCGCTAGAATGTCGAGTACAGATAGTGAGAAATTTAAAACAGCTATGCAACATCGATGATACAGAAGTTACTGCCCCGGATACGATTCAACAACAAAGCGTCACGGCTTCGTATGCTGTCGCATTAGAAATTGCACGGGCGAAAAAAAGTTTTTCCGATGGAGAACTTATTAAAAGATGTGCAATCGAAATGGCGAAAGCTTTCGGCAATAAAACTGCAGTGGAAAGCTTTAAAACAGTTTCATTATCACGGCAAACCATTTCAAGACGAATTAGTGAAATTAATGGGCATTTAGAAAACAAATTAAAAATATTATTAGACGAATGTCGTTATTTTTCATTATATCTTAATGAAAATACAGATAGAATGGATATAAGCCAGCTATCGATTTTTGTAAGAATGATAAGTGATGATTTTTCCATCCATAAAGAACTATTAGCAATGGTTCCATTGCATTCAACCACAAAAGGAGAGGATATTTTCAATGATGTCTATCAGCAAGTAGAAAAATATGGAGGTTTTTCCAAGTGTTCTGCGATAGTTATGAATGGAACAAAAACGTTAGTCGGTCAAGAAACTGGATTTCGGGAACTTTTAATACAGCATGGAATAAACTGCCCAACATTTTATTGCACTATCCATCAAGAGGAGCTATGTGGTAAACTTTATTCAGTCATTTATAGTCTTTTAATGTCATTCATTCTCATTCATTTTCTAAAAAATGTTCTCATGTATTTTATTCTACAAAAGATCCAGTTTGTTGTAAAGAACTTGCTGATTTCAATCTCAAATCGGTTTCAGGTAAAGTGCTAATTCTGAGCTCTACAATGAAAATTGTAACAAAAATTTTAAATTTAATTAGAGGTGGAAATAGAGCTCTCTTACATAAAAAATTGAAACCATTTTTACAAGATGTGAATGCTACACCTATAAATGCTTGGTTAAATGCTGCAGATACTTTAAAAAGATTTTTTAATTCAAGAGATAATATCGCAGAATTTTTACGAAGTGAAGTGCAAGAAAATGTCACAGATATACAAGACAAATTTAAAAATATTGAATTTTTAAGCGAACTGGCATTTTTAACTGATATTACGAGTCATCTTAATAATCTAAATTCAAATTTACAAAAGCACAAAACTATTTCTGATTTGGTTGGCAGTGTCAAACAATTTCAAAATAATCTCCAATTATTTATTGACGAATTAGAAGCGAATCAGTTACATAATTTCCCGTGCTGTGAAGAAATTTCTCGACAATATTCAACTGTAAATTTTTCGGTGTTTCAAACATCACTATTAGAAATTCAAGAATATTTTCAAAATCGTTTCAGTGATTTTGACTTATTGAAGAATGACCTAGAAATTTTTAATAATCCAAAAGAATGCGTAATAAAAAACCAAGAAATTGCATATCGACTGGAACTTTGTGATTTACAAACGGATCCATTCTTACTTAGTCGAAATGAATATGGACTTGAATTTTTTAAGTTATTATCAAAGGAAAAATATCCAAAACTTGCAGACTTCAGTTTGAAACTCTGCTCTATGTTCGGATCGACATATAAAAACGAAAGTAATTTTTCCATCATGAAACACGTCAAGCCCAAATATCGTTCTTCATTAACAGACGAATCGTTATGCTCTTTGTTACGAATAGCAACAAGTACTATTCCTGTAGATACAGCGTCACTTACTACTGAAATGTCCCGCCCACAATTCTCACATTAATAAAGAATTATTATCATATCACATCTGTATTTTAATTTATAGTCAGATGTCACCTAAAAATATAATACCCACACCCACATTTCAACTTTTTCAATTCAACTTTTCATTTCATTTTTTCATCTTTTTCATGTCAATTTGTGTCTTTGTAATTCATACTTGATAAATACTATTTCTACCATTCACATACATGTGCCATGTACATTTGTTGCCTGTAAATCATATTAAGCAGCCGTAGTAAAAATGAAATATACAGAATATTCAGTTCTTGCTGATACGCCTAAATTCGCGAACTGACGATAACATTGGGCGCGACACCGAAATAGCACGCGGATTTTTTTTTTAGAGACCCCCGAGGCCTAGACTAGGCTAGACATTTAACTGGCCGCCTCTGAGGGTTTCTTGAAGGCTACACTCCTTTGACTCGACCGCACGTCTCGCTTCTCGTGACGGTTAAAGTTCTCGAGCCACCGCAGGCCCATACTATTTGAACTGAGCGTGGCAACACCCTTGTAAATAGATTACCACATCACCCATGAAGTCTATTATTGACAATACGTTTTTTTTGTCAGTGGTATCTCCTATAGGCCTATTCCACTGCATCGTATGTTAATTTTCAGTATTTATAATTTCAAGTCTTCTTTCTCGCCAAGCAGGTCTAAACGTACGCGAAAATCTAGTTTTCTTTTAACAACTATTTACAAATTTATTTTCCCCAAATTATCATGCGACGCAGCGGAATAGGCTCATAGGGGATACTACTGACAAAAGAAACGCTATTGACACGGGTGTCGCCTATTAATTTCGAGAGATTTAATGTTCATATTGAAAAAAGGGCTCTGGACAGACGTAGTAAAGACATGTACAAACACGGTGGTATGCATTTTTAATTGATTACTTATTTATTTAAGGCGTAAAATGTCTAGAAAAAAGGCACCATTTCGCGATTTCGCTTACTAGCGCCACGGTCTCCCGCGGCAAAAGCTATACCTTGCGATAGAATACGGTCGGTAATGCAGATCGATAGTACAGGTTTACATATGTACGATATGTATGCTACCGAATATTGCTAATTACTCGACGATGAGGTATAAATTTGGAATTTGGGCTCTGGACAGACGTTGATTGGATTTTTAGGAATCACAAGTGACCACTTTTAAACTGCTCATTGCAATATTGAAGCGTCAATTCGTCAAGATTTTGACACTTGCATGTTTCGCTACGCATCTCGTGACGTCACGCTTGCTTCGAACGCCTTGCGACTGACGGTATGCTGCCGAATATTGCTAATTACTCGACGATAAGGCAGAAATTCGCATTTTGGCCTCTGAACAGACCTAGATTGAACCTTTAGGAAAGACAATTGACCATTTATAAACTGCTCATTGCAATATTGAAGAAGCAATCTGAAAAAGTTTCTGACCCTTGCACGTTTCGAAAGAGGCCACGACCTTCGGGTCACCGATTCTGTTGAAACTTTGCATACTTATAGATCTCGTTGTCCTGTTCACAAATATACATCATTATAGGGGCAGATACTCAATAATTTTCGAGATATTAACAATTAAAGTTTCATTATTTCCTATGTAATGCTGTATTTTTTTTTACGGTACAACAAGATTCAGTTTGTCGCGACTGCAGCGTACCAAGTTTTCAACCGGACGATCAGTATTCATATCATGTCTATTAACGTATTTTTTTTTAATTTCATTATGTTTTATCATTGTCTTATATATTTATAATATCAATTTCGCTTCAAAGTACCGATTTCATTTTGATAAAATATAGCAGGCCGAAGGTCGTGGCCTCTCTTTAGCATCTCGTGACGCCACGCTTGTTTCGAACGCCTCGCGAAATTCAAATTTTGGCCTCTGAACCAAAATAACCAGAGGGTTATCAAATTATTTCAACGGAAAAATTGTGATTTCATTAATTTCTTTTCGCATAAATCGATTTTTTCCAAAATCCTGAGGTAACAGACTTTTGTGATCGGATTTGAAGTCAGCGTGATAAAATATACGAGAAAAGATATACAGAATGTCAAGAAAAATCTAACCGTGCATGGTGTTGGATAAGTTTCGCTATTTTTCTCTTATTTTGCAATATTTTAACTTCTAAAAAAAATCATAGTTCTATCGCATTTCTATCGAAAGTTCTTTGATTTTGACAGAAACTTCGACACTTTGTCAAATATAGTGTTACGAGTATCGATATGTTACGATATCGAGACATAATGCCGAATGATCTTCGTTGTATCGTCGTCACTAAGACGACGCGGCTAACTTCTCGGTTTCATATATTGTATACATATGTAAAACTTTGGAAAATGCTATAAACTTATATATATATATATATATACATGATATTATTCAAATATATTTTACGTTTAGTCTTTAGTTGTAAATTTGTATTTATTTGTTTCTTGACTTTAGATTTAACATCTAAAGTAAAAAAATATGATAAATTTTGTTTAATTTTTTATGCGCATTTTTTAATTTTTTTTTCGTGGCATAGAAAAAGTTGCTTTAAATTTCATTTTTGTGATAGTTGGAAATAATTTTCTTTTTGACAGAAAGTGAGTTCCGGCTTCTTTTCTTTTTAAAAGAAGTCCTGGTAATATGTATTATCATAATATTAACAATAAGCCGATTCATTTTAATAAAAATCAAATGATTCCCTTATCCTTTGCATGGACGTCACCGCTGTTCAAGTGTCGTTTCAGAGATATTAGCGAAAAACTGCTGAGGTAATATGACAACGAGTCCTTCGTATACCTACGCGCCCGTGGCAATGTATGTGTTAGCATGTGTTGCTCTGGTGAATCAGGGTTATGAGGCAGGAATCAGTTTCACGAAACGCTTGTACATTTACAGGTTTCATGACATGGCAACAGTGAGGCGAAGGATGAAATGTGACAACCATGTTTAGTCGCTAGCTTTCTTTCTCAATTTTCTTTTCTCTCTTCCGCTACTGTTCAATCTTCTTATAATCTTCAGTCGGCATATCATATATTCTTTTTTACCGATACGTCATATGCGATGTAGTTCGACACAGAAAATTTTAACCATTCCACAATCAGTTTTCTTTACTGACCGTTCGCGGAGCATAGCGTGACGGTCAATGTCAAATCCATGATGGCCCTCGTCTGTGGCTGAAGACTGTGAATGGAAATTATTAATAAAAAGTCACATAACTATTCCGGGCCCTTATGGTCAGTGGGTAAATAAGCATTGCTTATACATCTTTCGAAGCTGTGACGTCACAAATTCAGTTATCTTTCTTTCAAGCAAAATTATCTGTGCCGTGTCTATAGGTTTATACGGTATAAGATTGGGTGATTGTCTACTTAGTCTACTCCTGTATCTCGTCTGTGGTTTCACGTCTGGCTAATATATCGTCAGATAAAAGGAGGAAGCAAATTACTGAAAGTACTGTCAGATGTCTCTACATGTTTCACTTAGTATAGCGGAATTCCATAAACTTACTAGAAATGTTTTAGATTCCTTCTATTCTTGCAAATGCTAATTTTATCAAGAATGAGAGATGAATTATAAACTTCTTAAAACTTTGTAATCGCAAATAAAAATTCAAAAAATCTTTTCTGCCTGTATTAATAGTATTATTAATGTAAGCCATTTTTAGTAAATAGAAGATAATTATTTCTACTTACTGTAACATATTTAATTGTCCCTTGTTTACGTTATCATTTGATATAATATTATATATACATATAATACACATTATTATATATACTATGATATCGAAGATGTTAAAAAATTATATCTACAAAGAATTTGTATTATAAAATCATAAGGAATAAATGCTTTTGTGTGATTTATTTATAAGTGTCGCATTAACATGTAGGATACTAGCAATATTTTGTATATAATTGAATTGCAATATTTTAAGTTTATCGTATTAAAATACAAAGTTTGGTGGAATACTGGATATTTTTATAGGGTATGTTAAAGTGTGTTTCCTTTTTCTGAAGTCTAAAGAGTCTTCAACAGCTTCTGGGTTATGTAATATATGCATTGATATGACTGTTGTATGTTCCATGCAATGTTTGTTCAAAACAATATTTACTTTGCTAATGAATAGATTATCAGGAAACACGTTGGTCTATGTAATAACTAAAACAGAGTCATCTCTATTGATTTATTTGTCGAGTTATTTGTTTAATAATGCATATATGTAGTTACACATAAATCTAAAATAAGCAATAGGAAGTGTATGTGAAACATTATCTGCATTCTTTCCTCGTGTTTAGTCCACACATCGTATAAGCAAAATATCAGACAATTTTAAGAATACAATTGCATTATTTGTAACTCTTTACAATTTTATTAAAAGAAGGAATAAATGTCTACCATGCAGCTTTTGCTTCTTGCCATTAATTTGGAAAATGTTTGTTCTGTATAGAGATTCGCAGTTTAGTAATAAAAGTATAAGCCATATTCGCACAATAATGACATAAATTCGACCAACATAAATCATAGGAAAAGCAGACATATTTTTGCCCATTCCCATTTTGAAAATGACCGAAAGAGTTAAAGCGGAAAAATGAATAATGTTTCCTTATGACTTTATAAGATATCGCAGGAACGGTGTATGGCTAGATCGACAACATTTTTCAGTTTTAGGTATTTTCCTTCCCAGATGTGACTATGTTCTTACACGACAGGCGGTACGTTGATCTGTACGATGCTCGTAGCAGAAGAACTTAATTGCACAATGGAAGAAATAAAATAAATCTCTGCAGTAAATCCTCTTACCAGTCCCCCGTTGCTGCTTCGATATAGTTCTGGGGAATTTTTCGAGGGGTGGCTCTTATACATCTCCTCGGATTACCTTTCCCATGATCTGCGACGCGTAATTACGCGACTCTCCTCGCGAATCGATACTCCTTCGACCAAGAAGCGGTGCATAATCCCAAGATACACGTGTATTTTTCCTCCGAAGCGTACAGATCGCGATACGGATTTTTTTCCAAAACCTCATCCGCCGGCCATAATTCCTCCACGGTGGACAGTTAACACGCAATCAACCGGCACGATTTTTCTCACCGACAATCGATGATCTTATTGGCCACCGGCTAGGCAGGCCTCCGGTACGTGATCTTGTGGCAATCTGATTTGAATTGTTAATGCGCCAGGAAAAAATCGCGGCACGCCAATGGGTGTGCACGATTCACGTGATCGCCAACGGATAATTACTGACGCGCGATCTCCACCTGTTCCTTTTTTTTGTCTCCGTGCCTCTCGTTTCCGTATCATCGTGTATGCACATTCTAAATCGATTGTATGCATACACAAAGCCGCCAACTTCCGGTTCTTGCCCCTCGAACGACGCACGATAATTTACCAATGGCATTCAATTTGTTGAATACGTTGAACGTTATCCCGATATAATACGAATCGCTTCGACTCTGGTAAACGCGCATAATAATGTCATTCGCCCTTGATGCACTGTCGACTGCTTTTCCTGTGATAATAAAAAGAAATGGTAATTTGCAATATTATAGAACGTTAAAGTTATATACGTGCTGGACAAATCATATTTCTTTAAGTATTATTCTTTCAGAGGATCAAGAAATGTTAAAATACGATCTCCTATGAATCGAATATTTCCGATCCACTTTCACAATATTTTTATAATTAGTCTCTAACCGGTTTGTAAAAATGAAAGAATAAATTTGTAATCGAAAGTTTCTTACGCGTAACAGCTATGTCTTAAGATCAATTTTTATTTTTTATTATTATTCTAATTACTATAGTTTCTGCATATATTCTGTTTGAAAGGTTGCTTTGACAAACGACGTTCGAAACGCGAATAGTTAGTAAACTATATTATACGTAATTATCATTGATTATATTACAATTCATTGGCTCAGGTTTCGATTAATTGTTTCACCGCGAAAATTGAATCGCAATTAGCACACTAATGCGTAAAAGTACAATAGTACTACAGTACTACAGTACTACAGTACTACTGTTTTACAGTTCTACTGTAAAATAGTTTCAATTACTTAACGCGCAAGCGTTTCGGAAGTGGGTTAGCCACGTGACCAGAAAATAGATCGCAATTTTGAAAAAAGGATGAGAACGAGAACGAAAGTTCATGTTGAACATTCGGCAAAGGGGTAGAGTGTTATAGCTAAAGGAATAATGTACACATTGTATATCATATTACTTGCAATTAGTTTTATGAAAGTAAAGTTCAATGTCGTTAAATATTGTCCTAGATAAATGTTTTACACGAAGCACAAGAATTACTTTTATGTCGAAACATATAATAATTATTAAATTTTTTATTAAAACATATCACATGAAAATGTTTTTATAATTTCAGTAATTGTAAACGAAGATTCAGAAACAAATCACTTTAACTCGTCCAGTAATTTTAATGTTAAATACATTTATTTTTTCAATTTAATGAAATTGATAGTTTATTATCATTTAAAAAATAAGTGCATATAACATTAATATTATTGGACCAGTTAAAATGAGTTGTTTCTGATTTCTTCGTTTACAATTACTGAAATTATAAAAATGTTTTCATGTGAAATTTTTTAATAAAAAATCAATATTAATATCAATTAATATATTCTTGAATCAATATCTCTTTGTTTAAGCACATATTCAAATAAAAGTTGTGTAAACTAACTAGTGTCAAATGTATTTACAAATAAATTACGAGCAAGATAACCATAGAAATTATCTACGTTATGCGGCACAAACAGAACATGATTAAGAGAAAACAAAAATGGGAAAAAGTAAAATAAGTAAAGCATAATCTAATTCTATAAAGCTCCGAATCTCCGAATCTCTTGTCGAAGTTACAGAAGGCAGATGTTCATATTGAAAAACACCGCACTTACTTACACAATATTATGCATAATTGTGGGTGTGTTATGAATATAAAATAATATGCAAGCCGTCAAACAAACAATATCTTAAATTTACAAGACACACGCATATCTTAATTTTTATACCTTTCTCTCATATTTTTTTTTACATATCTTAATTTTATCTTAAATATCTTCACTTTTTCTTTTATTGCTTATGTTAGTAGCTTCAATATTTTTCTAATTGTTTCTTACGCGTGAAAAATGTGAAATGACCGTGAATTATACGAAAACGAAGTGTAGTAATCATGTTATAATACGGTGGAATACTAATGAAACTTGTTATCCATTCGATTTGCCTGACCGAATACAACCTTGCGTCTCCGTGAAACTGTCACCGTCATTCTACAAGTACTTTCGTAAATACGCCGGGTCCGTTGCGAGTCTAAACATAGATTAAAATCGCGGATAATAAATTGTTGGCACGTGAGAAAAGACCGTACTTCGGAAGAGCGAGACGGGCTTTTATGATTGATATCGTTAAAACCATATCCCTGTTGCATGGCGGTACGGTCATGCTATGGGGTTAGAAGAAAAAAAGGAGAGACATGTAGGAATAAAGGGTGTTCTTCGATGATAGACGCTCGATATACGCCGTAATGTTACACAACGATTCAGCATGCCGGGCAATTAACGTTCTGAGCATTTACCGGTAATACCGCGGTGTCAATTAGAACTGGATGAATTGAATGTCAATTAGACAGTATCGCGGTTAATATGTTAATCGTCTCAAGGTAAAAGGGTTGATGTCATATTCCATGAATGTTTTTGCCTACCGGCGCCACAGTGGACCGTTTCTATAAAATAGGTGGAATTAATTAAACAATTCATTCAAACTAGGTCTCTTAGTATGTTAATACTCGACTGTTGACAACTAACAGTCAAATTCAAGTCTCTCCAAGGAATGTTTCCGTCACGTCGGTTCTCTTCGCGTCTCCAGTGTCAATCCCACGTTCTGTTTTTAAGCGTACATTTTCTTGCCAACCAACAACGGATTTTTATGGCGTATTTATCTGTTTCTACTGACAAAAACTTTTTATTTCCTACCGAAGTCGTAGGCGACTATTACATAAAATATTATTTGATATTCTTTTTATTGAACGAGGATAGAAATGTTAACATAACCCATAACACATTCATTGGCAAATCACATTCGAAATCGATCAGAAAAATTTAAATTGTTTCGATTCAAATACCCCCTGTAAGGGTAGTTTTATATGGGAATAAGTGTGATGACAGTATATGTATAATTGACATGCATTTCGTCCAGCTTTTCGCGATTTTGGGCCACTCGGCGCGGCGGTCTCGATAGCCAAATTCGAGGGTTCAGCAATCGATCGATGCAATTGTGCGAAACGCTAGGAAAAAAGTAAAAGAGACGAGAAGAGGGATCTCAGTAGAGGCATGGCGAAATAAATGCCGCGTATTGGTGTACGTGCAACGCGATAAAAATCTGGCCTTGCATTGCAGGTGTGGTCTAGTATAGTATAATTTTTATGTTGGTTTCGCGTCGCTGCAATATGAGTAATGACGACTTTATGGGTCGGCCGCCGCTCATTACGAACAGTAAATTCTGAAATTCAGTACGGTGCTATTAAACTCGAAGCATACTCTACGAAAACACGCGACAATTTTCTTTCTACACAATATTTTTCGAAGCTGGACGATGTTGAGATGCACGAAGACTGTTCGTCTCCATTGTCAGTTCAAATTATTTTTTTAATGTTAACAGAGTACTTGAACAAAAGAATTATTCGAGTGGTAACGAATATAATTTGTATAATAATTGTCGTCATTATGCTACATAGATATTTATTTGTTTTCTTAATAATTTGAGCAAGTCGAGAACAATACAAACAGTATCATTGAATTCTTTAAACACTGTTTTACATTTGATCTATCCATTTTTGTTGTAAATGCATAACATCCGAAATGTAGTGATGAATGTTAATCAGTAACAAATTACGCCTTATAAAGTCAAATAAGGTGTAAGTACAGGAATTGAATGACAGAACAGACTATTTTCAAAATTACTCTTTTAAACAGAAATTATGGCAACCTGATTCACAGACATTCTTCAACACTTATGCTCAAAAAGAACGGGAAAACGAAAAATTGATGTTTTCAAAATGGAAAACCGAAATAGCTCCGTAAAGAAGTATGAGAATAGCAGCTATGAAATCGCCAGCAAAGGGAAAGTTTCGAGTGCAAAAATATTTTAGGAAAAAAGGAAACTTTATGGCGCAATAATATTGTCCTTGTTCTATATATCGTTTCTTTGGAATAGTATGTGTTCAACCTCGGGCAAAACTGGAGGCCAAACGAGACCGCAGAAGAGAGCGAAATGTTCGTCTGTAGTGTAGAAACTTCTTAAACGGTCTTCTTGAACTTCTAATTGAGGTAACACGCGTAACCACTCGAATTCGCCATTGTAATGAATGCTCGTTTCGTAAATGTCTGGGCAATCGTTATTGCAACTGAAAATCATTCAGTCCGGTCTTGTTTCGAACAATTTTAACAAATATGGTACTAATCCGTGCATGACGATCCTTGATATAATTAATTAATAATTAATTAAGTTGTCTATTTACCATAGGAATTTAGGTATATAGATCCTCCTACGTGCGAATGTACAGTACCAGTTGTTGCTATATATGTTGGAAACATCGAGGTCGTTGATTATGTAAAATAAACTATAAAAACTATCATTCCATGCCAGCAGTTGAAACGTTGCGATTATTGCGTGTCAGCTTATTACCGATGTGGAAACTCATTATATCGTTCAATTTTATAAGATCATAATTATCATTAGCTGGTTTATAATGTCCGTGCATAGGATACAACTATGCTCATTCATTGAACCATGAGCAACATTATTATCTCTAGAACTTGCTCAATTAATTTCATGGTTTATGAACTTATCAACTAGTTCATCAAAATGTTTTACATCAAATTTAAATGTATAGTTTTTAACGACATAAGTGATTTTTTGGAATCAACTACAATTTTTTATGATTTTTTGTACGTTATTTTAGACGTTCGAAGTTTTTTTTTGTATCTAATGAGCGAACAGTGAATTCTAAGCTTATGTAAATTGCTTTAGTTTTGATATTATTTATGCAAAATAAGAACAATTTGCTTCAATTGCAAGGAACAGAACTAGGGTAAGGGACCTAATTACTGTAGTGGCACTAATCACTGTGTCTATATTAAATATACTTATTTTTAAAGCATAATGAATATTAAAAAAAAAATATATATATATATATATATTAGTGATGTAGTTATATATTAAGTGATGTTACTGAAAAAAATTCAATACCTCTTTTTTAATACTCATTATGTTCTAAGAATAAGTATAATTAATATAGGAAAGTAATTGAGTCCCTTACTCTACTTAAGAATTTCAGCCGTTCATTTTTGCCATAATTGCATAAAACCTAAATAAACCTAAATATCGTAATATTAATATTCAGAAAAGAATTGCAGTAACAATAAGCATTACTAACAAGCGACAGAGCAAACTTAACCGGATGTATGAGTACAGCAATATATGGTTTTACAATTTAAGCTTGCACAAGCCGTTGCTACAAACATTGAATTCGTAGAATTGCAATAATTTAGACACTATTAATCGAATTCGACAATGATATGTTATTATTTTCTTTTATATTAGTTATTACTAAAAATGATTAAAAAGATGATGGCGAGAATTTAAACTATTGTTTTTTTTAAAAATCGTTTGAAATAAAAATCGCTTCTCGTCTCCAATCTTTTTTTACATTACCACACGAGTACTACATAACGGCTACGATACATATCTTCAGTTGATAGTACCTAATTTATGCCTCTATAACGATCCGAAGTGTCACGTCCATTGTATAATTATTTGAAAGATCTAATGTATTATATAATTTCTTCGTCGCGTGTGACGATCATAATCGGGTTACTCTGGCATCACCGACAATCGTGTTTCATTCGCGAACATGTCACCGACACGATTTCATCAACACCGAATTTCGCCGACAGCGGCTGCACCGACACCTTGAGATCACCGATAATGTTTTCGTCGACAGTATTCTCATTATACGCAGTAGAAGTAGCGAATGTTTACAGCAGAACTGTTCAGCGTCTGTCCGTACGGACAGCAATTTTCTTGCCCTGGGCATACACTGAACGGCGGGCACAAAGTCACGGCCCTTGCGGGCAAGACTACATGTATTTGTCACATACATTGTCACAGCTACGTAGCCAGCTACGGCTGTGTTACGGCCTACCCCCAGTCCGTAGTTGTGCCCGTAGTTATGCACATAGCTGTGCCCGTACTTGTGTCCGTAGTTGTGCCCGTAGCTGTTCCCGTAGCTGTGCCCGTAGCTGTACCCGTATTTGTGCCCGTATCTGCGTCCACGGGCCTCGGCGGGCGCCCTTGCTCGCTAATAGGCATATTGAGCAGCTCTGGTTTACATCGTCAACGAAACTTGGTGTCGATGAAAATAGTGTCCGTTATCTGAAGGTGGCGATGAGCAGATACTGTTGGCGAAATTCGGTGACGACGAAATCGTACCAACGAAATGATTATCGATGAAACGATTGTAGGTAACCCATCATAATCTGCACGATCATACATATTCCTTCCGTTCGCGATTGGCATAATTAATTGTCGGCTCCTCTGTTCCTTTTACCGCTTTCTAACACTTGCACAGTTTCACTCCATGCAAATAAATAAATATATGTCCTCATTTTTCACATTTAAATCACTGTGAACGATGTTTACTACACACCAAAGTTAAGTAAAACTTTTCTAATAAATGAAAATCAATTTTCCACACATTCTGTTTTCTCTTTTATTCTATTTTGCTTTTTTTTTATTGCTCGCTATTATTTTTTTTAAATATTATTTATTTATAAAGGTCGCATTAACATCGAGATCATTAGTGACTACTTTTGGTGTACAATTATAGATATAATGCTTTGTTAGCGCAATAATACATGATTGTTGATATAATTAAATTTTGTGGTATAGGTTTACTTTTTTTAGGAAGGCAAGAAAGAGTGCAATGGTCTTTTAGTCGTTGAGACATTCACTCAGATTGGCTGGAATGCTGTGGGTTTGTCGTTGTGTTCTTGCGTTAATTTGTCATTATATTAAACGGCTGACGCAACTAGATATTGTTACTATTATTATCATTAAATTTAAACGACGGAATTGAAAAGAATTTTTAATTTGAACTTGTTGCGTCTCATTTTGGACTTATCCTATTGTTTTTCTTGAGTCGATGCAATTCTCTGCAGAACGATTATGCAAGGATTCGAGCAATCGTACGGCTTTGTTCCGAGTAATTCGAAAGCCTCAGAATATCGTAATCTTATTAAGACGTTTAATGAATCGTCCATAGCCGTCGATGAGTTGCCTTCGATGTTCTGCTTTCTCTTGGTAATGATTCGCAACGGACAGTCACGTGCTGCAGAGGGAAATCATTAGACTAATGCAGTCATTGCAGTCTCTGAGAGAGAAGGAAGAAATATGAAACGAAAACAATGAATGAACAAGGAGAAACACTGCATACTCTACGAAGTTGATTTCTCTATTGAATATTATTATATGTCCAAGCAGGACCATTAAAATAGCTTGTTAAGCTGACATTAATTATATGTAGATAGAAAGGGGTAAGTTCTTCGAAGCTGAAATCAATGACGTATACGTTCAGTATATAATATATAATTGAATATAATTATTTAATTTAATTTTGAATATTTGTATAACTTCACATTCACTTAGGTATATATTAAATTACAGCGGAAAACTTAAAACAGACCTTATTGTTTTTTAAATTTTTATAAAGACCTTTTATCTTCTATTTTATGTACTGGAATATTTGGGTGGCTTTTTTCTTTTTTTTTTTACCACAATCTCCAGAATATTCCCAATCATTACAGAAATAATCTGGTCAAAATTTATGCTCTGGCTGTTAAACATTAAAATAATTCATTTAATCCTGATATAATCATTTCTACGCAGGTCACATCCGAAAGAAAAAATGAAAAAAAAGAACATGGAAATAAATTTTAATTATTTCTTCTGAATAATTAAAAATTTGATTTGCAATTTCGACAAGTAATATGTGTTTCGATTATTATTTATCGATGAGGACAGAACAATGTCTACTTTCTATTTTGACACTAAAGGAGTGTTTTTTAGAAATTAAACCACTTTCTTGAAAAGTTATGATATAATATTAAATAACAGCCAGTTCCGGAAATTCAAAATAAAGGATACCTTTTAGCCTCTGTTCTGTAAAAAAAAAAATTATGAGAACACAGTTCAGTTTGCAAAATTGCAAAATGTTTTTGGTGCAAACATTGTTCAAACATGTTTAAACGTTTATAATGTTATTGAAAAATATACGGTTGGATTTGGAGAAGTATAAAGAATTATTATACGTAACAATCGTTTGTATAGATTTTATGGTTACAGCAGAAAAAATTCGTAACGTTGAATAATTGTCTTTTTATCGAAATTAAATTTTTCAGAAACTAAGGATGATGGGGGAAAACAACTTTCGGATTCGTGTTCAGTGTATTAAAATTTATTTCGTTGAATGCTACGAGTTTGGGAGAAATATACCTCATTGGTATTCGCGATAAATTCTAATTATCACAATGTTAATCTGTCTCTGACTATCTTGTTAGAAATAACAAACTTGGCAAGTAAGTAAGTCAGTATGAACATAAATACGAACGAGCAATGCGCCGTGATAGTGATCGTTAAATGAATTTAGCAAGCCGAGGTCGTATACTTGATTTCATAAATATCCCTGTTGGTTAATTAACTGCAAGGCATCGACACAGCATAAGTAATTGCTCTGATTAAACAACGAGAGAACGTATGCGGATTAATGCGAACAAAATTCTAACAATAGTGTACCAATATCTTATAATACAGTCGATGATTAAACCTATAATAATAGCCTACATAATAAGCCTTAAATAATAATAGCCTTAATTGTATAGCTATTTGTATGTATAGTTGCATCCAAATGTAAGGAATATACTGACAAACGATTAAATTACTTAAAAATTATATTTATTACTATAAAAAATTTAATAAATTAGTTTATTAACACTGTACTATTAAATTATAAGTTACTCATATAATACGTACAATTAAAAGCTAGCTGTGGCAATAGTTTTGTTTATCACTATATGCACATCTAATTTCTTTCTCATTTTTTCAAGCTGTTATGAATGAAAGAAAATTCCTTTGAATTGTAATTCCTTAAAATTTATCCGAAATTGAAGAGGCGGAAATTTGTAGAGGTACATTTCCTCAGCCTAATGTTTACTATACTAACTTTATTACATTTTGTAGATGAGGTTCTAAACAAGGACTCCTCGGATACAATGACACGAAAATTAATTTTTAGATTCGGGTATTCATTTTATATTTATATGCTTGTTCTTGAGTATCTATTACATTTTATAGTACAAACAGTGCTGCAGTTCATACAAAAGTTATTCTACATATATACAGGGTATTCCAAAAATGTCATACTTCCTTGAAAGTAGTGATTCCTAAAATCACTTGAAGTCACTTTTTTCTTTGCAAAAATATTTGCATCAGCTTTGTTAAGGAGTTATTAACGAAAATCGCAGACCAATCGTAGCGCGGCTACAGTAGATGGATTCCGGCTCGTCCAGTGTCAACTCCACGCGCAGCGGGGTCATGCTCTGATTGGTCCGCGTTTTTCGTTGATAACTTCTGAACGAAGCCGTAGAGAATATTTTCGCAAAGGAAAAAGTTATTTCAAATGACCTTGGGACTCACCCTTTGCAAGGAAGTACAACATTTTTGGGACACCTTATATGTATTGCAAAAAAAGAAACGACAACTTCATGGGAATAAGAGTAAACGGAACAATTATTTACATTTCAGCTATGCTGGCGCGATTGCTATGAATAATAATTGTATATTATATTAACATTGAATAACATAATATTGAAATCATAAAATTATTGAAATATTCATGAGTGATTTCATCATTACGATAATGTTGCGATCATTTTACCTTTACAATATTTTAATATTCACATTTGGAGTAAGCATTCTCAATTTGTTTGGGAAGTGATTCCCCACTACCTCATATTAATTTTTTTACAAATAATATTTTACACGCTTGTTGTTTTTATGTTTATAGTTCTTTATGTTATCTCTATCTTATCTGAACTTGGTCGAATTGATAGTGAATCAATACACGTGTCCATTACAATGCTGAGTAGATTGTATACAATATATTGTCAGCAGATTGCATACAATCAGTTGATTGCACAATTTCAGCGATCAAACGGCGATTAGAACTATACACATATATTAATTCGTTTTACTTTGCGTTCCTTTATTTATTTATTTTGCAACAGTAACGTTCTACTTTGCGCAGAAGTTTCGATTGCGAGATACAAAAGCGAAATAGAAATACTTTTTCCATTAATAATGTTAATATGTTAAAAATAATGTATTGTTGTTCTTAAATTCTTCGAATCTCTCTTTTGGCATAACTGCATAGAATTCGCAGTCTAGGTATGTCGTATACACGGAATATAAAGTATAAGAATACAAAAGATTGATTGCACTAATTAAATAATTAACGATTCAAATGAATTATAAAAAAGTCTTCAATATCGGAATTAATTGGAAAACATGACTATCTGATAAGGGAAATCCCACATAACCAAACACCTGTCCTTCCCTATAATAATTATTCTATATTTAGAAAAGAAGAATACATTAACAATATCAAAGCACACAAGCTATTGAAAATTGAATATTTTTTTAATCATTAATACACACTGCTGTTGAGCTTTTAGTGTTAAAAAATATCTGTCCAGATTTCTTTATTTAGAATTACTATGTCCGCATTTTGTAATGAAATTAGTATATTCGTATAAAATGTCTAATCATTAAAGATGATATATTCTACAAAATATATAATCTACTGGAAGTTCTACTTGAATCATTATGAAATCATAAATTAAAAGAGTATTTAATATTCTAGTATTATTTCGCTAATATTCGCGAAAAAAGCAAAAATGAACAAAGCTTGTGCAATAAATTGGAACATCATCCACAAACTGTTGACTCAACCTGACAGCTGCGACGTTGCATTGTTATGAAATTATATCGCTAAAATGCGTAACTCTTGTACAACATGAATTACAATTACTTCGTTCCGCTAAAGTATTTTGATTGGTTTCTTACATAATCGTACGATTATTGTAATGGATAATCGATTTCCTCTGATCAATAATTGTATAATTGTCTACTACATGTCCACTTCGCAATTTATCGCACGCACCTTTAAAGGTATTACACAATGGGAATTTTTACATTGTATCGTGTGAATAAATGTTTTCTTAAACAACTTCGTATTCGGTATACAAAGTCGATTGACGAGCTACTTGTTGGCATATTCTTGAATCTAAAAGAATGCTTTTTACGTAAAACAGTAAAGGTCACCTTGACTTTTTTAAATGGCACCACATTGAAACTACCTCAAACTCGAAAATTTTGTGCGAACGTAACATTAATGAAAAATTATTTCTTACAAAACAAAGCAAATTACATTAAATGTTCGAACTGTGATCCACCTTCTACAACAGTTGTTAAGCGGTTCCGAAGTTCTTGAACATTATTGACTTTTGTGTCGTATACAACGGATTGCAGATATCCCCAAACATAAGGTGGTTGTAGAAGGTGGATCGCAATTGGAGATCGCAAATGGACAGCTCCATTATTTACATATTTTTTGTTATATATCCTACTTCGTTAAAAAAAGTCATCTTTTATATGGTATAAGGAGGGACCAACAAGTAATGAGTATGATGATTTCGCAGTAAACATTATTTTATACAAGCACAATGGGTGAATTATTTGAAGATAATTATCAATTTTAAATTTGTTCTTTTTATCAATTTCTTCAGTGGGTATTTCTTATACTTTGGCACATAAATGAGGCAATTGTAAATGGACAATCCATGTTTTACATTATTTTGTCTTATAAAATATTTTTGAGAACTCATGCATACATAGTCGTCAATTATAAATACTGTGTACAATGTATGAAATGCACAAGTACTTTTGTCTTTTGTCACTGTGTACACGAGTTCGCATGCTACAGCGAAAGTGTTTGTTTATGTGACATTGAGTCTTTCTCTTTCTCGGTTTAGTACATCAAGGAATACTGAAAAGTGTGCAGCGATGAATCGCTAATGAACTAGTCCGAGATATACCAGTGACATAACCTACTCTCATGTACGTTTTACAGTCAATGACTGGCAAATGGAGTGAATATTCGCGAACGAAACAATCGCGATGTGTGGCGTGGACTTCTTAGTTAGCTTGATGTCAGGGTATGTTGCTCCGTTTTACCATTGGAATACGTCGAACGAAAAACATGGTGAGTGCCATAAAATAGTAATTAATAACTCATATGTATAATTAATTAATTATATAATATCAATTATGATTATAATTCGTTTACATATTTTTTTTTTATTATATTTAGTCTTCACAATTTTTTAAAGAAAAGAAACGAAAATTGGCAAACATTTAAAATGATATTCGGCAATAAACAAATATTGACCTGTGATGAATATTGCTGAGACTGCTTAGTCTTTATGCAAAATAAAAATATCCTTCGCTTGTTATAAGAAACAGAAGCCACTTAAAAATGAAGTTACTTCTTAAATAATTTTTGCTGGCCGGAAGTAACATACCAGTACTCTTTAGTTCTTTCAATCTTTCCACTGTTTAAAATTGCCCCTACCCATTTTTATCATAAATGCGGAATATCAAGTGATCACATTTTGAAAATAATTTTGAGAAATTTAAAGAAATTTTTAAGAAAATATACCTGATAAAAGGAGATCATTTTATGTGTTAATTGAATTTAGGTTATGAGTTTGAATTAATAAAATATTAGGTACAAAGGAATCAAACGAGGGTGAATCGGCAGAGAGAGAGAGAGAGAGAGAAGTTCACATCAAGATATCTTGTCCTCATCAATGCCAGCTCTCGAATGACACCTCCCCAGAGACCTGTGACAGAAGACGGAATTCAATCGAATTGAATGATGCTAAGGAAATGGAACAGGTTGGGCAAGAAGCGAAACCGGTTTCCTTGGAAGAAGCACAAATTGTTCCTGTGATACCATCCCCTAATCAACGCAGGTATACATGAAACTTTCTGAAATACTAACGAACTGTTTATCATACTATAACAGCTGGTCACAATCTCTCTGATTATTCAATCTCATAATTAATCGAAAAAATTGTTAGAAATTATTTATTTCCATCGTATAATATACCATGTAAAAATTGACGATGTGAATGCCGTGGAATCCAAGTATTTTTATGCCACTGGATGAGTTTTCTGGATGAAATCGAGAGCAGCGCGCACTAGAAAATATCTCCAGCTAAAAATTGAGCTATATTTTGTCTTGATTCTCTGCGCAATAAAACCAAAAACTTAAAATTCGTTTCTGGCGTCAGAATTCGTAATATCGATAATACAGAGCAGAAATGTGTAAGTTTAGTCACAGACTTAAGACCAGTCGGATCAAAACCAAGACGGATCTTAAGTCTGTGTCTGAAGGCTGTGAATGGAAATTATTAATTAAAAAGTCACGTGACTACCCCGGGCTCTTGATAAATAGATTAAATGATCATAAAATGACATACCGCGATGTTTTTTACTCTATTTGTTTTCTAGAAGCTGTAGTTATTGTAAATAATATTGTTAGCAGCAGTATGTAAACATGTATCGCATATTTATTAACACTTATGTCAATACCCATAATTGTTTAGAAGGTTCAATAACATTGCACTTCATAGTGTGTATATGTATTTTTATGATCCAGACGTAATGTACAATTACTCAAGAAAGTAGTGATCTATAATAATTTTGATATTTGTCAACACAAATGTTCAACAAATTTTAAAAAAGAGTAGGAAGCGATTACTTGAACATGCGGGCCTTGACACGAGTGTTAAAAATGTCTTTTTTTATTGAGATCGTATATTCATTTAAGAAATATTTTAGGGTATCGGGAAAAAGGTCGCCCTCATTAAGGAATCAGCTAGAAGACATAACGAATGAATTTTCGGAGATTTATGATGGATCTGCGAAATTAGTGCAAGCACAAATCGAAGTGCATCCTAGAATGTGTTCATCAACTAGCCATGAGACTTTGGACTCGACTAAATATAAATCACTTGAATCTGTTTTTGGCAATTTGGAACCGGTCAACAATAACAACTGTCCGAATAACGAAAAGACAAAAAAAGTGCCGTTAATTAGAAAGACGATGAAAAATATTAAGAGGAGATTCATTTGCTCGAGGTTTTTATTATATATCATTCTACAATTTTACGATACCACAGCCTTCTTTTAGTATGAAGAACCACTGATATTAGTATTATTAACACTCGATGATGGGACACGGATCCATTCGGACCCAAAATTTCATCATTTAGCCGTTCAACTCTTGGTGATTCATTTTAATTGGAAATTCCTTGACTGACAATAAGTACAATAAGGAAATCGACGTATCTAGATAAAGTTCCATTAAAAATATAGATATTGAAGTACGATAAGAAGATCAGTGGATCTAGATAAAATATCATTGAAAATATATTCGAGAAAATTAGTAAACTTCCTAAATGAAGCTAAATAGTTGCTTAATAGTTAATTAATTGGAAGCATTATCGCCCGGCTATTAGAGCAGAAATATGTAAAATTGGAACTTGAAGTTGATGTCACCTAGGGGCTACAAAATGAAGTACAGAGCTAACTCGTGCAACAGTTAGCATAAAATTGCGTTTTAACCCTTGAGTTGACTCCTGCGAGTTCTATACCGGAGTCATTTCTAATCTATGCCGATATTTCACTAGAGTTTTCTTTCGATACAAGACGATGGTTCGGAACCGGCTTACGTCGTATTTCGGATGAAGAAGAAGGGGGCATAGCTTCTTACTTCGAAATAAAAAGCGTCATCTTATATCGGAATAAAATTGTACATATTGACGGTCGCTTGAGCTTATCTCCACCGTTACGGGTCACGAATGACTCCGGCATAGCATACGGAGGGTTAATTCTCGCGCCACTAACTGTAGTAATTTTAAACCAACGAAACGATGAGTAAGTAAAGGAAAAGCAAATACTAGATTTCTTGTGCACCAGGTTGTAAAATTGAGTAAATACTATTTGTTTAATTAAAAAATCGCTTGTAAAAGATTTTGCTTGCTTTCATACGCATGGCCCAATATAATGCACTTACGAATTTTTATCTCAGGAACTGTTTCTCCGACTGAGCTGAATTGTTTTTGTTTTGTTCAGAACGAATTGGGCTATTGTAGAATAATTTTTTCAACCTCGTATATAACCATATTTTTTAAAAATTTAAATTACTTTTGCCCCTTATCGAAAAAAACGCAAATTAAAAAGAATTTGTTTACATGTTTCATCATTATAATATTAATTAACGAGGTTGGAAAAATTATTTTACAATATCTCAATCTTTTCTGAATGGAAGAAAAATTAGATCGATCGGACAAATAGTTCCTGAGATAAAATACGTGAATTGCGAATGCAGTCTATTTTCGCCAAAATGGGCAAAAATTGCAAATTTCGAAGTCCTGCAATTTTTAAACAAATTCTAAACCGATAAAATGATGACTTAATCCCCCCCCCCCCCTAATTTCACGTGCACTACAACATATTTCATTTAGAATGACCCTATAATGAAAGAAGTTTCATTAATTACAGTAACCGATTGCCACAGACACTCGATCCGACAAAATAAAATCTGTGTTCGCAGAAGCGAGAAATCCATGGTGCTCAATGGATTTGAGACCGACGAGTCTCAGAGATTGAACCTTGTAAATCCCGTTTCCGGTGCGCGCGTTCCAGCGGCGCAATCGACGATGCTTCAGAAGAGCGCGCAAGTGAACGTATCGTCGTCGACAAAAATAAATGCTAATACTCAGCAAGAAACGGGACCGCGAGTTGATGGTACCTCTACGAAGCGATACGATTCCAGTGATTACAGCGAATCTCCGAATGAAGAGAAGGAGCAGTTGTTTTCGAGAACGGAAGCGTCGCGGGAAATGGTGTCGCTAATAAATCGTCACTCCATCGATGGAAAATCAATGTGCGACGTCCGAATCAATGGTCTTACCATGAATCAGTCGGACCTGTTGGATCTGTTCGAAGCAACCGAGGGCAAGGCTCGATCGGTTTCCATGATGACGACGGAGGAGGCGCAAATCATTTCGATCAAGTTCTATCGACGGAAAAACGGTAACGAAACGGTGCAGACCCAAGACGACTCGCAGAAGCAATCGGGTGCGCCTAATCTTATGATTCCTCCCATATATGTATCGGACTATTCCACCAACGAGACCTCGTACAGAGCATTTTCGAAGATGAAAAAGAACGCTTCGAACTGCCCCGCGCACAGGGGAACGCGTCAAAGGACCTTCTAGAAGGCGAAGATTACCTAAGATTATTTCTGTCATTTTTTCTTCGAGGGGAAAGCGTCGCGGCACTTCGCACGAGAATAATTAATTTCTTGCTATTTCTGCGAATCAGAACAGGAATCCCGATCAAGATTCTTGATTCGGTAAGCAATAGCAGGAATTAACAGGATCGGTCCGGTGCAAGGATTTCTTCGAAAATTCCTAGCAGGTCTGAGGGTCGCCTTGAAAGTTACCAAAAGTTATGGGAAGAAAGATCCATGATTTTGAACATGGGGAAAGGGGATAATGATTGATAATCCATAATATATAATCTTTATTTATATGAAAGTATACCTTCCAGTATTCTTTGAAATGAAAATTCTAGTCTTTGATCATTGTGCTGCGTTAATATGATCTACAATTTTTAAGGAACAACTTACCTTTCAGTAATTTTTACATACTAACTCTAGATTACAATAATAACAACAATGTGTGTTTTAAAATGTAACTCGTTAAAGGAATTTTGTTTAATTTCTATTATAAGCTGTAATATTAATGTTTACACTCATGCAACATTGTGAAAACGACTCCGGAGATAGATGAGCATCTTTTTATTGTGATAATGGCAATTTTCCTCGATCGTAAGAAAATAAATAAACGAGCGAATTGCAACCGTTTCCTCTTACATTACATACATGCTTCCCTTGAACTAGCAAAATTACATGGAATCGATAGAACGTCAAGTATTTCGTTTCCTCACTTCTACTAATCTTCAAGAAGTCTCGAGAATAAACGACATACATAGTTTCCGCAAAACGTTCCAAGAAGTTTAATTGCTTTTCATTGCAAATTGTTTATGCGACACTTAAATCTGAAGCATTCCTTTTTCTGGGATACCGAAGCTTGATTGCTATTACGTGAACTGATTTGTCAATTTTAGAATGTGTGCAACGGTATTTGAGATTGACAAAACAGTTGCAATATATGATTTTTCGTTTTAGCGTACCAGACAAACACATAACTAAGTAAAACCTTATGTTAATTTAAAAAAAATACTGATAAAATTTTGACCAGAAATCAGTTTATCAATCTCGTGAAAATTGTAATGTTATCTTAAGAGGCTTTATATTAAGAAATAATATATTAGCTGTATTTATTTATTCATTTATTAATGCTTTAAACCAAGTGGTTTATTTAACAAGTACAATATTTTTACATATAGTTTATATTACATAAGTGTTACAGTATGTGATAAAATTATGTTAGTACGCCGGTCAATGCAGGTTGTCATCGATTTCACTTAGTGTCTATTGTCTATTGATGAGAAGCTCAAGTATTTGCATTTTCTAAACTAGTATTATACATAGCAAGATAAACAGAGGCTAAAATTATATCTGATTAACTCTCCAGCATGATTGAATTTGAATAACCATCGTGGAAATGCAAGTGTGACTATCCACATGAAACATGTGTTTGTCTTCGCGACAATATTGATAAACAAATTGAAAGAGAATGCAAATTCGATTGAAACTATTGCTAAAATATTTTCTTAAGGGAAACGTGCGACAATGCACTGATACGAATAACAAGATTTTATATAAAATCTAAAAATATGTTTATTGGCTCAAAATGATTATTAGTCGTCAATTATCAATAATTATTACAGAAGTTCTGGAAATCGCATCTACCGATATCAGAAGTCGGAACCTCATTTTGCCGCGTATGGTCTTACCCCGTACGCGTACATGAAGTAATATCGGCATACCTCGGTTCGTCTTCGGGTGTTTTCGTCACTTGCGTCGGTAGGTGGGGATGCGAGTAAGAGAACACGCTTGAGTCGAACGTCAACGTCACGAACCAGCGCTATTAGCCTCATTTTATGCGAATCGGTAACTTTAAACACAATTTTCATAGGTGAAAAATTGTCATAGTGGGTTCATCGGGTGCTCCATCGAATCGGCAGAATCTCTGCTTCAAACTGACCTTAAGATGATGATGTTTTGATTATTTATTGCCGAGATATAGGGAGTTGAATGAAAAATGGAAACTGTGCATATGTTAAGCATGTCTTCAGAAAGACCTAGTACAATCGAACTGTTAATTAAATTGAAATAAAAAAAAAAGTGCCTTCAAGAAAAAGAAATGCTCTTTCTAACGCCTTTTTGTACAAGATTCTAATAGATCGTGAGATCAATGAAGAGAATAACATTTTGTAACCATTCCTATTGTTCGTAAGCTATAGACTTTACATACGATAATAGCCTTCCAATTGTCTCTTCGTCATTAATTTACAAACTTATTCATGGAAAGGAATTGAATGGTCTCACCCGTGGCGATGTTCATTGACACAATCTGATAGTGGTAACAACGAACAAAGTCAAATTTTTCCACAGTAAACACCGTTCTTGCTTAATCGTTTTTCTTGGATCAATATTCATGACGGTATCGTCCTATTAGACGATTAGTAATTGCTCCGTAACTAGGTTTTATGTAAATCGAATGCGAGCACGAATGTAAAACAAAGTAACTACCGATAAGCTTCTCGATAATCTCTATAAAAACGCTTTATCTCCTTTTAAATCATGTTGCGTTCTATACGTAACTCTGCCATATGAATTGCTTTAAATCGCACGATACCATGTAATCGGTAAGCTCTTTACATACACTTTGTCAGCTAATCCTTGCATATTGTCATCGTTTAGCAATCTCTTGAAAGTTTCAATAGTTTTAAAGTCGCTTCAGTTTTTAAAAGAATCCTTTATCGACCTATATTAATCCTTCAACTCGCCGTATGCTACCGTATGCTGGGCGACCGTCAATATGTACAATTTTATTTCGTTATAAGACGACGCTTCTTATTTCGAAATAAGAAAATTGCTGTCCCCTCCTTTTCTTCTTCTTCATTCGAAATACGACGAACGGTGGTCCCGAGACATCGTCTTATATCGAAAGGAGAAAGAAAACTGTAGTGAAATAACGCCGTGGGTAAAAAATGGGCTTAGAACTCGCAGGATTTCGAGGGTTAAGCGGAGACATCGGTCCACGAAACTAAAGAAATTATCATTCTCAAGGTTTTTTATAACAAAATAAATAAGATAACAATCTGTGATTTTTGGGACCTATAAATACTGCATAGGTTTTGGTTGTCTTCAAATACTGTAAGTAGATTGTGTACCTTTATACATTTATGGCTTCTGAAAATTTTCAAAAAATGGTCGAATATAAAATTCGACAGAATTTAGTAGAATTTTGATTTATTTCAGATCTATAAAGGCCATTATCATTGATCCTTGTCAGATGATCCTTTTCATCTACGTAGCTAACAAAAAAAAAAGTTCATATTTTTTCTGAAGACATGATTTTCATCTTAACATTTCCATAATTCGGCATTCCATCAAATTTAGCAAATTTGAATAAGGTTAAGTTAGAAGTTCACTGTCTTGGAAAAAACATATTCTCTGATTTCGATAAGTGATGTTTCGAGGGAAATGTCTAAGCCTATAATTTTGGAAATTCATAAAAGTTTCGAAATTTCTTTTTAACTTGTATTCTTTAAATATCAAAGAAGCGAGAACATTTTTTTAAAATTCATTTTTTTCAAAGATCCAGACCGTAGCCACCCGTTAAGTTTCAAGAATCCTAGGAGTGCTAAGGTGAAAAATGTTCAAGGGGTTACAGACGTTTTGAAAGATTTGACAGTTTTTTAAATTATTTCTAGAGAATAATGTTAGTAGTATTTAAGGATTTAAACGATATTCACTGTGGACCATAACTATAGCAGCAGTATCATTTTTAGTACTTTGACTTGTAAGAAAATAATTCGAATAAGCCAATCATATGGTGTGAAAGAGAATTGTAAATAATGGATTCTAGATGAAATTGATTGATGTTTTATACATATAGAAGTGAAAATTTGGTGGAGGCACACTTATGATGTGGGTTCCACTCTGCTCCAGTGGCAAGCTCAGCTTAGCTTTTCCAACTGCAAAAATGAATAGTGTAGAGTATATTGGAATACTTCAAAATCATTTATTGCCGTTTATTCATGCAAACGATTACGTTTCATGAACTTATCAGTAAGACAATGCTCCAATTCACAAAAGCCGACAAACTA
The DNA here is from genome assembly GCA_028454255.1 of Halictus ligatus. Lineage (NCBI taxonomy): Eukaryota > Metazoa > Arthropoda > Insecta > Hymenoptera > Halictidae > Halictus > Halictus ligatus. Next base: position 3,122,589 of record CM052140.1, on the reverse strand, counting down.
CAGCATGGTTTGGCGCCTCCTACTCTGATGGACTGTCAGTAGGAAATATAGTAGAACATCTATGTTTTTAACGATCGTTTCTGGAATATTCTTTCGTTGCGCCAGTAATTTTTCTTGGATAATGATCTCTACCAACGAACGTTTATGTTAACGGCGATTAACTGGAGGCGATCAGCTGACTCATATACTGTATGACTAGCTGGAATTGCACCATTTCTAGAGAAAGAACATGACATCTTTAAAATTGAAGAAACACATACTTAATTAATGCTAGGAATGAGAATGACAAATTATAAGAATCTTACGGAATTTCTTTAAACGCGATTCGAAGTTCTTTTTCTTCTTCTTTCATTCTTTAACGTCGCATCGACTTAGCTATTAGCTACGACTAGAGTAAGAGACTTCGTTACTGTTGGGGGACTAATTACTGTGCCTATATTATTTATACTTATTTTTAAAGAATAATGAATATTGAAAAAGAGATATTAAATTTTGTTCGTTCAAATCGGTTAATATATATATACTGATATAAGGAATGGGACCCAATTACTGTGGCTACATTAATTATACTTCTTTTTAAAACATAATGATTATAAAAAAAGAGATATTACATTTTTTCATTAAAACCAGTTAAGTCAGTTAAATCAGTTAAAGACAGTTAATCAGTTAATCACTTTATTCTTATCTCTTTTTAAATATTTATTATCCTTTAAAAAGAAGTATAATTATTATAGGTACAGTAGTTGGTACCTCCACGGTAATTGGGTCCCTTACCCTATGTCAGCATTTAAATTCTATCTAATATGTCTTCAAATTTTCGGAATTTCGTTAAGTTTATCGGGAATTTCGAAACCGTCACGTGAAGAAAACATAATGCATGCATTTGTTTGCGAATGAAAATATTATGAAATATATGAAAGTATTGTATAATATTTCATAAATAATTTATAACAGGTCTGCTCGTCTGTCAATCGATCGTACTTACAATTAGTTAGTACAAAAATGAATATTAAAATCGTGTTTAACCTTATTCTATTAATGGACATAACAAATAATTTATTATTATTTATTCTGCTCTATTTTACGTCATTTTGAATTAAGCATAAAGATTGAAATTGAGTAAAGGAAAGACTATAATTTTTCATGTGCTTATTGTAATTAAGTTATCCGACTACTTGTCAACAATTAGTCTAATTATATAATTCTAATAAGATCGTTACGAACGTGCAATCATATTTTCAATCATTATTTGCTTGTTTAGTTATATATCCAGAGTTTACTCTATATAAGTCCCAAATGCCTAGCTGATAAAAGTCCCAGTACTATTCTCACTGTCGGCACATGACATATCCGAGCCGTGTTATGTTTACATTGCTCGGCGTCCGAGACCTTTCAAGTTTCAGAGCCCCTCGGGGTGTATACCCCGCGGTAGTGGGGATAATTCCGCGACGGTGATCATCCAAGCCTTGGCGACATATTACAGAGAAATCCCTGACTCCGTGAGGGGCCATGAACCGAGGCCTCTAGAGCTTCGCTGTCCTTTTCTACGTTGGGCGGGGATCACAGAATAGTATCTCCTGATCAAAATATGTCCCTGGCTAGAGCCGTGTTTTGGATAAATATCGAGTAACACTGTATACATTGTCCTTTCATTACACAATTCTGTGATTATGTAATGAAACATCCTATATATTACATAGTTTAACTCACTTTTATTGGTTCGATAATAATTACAACCTCATAAAATTAAGAAATTGAACATGATCTAATTATGTTTATTGTGAATGTAGCCATAGATTTATTTAATCAAACTTTTATTCAGCGGAAACAATCTAGAATTCATAAAGACAGCATAACAACGCTCGAAATAAACACTATCTCATGTTCTCTATTTTAATTTCTTCGCCCCGAAATCTTTTGCGTTTAGTTCTTGTTATTCATTATAGTTTTCTCAGTGTATTAAAAGTGGAATAACAGCAGAACTAAACTTACTTTTGCGGTCTGTTTCGAAGGACAACGGTAGAAGAACCTCGTTGCTTGGTGTTTTTCCCTGCCATTCTGTGGTTGCACGGTCCAACGATGCTTCCTGTTCCGGTTTGCAATAAAACACCGATCTGTAGCCAGTTACCGATAACCGGAGGGCCTATTGCGAATTTATTTTCGTATAATGCATGGATTCCGGTAAACGTGTCCTTACGGTATACATATTTATTTTCTTGTACTTTGTGGAACTTAAATGGGAAATCGGAAACAATACGAAAACTTTTTAATTAAAAATTTCTGAATCTGAATTAAAAAATCTGAATTTAAAAAATTGTGGTAATATAACACTTAGTATAATAAGAATACGGAGAAAAATCATTGATTAGTCAAGCTTCTCAGAAAGAAACTGGTCAGAAACTGGTTAGTATTTCTCCAAGAAATCATAGTTTTTTATAAGTTCAAGCTTAGGATGTGTGTGCAGTAAACCTATTCGGAACTCTAAAAAAAATTCTCAAGAAGTCTGGTCACCTAACCTATTACAGAAATGTAATCTTAAAATAATTCTGTAAAGTTTGAAAGAAGAATATTTTTTTCGCTTACGATTAGGCCTTCGGAGAAGTGCCATTGCAAACAGCACTGCTATAAGTACGTTACATTAAAAAATTGTTCTAGTAGTTGAGCATAATTATCCATTTTTTTAGTATTACTTAACTGCAAGCCCCTTCCGTTGTAATTCAAATATTGCTGATTCGATCAATCATCTGTGTAACCATTATACCTTCAACGTAAATGGAAACCATAAATGGTGTAATATGATAGATTTATCTACTCGCTTTTTGTAAAAAATGCATCGAATCCACAATCTACTCGATAATTGTCACAAAACACGGGTTTTGCAAGGGACAATTGTCAGCTATAAAATATTATTCTTTGACCTACTGCCGAATGCAGAAAAGGACAGCGAAGCTCGCGAAACGTCGGCAGCTGAGAAGTGTAAACATAATACGGATCGGATGCATCGGTGTGAGACCACCACTAATCCAATAAAAAAATTTCTGTATTTTTTATTATTTATATTTTCATTATTTTAGTATTATGTTTACACTCCTCGGTGACCGATGTCTCTCGATCTTCCGGGCCCTTCACGGGGTATACCCCGCGGTAGTGGGAATAGCTCTGGGACAAATATAGGATAGATATTTGGGATATTTATCGAGTAGAGACTGTATTACTCAACATCGGAAAAATGGAGTATTAGATTTAAAGAAAAATCAACTAAATATAAATGTTACGCCTTTCTTGTAAGACTAAATAAAAAAACTCTGTTCGACCACTATTTAAAGTATTCAAGTGACCACTATTCACTTCTCTGTGACCACTATTTAAAGTATTAAAGTAAATGTAGAAAATAAATAAATAATAAAATTCATCATAATACTCTGTTTTGTCGTGTATTCTTTACAATGAAAGCAAATCTGCAACGAGACAGTAAGCTACAGCGAGATACGTTAAGTCGGGACCAGAGTCGAGTGCACGTGTACCCGGTGAATATTTCAAATTGATTTTATCGAAAACTATCAAAACTCATACGAACAAATTTTATTCTATATTTTTAACTTATTCTTTTTATGCTTCTCGGCTATACCAGCAGGTACCGACTACCCTGTATAACTATTAGAGCAGGGTTTCCCAAAGTGTCGCCCGCAACTCTTGAAATGGCGGTCCGCGATGCCAGATTATCCGTGATGTTGAATTTATAAAAATAATTTATATTTTCACAAAAAAAAAATCAACAAAACTTTATTTTTAGTTTTATTAAACTTAATTTTAATTTTCATGGTTGTGTAACAGAATGAAAATTTCGATTATTACAAGAACAACTTAATAAGAACAATTTCAAGAATTACGAGAAAGAATTTCCTTTATCTTCCGATCCAATTTTCTAGCGATCCATCAAATATTTCCGAAGATATGCAATTTGAGCTGATCGAATTACAGAAAAATGTCCAAGAATTTTTATGGCAACGATTCCTTAATTGATTTTTATATAGGACTACCTTCGCAGGATTTTCCAAAATTGAGCAAACATGTTCAACGAAAGTTTTCATTATCTGGAAGCACTTATGTATGTATGTATATATGCAAAAGAACTTTCTCAATCATAAGTATTCATAAGTCTAAATTGAGATCAAAATGAACTGATGAACATTTTCAAGCGGTGTAAAGGATACATTCTCGACCGACTTAGAACCGAATCTCAATGATATTATCAAAAAAAAAAAAAGAAAAACGACAACAGCACAGGTCACACAACACTTCACATTTATAAGTTTATTATTTTCTTCTACTTCTACTTTGAAATTATTTAGTTATTTTTTAAATGTATTCGTAAACAGTTTGTAATAGAAGTAATTATTATCATAACTAACAATTATGTCTAACTTTTTATCGATTTGAACGTATTTTTCCATAACACTTTCTTTTTGGCACATGGCAAATATTTTTGAATTTACAATTTGGCCTACCTAGGTAAAACTTCGGGGACCCCTGTGTTAGAGTAATAATCATAGCAACTATTACATCTGTGAAGTTAGTTGTTTTTACGAGTATAATTGTCATGAAGAAATGGCAATATTTTGTGTTATGACGAATATGCTCGTCATGCGTAAAAAGTAGTTACAATTTTTAGTGAAAACTAAAATATATTCGTTAACTTCAAGATGTTTGGAATACTTGAAGGCCAAGACGAAATAAAAGAAACACATAAAAATATATAAATAATCACTATGAAAAACTATATATAGTATGAATTATTTGTTGTAAATGTATTGTTTTCTTTCTTTAGGCATCACTGAAAACATTGCGGGTTCATATGTAGGGTGTCCCAAAAATGTTGTACTTCCTGGAAAGGGGAGATTTCGAAGGTTATGGGAAATAACTTTTTCCTTTGCGAAAATGTTCTACAACTTAATTCCATATTACAACAGTTACACATACTCTGTGTTTGACGAGTTTACTCGTCGTCGCTTAATTTTTGCGACGCAATTTAGGTACACATTTTTCAAAGAGATCGCAACAGCTAACTGGTTAAACAATTGTTTGAACGATACTAGAATAATGTGCAGTCATGCTTGCAAGCTACCAGAAAGGAATAAAGAGTTTCGTGATTCGTAAGAGAGTTATGCGAAATGGGAAACTCGTTTATATCCCCACTACCGAGTCCCCATCAGCCGAGCGAGCCCATCAGGGATCTCTTCTTAAACTTGCCGGGGCACATAAGGTACGTGTTAAAATTGTTGATCCTTGAAAGGTCCTTTGCCTCGCACACGGTATCCCCGAGCGTAAATAAGAATACTGTCAGAGATTTTTCGAACGGGCAACCTCGGCCGACGCGCGAACATAGTTTTTTGTTCTACGAGAACCGAGGAGGAAACCTCTCTCGAATTGTGTACCCTCCTTCAAGCTGTGTGACGGTCTCCTTGAATAAATTTTATTCGAAGGCACGGATTATCTCGGAATCGGCAGACTACGCGGAAAGAGCAATTATACCGATCAGAATCCACCTGCCCAACGAAGCCAGGTTCAGTATTAATTGACCGTTTAAGATTTCTTGCGACAGGTAATCGAACTTCTCGGAAACGGTTCATCTCGCAGTTTTCCGCGCTCATCTGTTTGACAATGTGACAAATCGTGTCGCTATTCGACAATTACACAACATTGTGTTTTATCGTTCCGCTGAATACAGACTTCTCTCCATGTATGTCCCAAATATCTAGCCGATAAAAATCCCAGAACTATCCTCATTGCTGCGGGATATACCCCGTGAGGGGCCACGAAAAGTAATGAAAAATAAAGAAGTTTTGTTATTGGATTAGTAGCGGTCTCCTGGTCTTACACCGATACACTCTACCCGTATTATGCTTACATTCCTCGGCGACCGAGGCCACTTGAGCTTTGCTGTCCCTTTCTACGTAAAGAATAGTATCTTCTAGCCAATATATGTCCCTGGCCAGACCCGTGTTTTGGACATGTATCGATTAGACATTGTATGTGCGGGCTTACGATACAGATGCGTTGGGAATCCCCGGAAAGATGTGGATGACCTGGTCCACAGGTGGATTATTTTATAATCTAACGCAGTTCTGAAAGTATTTCCTCTCAAGAGTAACAAATAGACTGAGGATTTTATACATTTATGGCGAAAATCAATAGACGAAATATAAAACAATGGAAAGATTAAAAGAATTTAAGAGTGTCGATATTCTCTAGTTTCAACTTATTGTTAGTAACCCTCCGATTGCTATGTCGGAGTCATTCGTGACTCGTCGCGGTGAGGATAAGCTTGAGCGACCGGTCAATATGTACAATTTTATTTCGTTATAAGACAATGCTTTTTATTTCGAAATAAGAAAATCACTGTCTCCTCTTCTTCTTCTTCATCCGAAATAAGACGAAGGCCAGTCCTGAGCCATAGCCTTATATCGAAAGAAAGCTGTATAGTGAAATATCCGCGTGGGTCGGAAATGACTTCGGCATAGGCTGAAAGAAGATACACCTTTCCATTTAGCTCCTGTTTCTTGAAATTAGTGTAAAAATATTTATTTTGCATAAACGTCCGCCATCTATTAATGACTGTATGGAAGGAAAAAAATTAAAAGATTGAATTTTCTCCATGTGATCCCAATTGAATGTTGCGAGGATCATGGGCGTAGTTCAGTAGCAGAAGTCAATTCCAAAGCAGCTTCGAGGGTCGATCGCTAGTTGACGCCAGATTCGAACGATTCTTTCAATATACTTGAAACGTTCTGAACTAGTGCGCGGTCGCATCTAGTTTACTATGCTGCATCGCTCAACGATTCCATACATTCTAAATTCTAACAATAATTAACGATCAATTTGCATCTCTCACTGTCGCAGGTTTCATGCGAGATCCACGCAAGGTCGCCAAGCACACGTAGCACGCATGCATTGGTTATATCACAATCCCGATACACGGGAATACCGTATGAACAGCGTGGAAACCGTGCTTCGTATACTGTTTACCCTAGCTCATTACCATGAACGATACGTATTAATAATTACCGATATTAATACGTTATACTGCTGACTTATATGAATATGTAATATAAGCTACCAATCTTCGCGGTTTCACCTTTCCGTGCAAAAACATAATTTCGTCGTCGTCGTCATAAACACAACGGAATTGATGCTCGAGCGACTACCACAAAGCCAATGGAATTTACTTCGAAAGGTGAACGTTAAAGTATAGAATAATATCCTAGGAATAATTTCAATGTGATCTATATTCGCAGACATTACCTTAACAGAACTCGAGAAATCTGCATATTTGATTACACTTAAGATCGCGGGTCTTTAATACAGTGACTACCATTCTTTGATCCACTGCTGAACGTAGAAAAGGACAGCGAAGTTCTAGAGGCCTCTTACGGGATATAACCCGCGGTAGTGGGGGTAGTTCTGGGACAATTATAGCCTAGATATTTTGGACATTTATCGAGTAGAGACGGCACTTTGAAAACTATGCCGATATCGTTTCTGATCCACACCGATATTTCGCTACAGTTTTCTTTCGATATAAGATGATGGTTCGGGACCGGTTATCGTGGTATTTCAGAAGAAGAAGAAGAAGAAGAAGAGAGAACAATGACTTTCTTATTTCGAAATAAAAAGCATCGTCTTATATCGGTATAAAATTATACGTATTGACGGTCGCTCGAGCATATCGCCACCGTTAACGAGTCATTGATGACTTCGGCATAGCGTACGGAGTGTTAATACGTACAATCAATTTATTACTTCAGACTTTTTGCCATGTTTTTCTATATATCGTCCATATGAAATAGTTTAACGAACTTTTCCCTCGCACTTTCAGCCTAATAAAATCCGAAACCAGATATTCCCGATGCTGAAACACTATGGAAATCCTTGGGGAGGATATTGTTCTAAAAGTACCAAATCATGTGATATTAATCATGTTCCGGTATCAAAAATGTAATACAATGGCCAGATATCTCTTTGTTTCTGAACGAAAAACGGGAATATTTGCATACAATACTCGCAGAGCGCCTTTTACCACTAAGTTTTCCCTGTCTAATAAATTGCTATTGCAATATCGATCAACACAATATTAGTCATTGATTTTAACATCATAGCTGCTAATGTATTCCTTCCTTTCGCAACAGCAACACGATTTGTTTTTCCACTCGAATTTTTTAAAATCTCGATTTGTATATCGCGTAGGATAGACGCAGAAAGCAGGACGATTGCTATATCAAGAAAATAACTGGAAATTAATCGCGGGATAACAGCAAATATCTTCTGTAAGCTTGAAAATTTTTTGATCGGTAAGCAAACCCGACGATTGCAATGCAATTCAACCAATATTCTGGATGAACATTGACTTTTATCGAAAAGTCAGAAAAATTTGTAGTCATCGCGACAGATGGATTAACTCAATCTCAATCGATGACACGAAACGATGTGTTAAAGTTAAAATTAAGAAGCGTAAACCACGCTGATAATTTTTTAATCGGGATATACATTTTTTTATATTGTAAATTTTACAACATGATCGCTAGAGTGCGGATTATTATGCAATACAAAACTGATGAATACAATACAAAAATTTTAAAATGTTGTTATATTGGGTTAGCATAATTATCAAAAGAAGGAATACATTCTGATTTAATTTGTGCTCCTTGCAATCAATCACGAAAACTTTTATGTTGCTTAAGGATCCGCAGTCTAAAAATGACTTCGTCGAAAAAATTTTTAGTCGAGGAACCTGTGAGGGTGACAATGACTATAATAACGAGTCAGACTTGTGATGAAGATTCTAAATGGAATTTACCACATACGTTGTTTCTTTTCTTTTCGATGATCGAAATTGAATTCTACTCATTTCTACTCGATACTTAAATGTGAATGTAATTTAAACATAAATTTTTCTATTCATTTAGAAAATTATGAAATACAAAGATATTTTAATTATTGCAGCCATGAAGAAAATCGTACGTCGAGGTATTAAGAATTTATTTCAGTAGTTTATTTTATTATAATTGGAAAACATTTTTCCAAAACTAATACATTTTGTCGACCTTCAGCAGGAATTATTTTTCATGGTTCAATGTACAATAGTAAATAATCAAGTTACTATTCACACACAGTCAACTTTTGATCAATGTCTATCTGTTATATTATTATTATTATAGTTTGCATTATAGACGATTACTTAACTTTATGACGCGACAGAGACAAAGAACGCCAGATTTCATTAGGATCCGTCGTCAGTTTGAAATCTTGGCTATATACTTGCTTATCCGGAATAAGTAACCGTAAAACTCGCAGAACCCTTGGCGAGGATCCGTATGAAATATGTCGAGTCTTAGCAAGCCACCTCGGTCATAAAATACGCCGAGATTCTAGCAGCTCAACTCGCCCACGACTAGAATTATCGTCGAATCATGGAAACGTTTCGGGAAGATTTCCCAGCGCGTTTCCAGCTTACTTTCCCTTATTTTTCTTTTCACTTCATCGTGTTGAAGAACATTTTCTCCTCTTAAAAGAAAAGAAAAATATATGTTGACTTTTTGAATTGCAGAAAAATGCATACCTTAAGATATACGTGTGATTTCTGTTTATGCGTAAGTTTTGTGACAAGTACTTTGTTCTCTCGAAACAGTCTATATCCAGAGTGTTTACTCGATATACAGTAACGAGCAAACCTGAGCCTGCACTATTTGAAGCAACATAACTTTTTAAAAATTAAATCAAATGACGTGAATGTTATTGAGAAGTTAGAAGGATTCGTTTATTAGACTAGGTGTACAAAATTTTTGAAAAAAGTTTGAATTTGTCAGAATCGCAAAAGAAATAGTAAAAGTTGGTTTTCAGCTTTTTTGTCTGAGCCTGTATTGAAAATTTAAAGAATGTATTTGATTCGCTCGAGTAAATTATATCCATGTTGAAAATGTCACCGATATTGGTTAATTCGTTTGCGAGTTATAAATGAATAAAAGTGGAAAAATTCCACTTTTCACGATTTTAAACTTAAAATTGCACTTTTAATGAAATACATCGGAATCTTAAATCTTGAATCTTACTACTGTTTACACAACTGTACAACAGTTTATATTTTATTATCATAATGGTACAATTTCGAAAATGTATGCGTTTAGTATGAAAAGATCTAATTTTAATATAAAGATGAAAACAGAATATACAGTATACATTTTTTACTATATTGGTAAGATTAATTTGTAGATTTCACTACCTTCATATCAATTTTACATTTAGCACGTTATTAACGATAAGTAAATTTTGATAATTGTTAAATAGTTACCATGTACTGAATTACTTGGAACATATTAAAATAAAATTAATAAAAATATTCAAATGAAATTGTACTAGTAATATTAAATGTAATAGTAGTAAAATTTTTAAACTTGTATCTATGGAAATCAAATATTTTATTTCTGAGAAAAAATGTTCATTATAGTATTTAAAATAGTGGTTTGTTCGAAGGATACTGAATAATTAATTCATTTGTTCTGTATTGTTTCAAAATATTATTTTTGAGAATATTAATATATGTACATTCGATAGTTCACTACTTGTTAGTATAGATATTTTCTTACTCACGGGTTTTTCTCTTTATGATATTGTCGTCACATAATTGTCTGTAGATGTATAAGTAGACGAGAATTGAAATAAAAAAATATAAAGTACTGCAAAGTATAAATGCATTAAACAATTATTTTTAAGATAAAATACACTGATTCAATGGAAAATTATTTAGGTTAAGGGATGAGAAAGAGACAGAAAGAGGAGTTAAGGCGTTGAAAACTTTAAATACTATCGACGCTTATAGTTTAATATTAATTTTCTTCTGTATATGTATTCTTATTGTTGTCAACTATTTTAGATGCTGTTCATAACACAAAGTAAAACTGATTCGTTTATTTTTTAGATTGTCAAAATAAAGACATTGTATTTCTATTTCATTTTAATTGTAAAATAAATATTTGAAGTATTTATCATATACATTTTAACAAAATAATGGTTGTTAAAACAAAGTAAAGGTCATGGTTGTCACTATTTTTTCTTTTTGTTATCAAACTTGATGAAATTAAATAATTGCTATACCTTGCTTTTCCTATTCCTATATTATTTAACAAGTAGTTACGATTTTGTTTTTCTTTTCTGGCAACTGTTGTGAAAGTGAACGTATTAAAGTGCAACAACCTAATATTTCATATAATAATCGAGCATTCGATATGGAAAAGAGTTTCAAAAATACTGTCACGCTTCGTTGCTCCTAAACAATAAGATTGAAACTAGGATGAGCGTTCCTTGAGCACTTTCAGTTTCAGTTCCCTTCGTTTGCGAGCACCCAGCTGGCACGCACTGCAAAAACCGGTGTTCAAAATCAACGAGATCACAATATAAACGCTTAAGTGAGATAGGAGGAAAGATCGTGTCAATGAAACGTGCAAAAAGTGGTTTCTAGTCGATTATTTTTACCGGCCTAGTCGACCGAGTTACTCGTTTACGTTCTAAGGGATTGGAACGCGTGCCCGAACAGGTACTGTTCCGGCACAGTGACGGGCCAAGATCACACCTTAACCCAAAAGCCGAGCACAGAGAAACATGCGTATCAATGGCATTGGTGAAACGCGTACGAGTGAAAGAACTTCCTCGTCTCCCGGCGTCCTCTAAGGGAGTCACGGATTGATCGGAAATACACGCCGATTCAAGGACAAACATTGGAAACGAATCGGCACAAATAAAACCACGATTTTCCGGTCCGATCGAACGTTGGCGAATAACTGTTTCAGATTGGTGTTGTCGACTAGATCAATCACTCAAAAAGTACAAGATCCATTTTTTTTCCAAAAAATGGCATGCAGTAACGTTGACCACTGAATAGTTAAAATTATTCCGATTGCTCTGATGTACAGTATGTATGAAAATGGAATGTGGTGGTGAAAGTCCCATAAAAAATAATGAAAGATGAAGAAGTTTTGCTATTGGATTACTAGTGGTCTGGTCTCACACCGATATCTCCGACCCGTATTATATTACACTCCTTGGCTCCTCTCGAACTTCTTGGTCTCCCACGGCGTATACCCCGCGGTAGTGGGGATAATTCCGCGACCTTTATCATCCAGGACTCGGCGACATATATCGCGAATTTACTGTATACGCTATATTTATAATCTTGTGTTTTAGACTGTAGCCATTTGATTGCGAATATTTAGGCAAAAGAAAATTTGTATGCCACGTCATGTCACCTTCATTATTGGAAAATTGCTTTTTTCTGATAGCAATACCGAATATAGTAATGAGCACGCATAGAGCTTTGTTATTAGAAATGTTTCACTTGTACGTTAAAATAAAATTGTGTAAATATAATATAAGATTGGAATTGAAATTGTATTAAGGTTTTCGAAATTTTGAGGGAGTGCAAAATTAAGTAGAAGAAGTTGCATGGCCATCGAGGTCTCCCTGTCTGAACGTAATACAAAAGTATTGGGCGACCCGAACACAAAGTGCGTATGAAAATGGAATAGTGTTGTAATTTCAGAGTTAAACATGTATATTAAAGAGAAATTGAATCCGCCGTAAATATCTAGAAAAAACTGTTTAAGTCATTACCAAACGTATGTTGGGTGTTGTACAAAACAATGGAAGATATACAATGTGTTAAAAATATTTTTCATTTTTATCAAGAATTTTCCAAAAATTCTTTATGCATACAATAAGACTTTTTCATTCAATTTTTCTATACTGATGGATTGTATTTTGCAGTTAAAGTATGTACATACTATTGAAACGCATTACTTCGTTGAAAATTACGAAAACCTTAAAAAAATGAGAAGTTCTCTTTTTCTGTTGCTGGCTGTATTGTGTTTCACGTGCTTCAAACTAGAGAGCGTCGATGTAATCCGTGGACAAACACTTTACAGTTTCGAAGGATGCAGAAGTTATGGCACGGCTCGACATTGCACACAGACTGTCGTGGATTTCACACAGAGTCACAGGCCGCTTGTTTTCGAATCTACCATACCGGTGATGGTGGACGAACAACGCAATGGCGAGCCCTCGTAATTATTAAAATCCTCTCGGTAGCCTGACAGAGTGGTCCTCATGCCACTGGCACGCTCATTGTTAGCCCGTCAATCTCAGGACGACTTCCCATTGTAGAATCGAGTATTCGACTTCGATAGTACGCGCAGTATCGACCGTGAAAATATTTTCAATACCTACCGACGAAAAAATGCTATCATTTCAACAACAAAAATGTTGGTAAATTCGATACACGAACGACTGTTTTCCTCTTTTTCATTCGACAGAAGCACCTTTCTTTTTGGTTTCGAATGTAAATCATTTCGAAGGTGCCGACGAAACTGGTGAATGAATCATCGGGTTCTCTAGATCGCAGATAATCTAAATATAGCACAGCAACAAAGATGATGTAAATGTCGTCTGAGACCGTGTGGATTACAGGGATATATTTACGCCACGTTTCCGGTTGTTGACCCATGGCAAAACATTTTCTTCAACTCTAAATTACAAATTAATTTCTGCTCTAATACATATTCAGTATATTAAAAAGTTTAGATCTGCGGAATGAAAAAAGTTTGAAAGACTATAGGCATCATATAAATATCTTAATTTTTCAATTTTTTGTTTCATAAATTTACTTAAAGTGTATTTATTAATGTATTCATTTAGATTGTCATCAATTTTTACCGTAATATATAGGAAAGAAGCTTATTAAATAATTGCACTTAAATGCATATTTAAAATCTCAGTGATCGTAAATTTAAAAATTTACAACTTGGAATTTCGAAGAACTAGTTCTAGCCTTAAGTAAATTACTTTAATTTTATGGAATTTTTGAAGATGACCTTGGAAGTGGGTAATAGGGCTGACATTTAAATGTAGGTAAACTTGTCGAAACGCCGCACAGTGCGGACAAGTCGGCACATCTCACTACATTTTTATTTGACGATGCACGAAAATTTCCCTAGGCAGAACTGCATATTAGCAGGAAATTCGTATTATTATTAATTTAAAAATCATTTAACAATTTTTTTATGTATATTTATTTTTTATTCATAATCATTTAACAACTTATTAATTTTATTGTTAAATTTAATTTTTTGTGACTAATTACCATTACATATGCATTAGTAACCAAGTTTAGATTTTTGTAAGAAAATTTGGCCATGGAGGCACTCTCTAAAGTGCCAAAAATAAAAAAATATTATATTAACTGTAAATGAATGTGCAATAATAATTCTGTGTAATGGAAAGTGCTTACCAAGGAATATGAATTCTTTATACATTTAATAAAGTAGATTTAGTTTTTGTACAAATTTTCAACGGTGGTTTTATTTGTTAATTGCATATAAAAATATATCTTAAGATTCATGCATATTCGGATACATTACTTATTATAGTTTAAGAATTTCATAGTTTTGTCTGCCACTTTTTGCGACCCTCAATTTTATAAACTTTTTAAGAAGTGTCCATACCTTTTCTTTAGGATCTATCGTGGAAAATTTGTTATTTTCTTTTTAAATGTATTAGTTATATTGTTAAGTTTCATTTTTTATGAATAATTAACAATAAGTATACATTTGTAAACAAATTTGGTTGTAAAAAAGTTTGGCATTTGTTCGCCACGGTTACAGTGAGGAATTTACTGGAAAAGTTCAATATTCGTGTATATCACGATATGAAATACATTTCTTTTGCAAAACATGTGTATTCGGATGGAAATTGTTAATAATAATCATATAATAATCATTTTTATGCATAATACAATTTTGCAATAATTATATATCAATCATTTTTATGTATTTTTAATTTGTTTTTAATATATGTTTTATACCTATTGAAAAAGTAATAAGAATGCAAGAATAGATCGAGATGTGCAAGATCACGAGAGTTAATGATTTTGGGTCGCAATCAAAGTACTGAGAATGACTCGGATAGCGAATAGCATTTTGTTAAGTTTATTAATTTTATTCCCTAGTATTACAGTTTGTTTGAGTTAATTGTTGTTATTAATTCTGTTCTAAACTTGTTAGTTTCTAAAAATAAATTTGTTAATTTTTAATAATACATTTTTTTTGTTAAAATTATTAACTATATTGGTAAATATAATTGTCTGTAAAAAATTTTCTCCTTGTATACATTAATAACCAAACTACAAGAAGTGACGAAAACAGGCAGTTTGTCCGCACTGTGCGCCGCTTCTTTACGGATTATGATGAAATTGAAATATGTTATCAAGGTCACCGTTCTGAACCACATATGTTGTCAAGGTCATCATTATGAACCATATTTCTCTTTAAAGTTTTTGGTGGTCGGCTTTAGTTTACGAGATACAGTGTTTTCTCAATATGTGTTCACAACACGGATCTATCTAGGGACATATATCGGCTAGAAGATACGGGGTATACTCCACGGCAGTGGGGATAGCTCTGGTACTTTTATCGGCTAGATATTTGGGACATATATCGAGTAAAGACTGTATCTCGGAAACTAAAAAGCACCGCCGCGCCGCGCCGGTTACGTCTATAGCAAAAAGGTGTTTAGAACGATGACGTTGACAATATATTTCAATTTCATGAAAATTCGTAAGGAAGAGGCGTTTAGACAAGGTTACCTAAATATAATACATATCACCTTGACTGCCAAACTTAAAAATGCCATTAAATCACAGCAAGTTATTCAATGAAATAAAAATTGAAAAAAAATTAAATGTATGACATTGAGTGGTGCTCCAACTATCTTGCATTTTACAAATCCTAATCAAATTTGGTACAATGAACATATTAAAAATTCATTTTAAAACCTGGACAAAATAATTTCGTCATCCACATATGGGTAACATGGCGGTCAACGTGATATAGAAGTTTTTATTGGTAGATGTATCTCTTATTTTTAAGCCAATTATTTACGGAACGGGTGACTACTTGGGTAGGGGATGAACAACCGAGAAGATTAAATTACGATCGGCCTAACAACGATTTTGCTGGTAAGCAAAACCCGGACCAACAGTGAAACGAATCCTTCGTTAGATATCCGTCGGCGAGATCGCGAAACGATCTACCAGTCGCTGTGTATAATTGGTCCTTGAGTTTGGTTCCGGCCGAGGTCGAATTGCTTTCCGTTTCGCGTTAATCGCCTCGCCCGGACGTGAGTAATCGCGGAGCTATCGAAGCATGCGTTACTCGGTAGTCGACCGAGCACACATTACCACCACCGACGCGTCTGTTCTACGGACGAAAAGAGAGAGGCAGAGCTATTGAACCCACACCCAGATCTCATTTAACGAAAAAAAAAAGAAAAGAAAAGAAAAAATGTGTTTCGTATCTTTTGTGGAAAAGTCAGCTCACCGTCGTGCCGCACCGTTCCGTTTCGCATACATGTGTGCCGGCACAGCTGGTACTTTCTACTCGCACCCCGATTTTGTCTCTTTATTTCTCTAACGTTATCGCCTTCTTTGCCGCGATCACGACGTGGACAATCGACCAGTGTCGCCAGATCAAGACTTGTCTTCCATTCTATCTTACCCCTTCTTTGTTGCCATTCACCCATTCCCCCGGCCGCGACCATCCCCACGATTCTGCTACCAACCGATCACGTGACGCGATGCGTGCACTCAATTCGCGTTGCGTCCGCATCTGCGTGGCACCTAACCCGGTAATGGCAAAGAAAGTGAAGGAGGGGGTAAATGTATTCCCCTGAAATGTCCCTGTCTGGCGACACTGCAATCGATTGCCTTTTTTTTCGTCGAACGGCCGCGGATACCGATTCCTCGCCGATCAGTGTTCACACTCGACCGGAATGTGATGTTACAGGAATTGTCAAGCTTACACGGGCTGGCTACCCGGTAGAATTCAGGGCGGAATGCAGTAGGAAAGATAACATTTCTGGAGCGCGCGCGCGCGCGGGTGCTTGTCACATTTTTCTTACAGTTCCGCTTCGATTTATTCACGCCGAGACCGTTTCACGATTTAAAAAGACTTCCGCCCTAGTTTTCCCGTGGTTCGAACGTTAATAACATGATTAAACGCACAATATCAACGTGCGACAGAGCGTGCATTAGGTGTGCAAATTAAGTCTCGGCCTATTCACGGGAAAAGAAGAATATGTGTATTTGTTGAAAGTCAAATAACAATTTAATCATAAATGTAAACTTGATCAGCGTCCACACACTTTTTCCAATCTCTCGGGTAAGTAGCGAATCTCATTTCTACAAAATAATGACGTTTTCGAATCGATGCAATCCGTGATACATTTTCTCGACTTCTTCGTATAGTTTTCACTAAATTAGGGCAATATTTTCAAGTTCAACGAATGGTGGGTTATCTTTAGTCATTTTCGCTTTATATGGTTCTGTATTGCCATGCAGCTGTCGTGTATTATCAAGCTGTATAATCGACCTGGTCCATACAGGACTGAACGATCCTCTTCCTGAATTTTAGCTAGCACGATTGCTTTCGCAATCGGACAACAAAGGGTAGTTGTTGGGAAATTTCTAATACTGTAACAAGTTTTTTTTATCTCTGAAACCACTTTGGTATATGCTATAGGACAGAAAATCTTGCTCGAATACCGAGTAAATCATTTTTCTAACCTCACCCTTTAGAATGCAAAAAGCAACCAGCATCTAATATGCATCTTATCAGTGGATATTCTATTCTCCAAATACATAACGAATTCTTTCAGGTTATAGCAATTGAACTTCAAATTCGATTGTTCTAATAAGTTGGTATTATTCGGTCGCACACTTTGCGGCACAAAGTTTCCATTCAAGTAAATGTCCCAGAATTAATTTGTACACCTAATACCGTTAATACTTTATATATGTCCGAAATGACTATCCAATAAAAGCCCCAGATCGCATCCCCACTGCGGCGGGGTATACCCCGTGAGGGACCAAGAACCTCGAGAGACCTCGAGCTTTGCTATCCTTTTTTACGTTCGGCGAGGATCAAAAAATAGTATCTCCTGGTCGATATATGTCCCTGGCTAGACCTGTGTTTTGGACATATATCGAGTAAACACTGTACTTGCACGAAATTCTAGAGATAATAGTAGATACTGTGTGTCATTTCGTCTTTTTTTTTTATAAAAATTACTATAAAGATTTTTGCATTTGAACGATACTACTGTTGGAAAACTTGCAAGAATACATGGTTTCCACACCATGTATTTGTTGTCTAATTCAGTATTATGTATTATGATTGGCAATATTTATTATAATTAAGACATATCACCGACCACGTACCACGCACTCGTACAATTCCACCTAACCGCGGGGAATTAAGTCGATGATTTATGAAACTGCACCGCATCGGATATTGATTAATTAACCATAAATCGATATTATCACTGTGCTCCGGATCGGTTCTCTTATACGTGGGCACCTCTCGGATACATATTAATCAGCCACTTATGAATCCCGGCGGTTTACACACCCACGATAATAAATATTAATACGATAAACATTGGCAAGGGGTAATAAGTATGCCTAACGGATACGTTACACGTAAGCATGCGTACAGAAGTATAATGCGATTTTATCTGACTAAAACGGCCAATTAAGTACGCTAACCGGCGCGGCGGCGGCGCGGCGTCCAACAGGTTCAAATTATTGCTTCCACTTGATCAACAATTTTCCGTTGACCATATGTTGGTTAACTAGAAATATTATTGGTCAAGATTTTTACTCTAGTTTTAGCAGAATTAACAAAAGTATCGTTTTTAGAAGCACGATGAACACACACAAACACACATACGAATCTGTAGAAAGATTACCAGAAATTATGAACGCTCATCGTACGATCACATTTTCTAACGGAAACTACTGCAAAAGTTAAAACAAGAAATTCCATGGAATTATGTGTTTTGAAAACAGGTGCAGCTATTTAAAGAAGACATCTAGTAAAAAAGTATTGAATAATTCATCCCCTTACGCATCTTCCTTCCTTTGCATAATCACGTGTAGACAATGTGCACGTATGTATTTGCATATAATGTGGACTATGATGTGTTATGAGAACATTGTAGCTCTGAAATGTTGATCCAACTTGTGTTTTAATTTTCTTTGAAAGATTGTTTGCCAATGGTGTCCCGATGTAGTGACTGTTGTAGTTAGGTTATCGAAGGACGACTACAGTGGTAATAATAGTAAAGCAAAACAGTTTTCCGTAACAAACTACAGTTAAACTCTACAGTTTGAAAACCTTCTTCGGTACCCGTTGTTTTATAAAAATTACACGACTGATTAGATTTCTCGCGTTATTTATAATAATATGTGAATGATGAGATTTATTGAATAAGTTCTATTGGAAGCTTCTTTGCACAGTTTCAATAATTCTAAATGTGTTATGAATAAATCTGAATAAACAACGTCAACGACCAGTCATTTGACTGATCGTGGTACGGTTAATGGTAATTTCAATGTACCAACTTTATAACATATTGCAACAGTTTTTCTGTTATTAATATCATGCAGTATACTATGGCTTTAGACAATGGTCTATATAGTCTATATAGTAGAAAATTAATTTGACTATTTTTAAGAAAAGTGCGAGGGTGTCGTATACACAGTGTTTATTCTGTATATGTCCCAAAGCCTAGCCGATAAAAGTCCGGGAACCATCCCCACTCGCGGGGTATTCCCTATGAGAGGCCATGAGCCTCCAGAGCTTCGCTGTCCCTTTCTACGTTCGACGTGGACCAGAGAATAGTATCTCCTGGCCTATATATGTCTTTAGCTAAACCCGCGTTTTGTACATGGAATAAATACTGTATATCTGTGGCGGAGGTAGGGAACGTGTGAATAAATGGACCAAACAATCATTATTTATACAAGTCAAAAATATGAGAAATTGAAGATACGAAAATTGGAAAAATTCGAAGGATTGAAGATTCTAGAAATTCGAAGGGCGCAGGATGTACAAGCTCATGGATTTGTTATCGAACAAAGTAGCGAGCTCCATTGTCCTGCACGCTGATCACACGTGCGATCGCGTATTACGCCCCGACGTATAATTACACGAGAATTACTCACTGTTGTTTGTCATAACACTCGCGATCAACATAATCAGACATAGACTATTTTTTCCCTCTCAGGTGAAAACCATCTGAATCAAAGATATCTCCGCCACAAGCACAACGGCTGGAGCAATTGTAAAGGCTTTATAAAATGGCGTAGAGTGTTATCGATGGACGTATGTTAACGGTTTCGTAAAATTTGTTAACAGACTTGAATATACCCTCTTCGAGGTCTAATAATCATTTCAAAATGATTTCATTATTATATATTGAAATGATAGAGTTTCGACAATTTTGCAGATTTATAATTATAAAAGCAATTTTGGCAAATTAATGCATCAAGTCATGTTTTAGTTGAAAGCATGCAAAAAATATGATTATACTAGCACGAGTTTAGTGGTCTATCGCCAATCAAATTATTGCGAATTCACATTCAACAATTCCTTAGAAATGTATCTTTATATTGCGAGATATGGGTAGTTCACCCATATTTTACATATTTTTTTCTGTTTACAATAAATTAGCTTAATTTACAACATAAATTCATTTTACTTTCAATGAAAAGTGTTTTCATTAAAATTTGTAGCAGCTATATGATTTTAGAAATAATTGCTGCAAACTCAATACAGTGTTTACTCGATATATGTCCACCACACAGGTCTACCCAGAGACATATATGAGGTAAAAGATACTATTCGATGATACCCGTATTATGTTTACACTTCTCGGCGACCGAAGCCACTCGAGCTTCGGAGCCCCTCACGAGGTATAGTCTGCGGCAGTGGGGATAGTTTTGGGACTTTTATCGGTTAGATATTTGGGACATATATCGAGTAAAGACTGTATACGTATCTTTATAGTTTAAAAATAATTTGATAAATCGCTTTCATTTCGAAAAACATATTGAATATATTTCGAAGAATATTTTATTTATTATTTTTGCATACCTGCTTAAGAAATGATTTGCATACTTTCATGCAAACTTAATTCATTGGATCGCATCTATGGAAATAACTAGGTACCTACGTGTATACAAATTAAAACTAAAATAATTATTACTTTTATTCTGTCAAGGATATACAAGACATCGGCTCGTGTCTTATATCAACACCTCGTAACGACAGATTTTCCTGAAAATCGGCTTTTACTTTTCTCTCGGAACACCAAGTGAAAGAAGGCTAATAATTATCCCTGTAGCGAAAGTGTGATTAAAACGGTCTACCTATCTCGGCGACCAGCTCTATCTTTGGAGAATATCGCTGAAAGCCAAGGAGAATGGCTTTCTGACGCAATTTAAACGCTATCGAGCCGATTATCTTCAACTATAGTTAAAAAGTGGCTTTTCTCAACTGCCAAAACTCGCGCAGAAACAGGTTCATCGACAAACGGGACTCTGCGTAATCCCGCGCAACCGAACGAAGCAATGAAACGTAGGATACCGAATGGACGAGTTTATTACCAGTATAATTTCCATAATCGAGCCCCCGCATAGCGTCAGCAGCTCCGTTCCGTTCAAGGCCTGCTTCTAATCGATCGATGTGCATTAGAGAACTAATTATCCGGCTATTGTATAAGTTTTATTGTCTGTGTGGAGGCGCGTTCGACGGTGAGTAAAATCTGTATGAAAAAACCGTACCGCCAATGGAAAAAATCGCCTGAGAACAATCCGTGTGTGTGTGTGTGTGTGTGTGTGTGTGTACCTGTATCCGCTACGAAACGGTGCAGTGGCAAGATAACACGTGAGAGACAAGCACGGGAGTTGGATCTTTATCGATGTGCAGATTAATCTTTAGCAACTCTAATGCCTTTCTCATATAGATGGGGAATATTTCAGGAACGGCAATTGACTACAATGACTCACGAATTTGTTCGCACGGAGCTATCGTGGTCGCCTGTCCTAATTACGCTTAATCACAATCCTGTCGAATTGGTGTTGAACCTTCGGTTCAGTCACTAGTCACTTCTATTCCTCGTTTTTGTTACACTTAACCGCGCTTCGACTGCCTTTTACCGCGCTTCGACTGTTTCTTTCGAAATTATACTGTAACGGTAATTAGTGCTTATTCTATATATGTCCCGAATTCCTAGCTAATAAAAGTCCCACAACTAACTCCACTGCCGTGTAGTGTATTCCGTGAGGGGTGATGAACCGGGGCCTCTAGAGCTACGGGGTCCTTTTCTACGTTCGGCGTGGATCAAAGAATAATATCTCCTGACCGATATATGTCCCCGACTAGACCCGTGTTTTGGACAAATATCGAGTAAACACTGCGTTTGATTAAAGGATATCGTAACTTGATGAAAGAGTACATTATACATTGTATAGTAAACGCTTGTTTTTACGACAGATTTTTTTGTTCGAATATAGAGGATTAAAAGTATGATGTATCTACATATGAAAATATGCCCATTTTAAGCGTACAGTTTTATCCATTAAATCGCAAGCAATAAATAATTTTTATTTATAATTTTCTATCTGTTTGATTGGTTAGACAAAAACTGAAAAAACTGTAAAATCTTTGTTATAGTATTTGGCTAGAAAATAGTTTATACACGAGTAGATATACAGGGAGTCCCAAAAATGTTGTATTTCCTTGAAGGGGATCATCCCTAAAGTTATTCGAAGTAACTTTTTCCTTTGCCAAAATATTCTCCGCGGCTTTGTTAATGAGTTATTACCGAGAAACATGGACCGATCAAGACGCAGCGACTGCGGACGGATTCCTGTTGGGCCAATGCCAGCGTCGCGCTCACGCTGGACCTGTGCTCTGATTGGCCCGTGTTTTTTGTTAATATTTCCTTAACAAAGTCGCGGTGAACATTTTCGCAAAGGAAAAAGTTACTTCAAATGACCTTAGGAATCACCCCTTTCGAGGAAGTACAACATTATTGGGACGCCCCGTATTAACTCTGAGTATATGCTTACATTAAAAATGCAGTATTTATGTCTGTACCTACTGTGGTCAGATGACAAGATGAACCCCGAGATGGCACAAGGGCGAGAGGGGTCCTCGCTCGCATACAATGGTTAGGCTATGACGTCACACACTTTAGCCAATAGTTCGACTAGAACCGAAAATGCACGTGGAATGACCCAATCGGTCGGCTTACAGCTGCATTCCTGCAGCATTCCTGTCATCTTACCACAATACATGGTAAACGTGGTAATGCAATTTCTGAAATAACATTAGTAGTGTAACATTATATCGAGCATAAGTACTTTAATCCAAATTTATACTTTGCATTTTGGTTTTGTTCATCTATATACTTGTTCCTTTTTTGTTACTTACGACTTATCGAGAGTGAATGGCAACTCCATGAAACATAAGTGCAGCATCCTCCAACGGGCACGTAAATTTTATGGGAGAAAGTTGATGAAAGATAGAACATTTTGTATACATACCTATGGGCATCCTCCACGTATGTTCTCTGTTACACGGTTGGGCTATAAACAGACTATAGTGTCTAAAATTATACTATGCGAGGCCTGAACAGGGTAACGTTAACCTTGTGACACACATTCACGCACTTATGAACTTACGTTAGACTCACATCACGATTTATCGTGCCAGTTTCTTTTTGCTTCTGTATGTGCACATGTTACATCATCACTAACGCGATTCTGTCGTTCCACATGAATGTTACTGTTATAAGGCTTGGACTAATCCAAATTTTCTGTTTAAAAGTCCGAACATAATATTTCATTCAGTGTTATAAATATCGTAGAAGTCATATATTAATTATAGAAACGTCAACATTTATTGATTTATAAAATATAGAATGTATTTAATATAGCCATACCCAGATAGCACACGACGTCTTAAAGACGCCTTTTTTACGTCCGTTTTAGGTCCGAAAGTCTTACGTCCTGAAAAGACGCCTTAAAGACGTCCTATTTCAGACGTTTGAAAGACGTCTTATTTCTATTCTTATTCTTATTTTTATTTCAGAGGTCTTAAAGATGTCTTTTTTCGGGACTAAATAACTTGAATTTCTTGGAGATGTGATACGGAATAGTTTACTGTACAATGACTATAATATTGCTTCTTTATTTTGCTATTACTTGGAATGACAAATTTGGAATTCCATTTATTACAAACACGTGGATTAGGGACATATACAATTGTATATACGCACTAATATATACAGTATAATATATATTAGGTCTACCGGAAAGTTCTGTTCGATAGTGTCACTCCAAGTGACACTACAAGTTGACTTCGGTTGACTATCTCTCTTTATCAGTGCATTTACTCACATGTACTCTCCTAAAACGATGGAAAGTATATTGTACAATAAATATTATTAAATGTATGAAAATTGTGTTATTTTCTTTCAATTCAAAAACGGACAGAACTTTCCGATAGACCTAATATATAGACGATTGCTGCAGATGATTACTGGCAACTCGAAGTTATACCGAGAACCGACGGGCGCATTGTCGTTAACTCCTGCTTCGAAGGTCAAGGATCTTTGGTTGTGCATCTCTCAAAAGAATAAGGACCACGTGTTCTTAAGGGACCTGGTCACAGAGTGGGGGAGGACTTCTCGTCAGTTACCCTAGAACCATTCAGAGCCTTGTTTCGTTTAACTTTCGAGCGATTTCGTTAGGTCTAGTTCAGACAACCGCGCGGTGGGTATTTACATTAACGTGTTCATATTCGTTCAAATGCTCTGTTTCCGCCGTGTATGAACTATCCCTTAGTGTTATGAGTCGTCGAGTGTTGTGAACTGGAGACTTTGGACAACGTTATTCCAAATCGTTATTGCATGTCGTTATTTACATATTATTTAGAAAAGTAAGTATTTTCATTACTATTATTTGTAACGTTGTTGTTTTTGCTTATGCCTTTCTGCTATATTTATTTCAGTGTTGTTTTATAACTTTTCTTAATTTTCGTTCATTTTTTGAGGATACAATTTGTCTGATCACCGTATATCCCTTGCTTTAAACAATAAACAAATAATTTTTCAATAAATTATACAGGGTGTTCCAAAAATGTTGCTTTTTGAATGGAGAAATTCAGGTCAGGTTTCGGGATTCATGTTTTTTCAGGTCATTTGAAGTAACTTTTTGCTGTACGAAAATGTTTTCCATGGCTCTGTTTAGGAATTATTAACGAAAAACACGGACCAATCAGAGCGCGGATGCAGTAGAGGGATCCCGGCTCGGGGACAGGTCCCTCTGAGTGTAGCGTTGGCCCTGGCCGTGTCGGAATCTGTCCCCTGTAATCGGGCTCTGATTGGTCCGTGTTTTTCGTTAATAACTCCTGGATAAAGCCACGGAGAACATCGTAAAGAAAAATATTACGTCAAATGATGTAAGGGATTACTCCTTTCAAGGAAGTACAACGTTTTTCTGTTCTGTTCTGTTTTAACTGACTATACAGGGTGATCCGTTTAAGTAATAACACCTAAATATCTCTTCAGGTTATTGTGATGCAAAAAGTATTTGTTATGTAACGTGCAAGGTGTATGGACCAAAAGACTGGCAAGAATATTTTCTTCCGAAAGTCATTTTTTACGGAGTTATCAACGTTATAAGAGTAACTGCTCGAAAAGTAAATCCAGATATGTATAATAACATGACCTTGAAATGACCTTGATCTTCGAAAATTAAAGTTTTACCTAGAACTGATGTCTATCGAGATCGTAGGCTTAGACCAAGACTCTACAATCTAGAGCGTGAATGTAAATAAATATGTGGCGTGTGAACGTCTGGTGTGGCTTTTTAAACAATCAAATAATTGGTCCTTGTTTCATACACGGTACTTTAAGGAGTCATATACAGTCAGGAGGCAAAAAAGCGACTTTTTAAGAAATCTTCTTGAGAAGACTTTTACATTAATTCATGTAAAATTTTGTACACATATTATGGTAACTTTTAACTGTATTTTAATATTTTTTATTTGTAAAAATAATAATTTTGAAAGCTGCTATAACTGATCTCCAGGAGCTCCCGGACATTTCTGATGATAACTTAAGAGAAAGTGAGTGTTGTGTTAATAGCTAACACACACACACACACACACACACACACTGTATATTTGTCAGAGTTTTCGTAAATCATCTGCGAATACAATTTAAAGATTTCATGGTTTCAATAAACGCTAGGAATTTGTTAACTAACAATTTAGTAAAATGCGGAACTCACAATCATTACACAAAATTGTCTGCACATGTTTGAAGGAAGTTATATCCGGTCCATTTTTGAAACCTTTTCAATTGGATGTAAATAAGAGGAATTTTACAATGCGTCCAAAAAGGACAAAACAAACTTGTCCAGTGTATCGTGGACGCGTAAATCAGCAGTAACGCAGTGCGCGTGATAATGAATCAGCTGACCAAGAGAAAGAGAATCTGAGAAATATCGCAGGGAAGGAGTCCATTCTTAAGAAACGCACGTCGTGCCACTAATTGTATTTAGTTTTCCCCAAGGATGTCTCATTAATTGCACGAACTTTTTTTGTTTCTGCTGGATACTTCGACTTCTTACAAAAGGAAATTGTCTATGGAAAAAAATATATATGTCAATCAAGGGTATAGCTAACGGCCTGAGAGGAACAGTGGCGAATAAGAAAAGGAGTACGTACACGACGGCAGTTGGAAACCGGCCCTTACTCCTCGCTACAAAGAAAGAGGATCATTGCGACAGTGACGTGTCGCGTCGTGGTCGTCGTCGGTATAATGGCAGAGGTGGATTCGTACCTTTCTCAGTAAAAATTATTGGAATGAAACAAGACGTCATTTATTTAATCCTTGTTAAATGTCCGCGAAGTGATTGAATATTATTGAAATTACGCGCGGCGTATAGCTGGACAAGGAACATTGACTGGTGTAACGAGAATCGCAATCGGAATCGATTGCGCGATTATGTTACCAGGGGAGTCAGCGAGTTCCGAAGAGCTACTTGAAATCAGGTCCGCTGCTCGGAAAAATCGAGCGGCAAAAACGATTTGACTCACCGGATAATTGTATCTTTGTGGTGCATTTCCTCTCGGGTTTATTTTTCCCCAAGCGAAAAACAGGTTCGGCGCGCTCCGTATAGTAAAATCGTTGAGCATCAGGATCAAGGCCTGGCGATTTAAGTCAATAGCGAGTGAATCATTAATTCTGCACCGCGGCATTATCGCATGGTTTCATCGAACATTAAATCGTTCTCGATATTAAATTAGATATCCTGGAATTCACATGTCGACACTGCACGGAATTATACAGTAAACTGCCGTGGTCGAAGATTGCTCAAAAATACAGATGTACCTTCCGTGACAATAAGTACACCATCCGTTTGAACAACTTTGTGCATTCACTTTCTTACATTTATTGCCACGTAAAATACATATGTATGCAGTCTTTTCAACACGTTGACGGATACAACGCCCACACATATACATATATGGATGACGGAATTATTTAATCACTTTTAAAAATGAATCTTTGCAGTAATATATTCGGTGTATCACATTTTACTAGGATTCAGAAAATGCAAGTATGTAGGTCGAAGGACTACTCAGTATTATACACTCTCCAAATTTTACTTCATTAAATAAGTTAACTTGATTTTAAGGAATTTTTAAGTTGCTGGTTTAGCAATCAAAAGTGTTAAACAGTGTTTTGAGATCATTGTACGAGTGTCTACTGTACGCGAAATGTACATAAATATTAGTGGATCAATTTTAATAGTACCAACATGTGTAGAAAGTACAATGTTTACTCGATATATGTCCAAAACACGGGTCTAGACAGGGACACATATCGGTCAAGAGATTGGATTAGTAGTGGTTTCCCGGTCTCACAGTGATATACTCGACCCATATTATGTTACACTCCTCAGCGACCAAGGTCTCTCAAGCTTCGTGGTCCTTCACGGGGTATTACCGCGGCAGTGGGGATAATCCTGGGACTTTTATCGGCTGGGCATTTGGGACATATATAAAGTAAACATTGTAATCTAGAGTTGGACGTTTTGTCCAACATTTCGACAAAAATGGAGGGAAACGATTATTCAACAATTGAAGGCATATGGAATAATATTAATTTTCGTTTTTATTGAGAATTTAAGACCTCTTCTCTTGTTTCTGCTATGAGAACAAACATAAATACACGAATAATACAATAAAACAGATTGTACAAACATAATAGTACAAATATATAATAGATAAATAACTTTAATCAAACATTCTAGAGTTTACTTGTTATTCTGAAATATGACATTACAATGTTTAAAGAAGCTGTCAGAGTCGGATATGTTTCACATATTAATTAATGTAAAGTTTCATCTAATTTTTTTCATTTAGAACATCTTAATAGAAACAGTATAAGTGCACCAATGTAAACGTGTGCCTGTATATTTTCATTGGATGAAAAATTGTTTCTTCCTTTTTAATGTTAACTTGTGTGGAAAATATTATAGAATACAAATTTTTATATATAATTTTTGCAATCTAATAATTACATATAAGTACAAGTGACACCATTCCTGCGTCCAGACGTCGCATAAAGATCTATGTGACGTATTGGTGTTATGTGTGCCATTATGTGTAAACACTTCATCGCGCCGAAGAAATTTCTCGATAAGCCCGCGGTGCCATAGCGCTATCAATCTCAGATTCCTAATATTAAAACATCTTGAATAACATATGGCACGTGGATTTTGTAAAAGTAGTACAAGCATTTAACATTTCTACTAGAGAATCGTGCTTCTAACGATCTTACGAAGTCTTCGATCTTTTTCCCTGTGTTACGTATCCTGAATCCACTGTCGGTTTGTATTGTTATATACATATGGTGTTCCTAAATTAATTCGTAATAAACGTTTCGAAATGTATCATGCGAACTTAGTTTTAACAAAGAATTACATGAAATTACATATTTTAAGTGGAGCGATGCTCGACTATCAAATGCATTTTGTGTCGTTATTACTTGTATTATTTCATTTGAATTGTTTGTATATTGTTCGAATGCTCTTTGGAAAAAAGTTATTTCAGCAAACTGTAAAATTTCCGTTAGTTGTAATTCGAAAAGAAAGAGTTAGCGAAATTGTATAGATAAGATATTCGATGTAATACGAATTTATGCTGTGTAAAATGCAGTTAAGTAAAAGATTTTTAACGAAATTCAGCACTCTATTATTGAAAACAAAATGAATCTTTCAATTAAAAAAAGAAAAGCTCATTTACTCATTTTTTTCATTTTCAGAGATCAGTCGTTAGAACTGAAAATTTACATAAACATTTCGAATTTAGTAACTGTATAGTGCAAAGTATGGGTGGAGCTATAACCGTCAGATACTTGCGAGTTCTATGCCGGAGTCATTTCTGACCCACGCCAAAACTTCACTACAGTTTTCATCATATTTCGGACGAAGAAGAAGCAGAAGAGGGGATAGTCATTTTATTATTGCAAAATAAAAAGTATCGTCTTAATTCGAAATTGTACATATTAATGGGTCGCACGAGCTTATCTTCACGGCAACGAGTCACGAATGATTCTGGCATAGCATACAGAGGGTTATAAGAAATCACACTGAATAACTTAAGAACACCTTGTGCGTTAGGATTACATCAAGAGTTTGCTTCTCTAGCATTTCATTCGTTATCATCTTGATCTTTATCTTCGACTTTATTTACCGGATGCATGGAATAATTCAATTGTAGAACACCAGTTGTCTCTTAAGTGAAAGGAGCTGCCGCAAAAAGCAATTAAGAATCAAGTGCTATTTCAAACGTACCATGAATTTACTTATATTCAAGAATTTACTTATATTTAAGAATCAAGTGCTATTTCAAACGTACCATGAATTTACTTATATTCCTGTTGATAAACTTTTACACTAAACACGAAACTTATATCTCTCCGACTGTTTCACGAGATATAATTGAAATATTCGAGCTGTCTTCATTTTGTGTCAAAGTGGAACAAAATCAATTAGTATCCATTAAGAAGAGTGTGTCTATGATATAAAGAATATTATCACATAAAGTAAAGTAATGTAGTTTTTATATAAAGTAATGTACTACATCTTTCACTTTATTAAGCCATATCAATAATTCGCCACTCGTTGTATGCATTTCTATGTAGGTAGTATATAGTAAGTAGTAATTTCTTGGCGCTAACTTCTTTTAAATTGAATTATATGAGAAAAGAATAATTTATAAAGTAGAACTATGTTTTGGAACGGGTATATTTCGTCGGTTTGCCAGCTGATTAGTAGCTTATGAACGGCTGGATTACGTGTGTATTCGTTTACGTATTGTCTCGACGCAGAGCAAGTGCCACTCCATTTCCGTGCTCTTACAGCGGCCTTGGTGCATGAAAGTAAGATCTTGGCTCATTTAGAACAACAGCGGTGGAATCGAAGCGCGTGCGATTGCCGTATACGTACGTAAAATATCGTCGACATCTACAGAATTATGTTTTCCTAATCTACGGTCCACAGACTAAAATGAAAAAGATTACTATTGTATTTTCCATCAGCCAGATGCTTGTCAAATATGGTGCACGATCATCTTAAAATTGTCAAGGCATTATTATAAAAACTGGTCGACTTCAAATCAAAGCAAGGCCTTGCAAGTTTCATGCGCAAATGTTGAATTTTAAAAATCGGCCTAATTGGATGAAACGATATTTTTTATGTTGTGTCTTCGTCACATTTCGGTGACACTCATAGTTATGTGGTCAGGAATGTATTCTGTTTTAGCCGTGTGCAGCCAACCGGATGTCCGGGTACCCATTTCTATATTTCCTTTAGTAATTTGTAATGTTCCTAACAAAATATAGCGTTTACTCGATATATGTCCACAACACGGGTCTACCCAGGAACGTACATATATCAGCTAGAAGCTATTCTACTATTCTTTGATACACTACCGAACGTAGAAAAACGCTGCGAACCTCGGGTGGCCTCGGTCGCTGAGGAGTGTAAACATACATGTCTACTGTATATATGTCCAAAATACGTTCTGGCAGGGACAATTATCACCTAGACGATTGTACTATTCCTTCATGCAACGCCAAACGTAGAAAAGGACAGCGACCTATATTATGTTTATACTCTTCGATGATCCAGGCCACTCGAGGTTTGGGGTATACTCCGCAGAAGTGGGGATAGTTCTGGTACTTTTATTGGCTAGAGCTTTGGGACATATATCGAGTAAAGACTGCATTGCAAAACCCTGCCGGACCCCCATTCTTTGTACAATTTTACGTCGATTAACATTCCGTGAACAAAATTTTTATAAAATATTATAAATAAATAAGCTTGTAACTTATAGGCTTGTTGCACAATGTTGCGCAATCATATTCAGATGAATTATGAATGGAAGTTTTAGAAAGAAATTGTAAGACGAGTTTCCAGTTTATTCAGTACAAGTAATATATAAAATTTTAAAGAGAAGGTTTAGAGTTAAAGTCGGTTGTAGTTAGTGTGGCGAGGGGGCGGAGTGGGCAGGCCGATAGGCCGGCCCGACCAAAAATACAAAAATTCGTGCGAAGTGCCGAAGAATGCAAGAGTAGTCGGTTCAACCGGCCTTAACCCCAACCAATTTGAACTATATCTTCTCTTTGAAATCTTGTATATTTCTTGTAAACCTCGTATGTGGATCATACCTTTTCGACACATATCCCCACACTCACAGTTCCGTTTTGATTTCTTTCGTTTCGTTGATTCCGAAAGTGACGTTCATACGCAACACATACATAGAAAAATCGTGGAGTATTGTACTTGAATAATCTTCATCGTGTTCTTGCGACTGTTCAGTCGTTATTGCCTCTCTTATCTGGTCTTCGTCACCGCTCTGATCGGCGTCAGAAACTTCATTATTCAATGAACCTGTTTGTTGTTCCGGCAGCCATTCTCTATCCCCGCCATCCGATGATATATCAGAAGAACATTCAGAATCTTTTCCCAATATATTCGCTATATAAAGATTTGCACACGTATGTTCGTTATGCTACTGTGATATATAAAATTGATAATTATTATTATAATAATGTGAGCTTGACATTTACCTCGAAAATTCTTTCACTGACAATGTGTCCATTTTCACATACAATTACGCACTTATAGAAATTGCGAATTGTATTGCACGAAGACACTGAACGTTCAAGAATTGAACTGCACATGAAAATTTCTCCAGAGTACACTACATTTCTCCACCTGATTCGTTTCGTTCTCTAGTTCGATTCGTGGATTGTTTTGAAAAACAATCGATAACGAATAACAGTAAAATTGTCGCTACATTTATCTGGATAGGACGATTTACACAAGGGTTAAAGTGTTGTATGATGTAAAAATTAAAGGTCAACATCATTTCTAAAAAAAATATAGTGAAAACATAAAAAAATGATATGTGCCATTACGTTGCCCGTAAGAAACAGTGTTACTTTTTCCTGTATCGTTTCTTTCTAATACTTATTATTTCCAAGAAAAAGGCTGGGTAGTAATAGCGTAAACACCCTGTATAGTCATCGCTAGACTCTCGGTGTCATGTATCTGCAACAAAAATCAGTGTCCGTAATTTGAAACGATAAAATGATTAACGTCATTAGAGGACGAGAATTTTTAAAAATATTAAGGACATATTTGATTACGTATCATAGTCTTAGATATTATTCAAGTAATTGCATTATTCAAATAATTAAAATATTTGTTACGGGACTTAGGAATTAGATACTCGAGACGGACGTTTAAATTATGCAGCGACATTTGTGCTTAAAAAAAGGAAAGAAATTCCCAAGTGACTCTTGTGTCTTGCAACAGATACCGAAAATGTTTATTCCTCGTGTGGTTGTTCTTGCAATCGTGCAGTATAAGCGTTGATTGCTAATTCAAAAGTACAGATGGAAAGATGAAATGATTATACAAGAAATGGACGACGATGAGCGACTTACAAAATGCTTGTCAATAAATGAAAATAACCGGGGGTCTGTTATCTGAGAAGGGCAGGGAACATTCGGATCGGCGGTACTTCCCCTAGCGGTTTCCTACCTGGAATCGGAATTCCCAGGAGTAACATATGTTATCGCGAAGCACGTGTGCGTCAGTGCGACAGTGCTCTTTCCATGAATGATCCGGAACGATGATTAACCTGTCGGTATGGATCACTTAAGGTAATCGATCGTCGGTTCTGATTCGTCGGTCACCGTATAGCGAGGACAGGAACGAGCGAGCGAGCGTGGTGCGTGGCGCGGGATTTTGCTCTCTTTACCTCTGCAAACCTGTGCCTTGGGAAGCCCATAGTGAGAGTGGAACGAGTTACTGAAGGGATCAACGGAATTCAAGAGCGCACACGGGAGTTCCCAAATCCCCCTCTCCTCCTCCCCTCTCACCAGCGGTCGTTCCTTTCCAGAGTCTCGTGACGAGTTAGTGACGTCCGATCCGCGCAGCACGAACACGGAAACAACGCCGAAGGAAAATCTCCTCCTGTTAAGAAGAAATGACGTTGAAAATGACCTGTTGCGAATAATACGCCGACTATTTATAGCATTCCCGGTCCGAAAAGTTTTCCTTGATACCTGCCACCAATGTAAAGTCCCGTGCCCAATTCCTCTATAACGATGTGTTTTTACACCTATCGTAAACCCGACGCATTTGATGACTTTCGAAATTTTATCCTCATCGACAACGAAAACCCGCTTAAAAGAAGCCTATTCGGAGATAATTTTATAGTATACGCCTGCGCGAGCTTCACGCATTCCTTGTCAAGCAAAAATGAATGACCCCCAAATTAAAATAATGTAATTACTGAAACTAAAACTGGAAAGGTAGAATTTATCACAATGATTGTTACTGTAACTCGTTTGCACCCTGAAAATCCTAATAAGATTTGTTTTATTTGAATTGATTATGATAAAAATTAATTTACAAATCTAGTCAAAGAATAGGCCAAGAATTCGTTTTTACGAGTGAGAAACGTCGTACGGATTCAGAGAATATTTCATGGTAGAAAATATATATATTTTTATCTCGGCTCCAGGCTGTAATCGTCAGAATTACACTATCAAGCCTTAGAGTCTATTTTTTGTAGTTCCTTCTCCATCGAAGATACGTGCAAATTGCATAATTGTTTTAGAATGATAGAAAAGATAGAAACGCTGCTCAAAGTCCAGGCGATTTTGCAGAATTTTTTGAACAATATTTTCTCAGACACGGGCGAAATATTTTGTTTGGATCTTATAATTTAAATTTACGCAGCTTTTAATATTAAAATGTACATAAATTAGTTACTCCATTTTCTGTATCACTAGAATTTCCAGATATTCATGCCCGTTATACTCTACACGTAATTGATATGCTCGGAATTTTATGCAACAGCAGCAGATTTCGATGTGTAAAATACCATCAACAACCAGAGTTCAATAATGAATTTACATGAAAATTCACGATCAAATCATCTCAGTAACGACTAACTTTGATTGTCCTGGTTTACTCCAGTAATAGAGGAAATTTGTATGTAGACGGAAATTTTCTGTCTGTGGTGCAGATCAGTATGCATCGTAAGAACTGCAGATTATGGACGAGTGTCGATCACGATACTGTAACGATCGACTGAAACGAATCCATAAATATTTACACGATTTGTATGGGATCGGAGTGTCTGATAAAAGCATGTTTTTTCTATAAGTGGTTTGTCAAACAAAACGACAATAAAATTAGTTTGAAGAATGCGAAAATTTGTTAATGCAATAACTGTAATAGAGACTTTTTAACGCATTGGAAAACAATGCGTTTTTAACACATGTTGAAAATTTATAAATGATTTTTTAACGAGGCACTGTAATGATGCAGTCTACTACAGTCCACAAGCTTGCCGTGTGAAAGGGTTTTATTTTTCAAATGTAACATTCTTTCGTTTCAATGGTTAAAGTCCTTCGAATAATTATGAGCTGTACCATATACGTTAACGTATAGACTGTAGATTTTTTTCTGCACTTATGACATGTATAAATTTGTAGAATACGAGTGCATGTTGACACGAATAATTAATAGGTTTACCACGTCGGTACTTTGCTTTGTCCGTACTTCTGATTTTTTAAAACAACGAAATTGTGTTACGAATTTTCAGTTTATACATTTCAACTTCTTTCTTTGCTGATCTTTTTCTCATGTATTATTAGCTAGAAATGTGAATGTCTCTTCTGGATTGAAAGCCAGTCCTTTGTTCTTCGTGCTTTTCATTATTTTGTTAAAACGAGTTAATTCGATAGCCTTCCAGCAGCTTTTCCTTTTTCTCACACTAGCTCTTTCACTTTACCACATTCGTATCAGTTTTTCATCGGTCTTGCATTTTAATTACGTAAGCGTTTAGATTAAAATCCCAGTGGACAGCTGGAATCTTTGTGCAAAATAAAAACTGTTTCAGCAAGAAACAAAAACGAAATATTTTTCTTCCCGTTACGGTTTAAGTACGTAAAAAATATAATATATTGAAATGGCTGTAAAATGAAACACTGGAAAGATTCAAAGAATCGGAGAGTATCTTACCAAGAATAGAATATATATATTGGACTTATAAAAATTATTAAAGAAAGAAAGAAATTCTCAAGTGGCTCTTGTGTCTTGCGACCGATGTAGAACATTTTTATTTTGCATAACGCAATTATTAGACTGCGGATTTTATGCATTTATAACAAAACTGAATAGGTGTAATTTAAAACAGTAAAAAGATTAAGGGAGTTCAACAATATTAATATATTATTTTTAACATATAAAAATTATTAATGAGCAAAATAAATTTTTACTTAGCACCTACAGATTGCAATTGACGTATAAAAATTTTATTTTGCATACAGATCCGCAGTCTAGTCGTCGTCATTTCTAGAACTATCTCTCAGTATTTGAAAAGTGTATGAAAACTGTGTGCGGCTTCTTCTACAAAGAAGATCTCGAGGTCTCCGTGCATCGGATACGAACATTTACGATTATGCGACGAATCTATAAATTTTTTGAGTCTTTCTATTTCTCCAAATTGCACCAACTCGTTTTTTCATGGATGATATCCGCAATCTACATATTAAATAGCAACGTTTATCGTATTATGTAGTCGGTTTTCCATGGTGCCACTCACGAGTAGATCTTTATGCGAAATAAGAGTTCTCTGCGTCTAATGCAAGAAAAAGAAGCGCTGTATTCTGTGAACTAATTTTTCTCATGAATGCATACAATCCGTAGTCTGCTCACGAAACAATAAAGATTTTACGAGGTATAGTTAATCGTGAAACGCGGAACTGATACGATGCGCAACCAACCTTCAAAAAGTCTTCAACAACTTCAACGAAGAAAACGATGCATTGATATTTTTAAATTCTTTCAACTTGCACCTACTGATTTTTGTGACAGATGCATAGAGATTCTACTGATTTGGCACACATCTAACGATCATCTTCTGCTGTTCCGAAAGCAGAGACAGAGACATTGGCAGAGTCAGAGTTAGAATCAGAATCAGAATCAAAATCAGATTCAGATTCAGAATCAGGATCAGAAGCACAATCAGAAGTAGAAGTCAGTGGAAGTGTCTGGTTGGCGAGGACGCGATGGTGGTGGCGGTGGCGGTGTTGGTGATGGCGGTGGCGGTGGCTGCAGCCGCTGGACCACCCGAAACAAGGGTGGGGTAGGGTGGGGGCACCCCTGACCCCGACATTAGCCGGCGGTGAAGGGAGGCAACGTTTATATGCGGCGGCAATCCGCCCCGTAGGCGCATTCGCTCGCACGCTTCGTCCAAAGCGGACTTCCACGAGAGGGATCCGTTGTCGTCATCTTTAGCGTCGTCTCTACCGCCGCCGCTGTCGCCGTTGTTGTTGTCGTTGCTGTCACCGACGAAGCTGCGTTCGACTGAAACGGATCGAGAGCCGAACGAGGAAACAAACGCCGCCGAGTCTTGGGATACCGCAAACCAGAAGTCATCCGATTAAAGATCATTCTCTGATCGAGGAATTGTTTTCGTGGCGCGGTGATCTCCTACGTCGTCAGTTCCGCTCCGTCCGTAGACAGCAGTGAAAAGCTTCAGGCGGTCCTTGTTGCTACTTCCGATTTCTTCAGGAAAGAGACCGAGAAGCATTGTATCTCTTAACCGAGGCTTGAAGAGTTTTTGCTGAGAAGAACGATTACGGCGGATATAATGGCTGTCGCAGCGGCGCAAAAGAATCGCGAGATGTTCGCCATCAAGAAGTCCTACAGCATTGAGGTGAGTACTTCGAGAATCGATGTATACATATATATATATAAATATATATAATTCTATATATTATATATATATATATATATATATATATATATATACTTTCCGTTGTTCCTTCTTCGGCGAGAAACATACCAGAAGAAAAAGTTCGAGGATCTTGCTCGAACGTTTTGAGCTACCTGTTGCTGCGTATCTCTCGAGAATATGCGTCGGGAATGCGCTTACGTAGATAACTCCGGTAGGTCGGGTCAGGTCAGGTGTTAAGCGAGGCTCGAATGAAACGCGTGAAAGCGCGGGAAGTTTGCCGGGAGTTTGAATTGCCGCGATTCTCCCGCGGTTACGGCGTGTAATTGCCGACACACTCTTGCACACACGTTCAATTATTGCACTTTCCCCCCCGTTATTATTAGTAACGAGTTACTACTTGACAGCTTTCGAACGCGATTCTTCGACTCGTTGTTGCTATAAATACTCGTTGTAGCTATATAGATCCATTGCGGAGTTTCCAGTTTTCGTTTCGATTTTAAATCGCGTTTTCTTTTTTATATAAAATAGAAATAAATTGTCAACATTGTTGAGATCTCAGGGAATATTTTGAATTACTATTCTCACGCGGGATACTGTTAATTATTGGTAGGAGAGAGAGAGAGAGAGAGAGAGAGAGAGAGAGAGAGAGAGAGAGAGAGAGGGGTACAGCTTGTAACGTATCGACGTAAGATTCCCCGAGATTCATCCGACATCATTCATCGGAACTTTCTTACACGGAAGAATTCCTGCTTGCCTACGTGACTTTCGTGATAAACCTCCGGTATAGTTTCGTAACAGGCGAAAAAAATGACATCACATGGCAGTGCTAGTGTGTACATGCATGGCGCCGTATACACGAACGGCTCTGCGGTCGATCGTCGAGCGGGCCCGATCAACGGCAAGAGTGAAATTCTCAGCCAGGAAATGAAGAAGAATCCGAGTATAGAGAAAGTACACGCGATCGGTTATTATCGTTGTTGAGCAATATTAATGACCTTGTCGCCAAAAGAGATTCGTATTGTACTCTTGTCCTACGCGTGAACGACTCCAGAACATGGACAATTTCAACTCGCGATTAAAGCACTTCTAAACTTCGATGACAATCTTGCTTTTCAATTAGGAAGAAAATTCTGTGACAAGAACAGTTCCTTTAGTAAATTCGTTTACCATATTTCTATCGAAATATTGAACACTGTTCTGAGACCTGTGCATTTGTTTACTGTTCATAATTATAATTAAATTCAGTATATATAAATTCAGTCTTCGTATTAGGTTGTTGCATACGAAATGTCCGATTTTTAATA
Source organism: Halictus ligatus (assembly GCA_028454255.1). Lineage (NCBI taxonomy): Eukaryota > Metazoa > Arthropoda > Insecta > Hymenoptera > Halictidae > Halictus > Halictus ligatus. The sequence goes on along the minus strand of CM052140.1, from coordinate 3,083,993 downwards.
GTAACGTTAAATATCCAACAACTTTTCTATAAATAAACTTATTGATCAAAGTAAGCGCCATTGTAATCAATTTATACTGTCAATGAATAACAAGTGTCTTGATCGTATTACAGTAGACATTTTTGGCTATTCACTTGGTTCATTTACAAAATTTTCATCTCTATTTTATCGTTCTCTTTACTATTAACGCGAATGATGTGATCACCACATTTTCGTATTATATAATGCTATCAGCAATATATTGTTTTGTCGCTCATGAAACAAAGAGTGCACACGGCAATCGCGTTGATCGACGTTGAAATAAAATTGATGTAAAAGTCAAACAATATATCTAAATTAAAATTGAAGGTGGGACCTTGACGATATCAGGATTTCAAAATGATGTACAATAAATCTGTAGATTGAAATAGTATTTCTTGATCGAAACGCTGTATAACATCGGACATTTAATATGCAAAACAACCTACAATCAACAGTCAATGCTAGTTGTCTTGTCACTAGAACTGCTACATATAAATATATCTGGTTTAACACTGCCTTTGAAAAATTATGATGCTGCATTTGTTAATATTTTGCGCGATTAGAATATATCGTACTATTCAACAATTTATCACAAAAGCACCTTTACCATTTCAATTTGAATAACTGCAGGATCAAAGTCTAGTTATACATTGTCTGCTAGCTCCGCAGTAGAATTATCATGCACAGAAGCTTCGATAGCCCCTCGATCGGCATCGGTGATCCTGTCTAGGAGCGATCTAATCGACAACACGTCGATAAATCCTAATGAATAGTGCCGTAATTATAGGTTGTTTGTTAACGATCCTTATCGAGCGAAGGATACCGTCAGAAGATCGCGGCCCGAAAGGTCAATACCGTGGCTCTTCCTGCGCTTAATTCATAGACTGTACGTACCGGCTCTTAATCGATGTGTTCTCGAGGCCGTGTAATATTTTTCTCCTCGTGCCCAGAGACCTGTACACGCAGCGAGCTCCGCCTTCGAGTAGGTCCTTTGAAGTATTAGAAGTAGCAAGGACACCACGTCTTTTTCATTCATGCGTGTGCTTCGGCACGCGACCGATGCCTCGGCACCGGTGTTTCCAGCCGGACAGCTTCGCTAACACATTCACTGTCGAATAAACACCCAAATAATGGCCACAGTATTGACCTATTTAGAATCCTTATTCGGCCAAAACTTTCTGGAATTAAAACGAAATGAAACTCGACCGAGTACATTGGTCTAAATGGGATGAAGCGTGTGCCTGAAAGAGTAACATTTGTTACAGTTGTCTATCAAATCTTTGACTTCCTTCAGATCCTGAGGAGTCCGTCGTAACCGAGCTGAATTTTTAAAACCGAACGAGATTTTTGTATCATCTAATTATTAAAGACACGGCAGTGAACGTGTGTTATTCCGTACAGGTGGCATATTCTTCCCACGCGACAATTATCTTCCATGAAAATCGAAATTCCCAACTTCGCCGTTGCTCCCAGTTCCGAGTTTGCAAATAGAAAGGCGGTGTCGCGATGAACGAGGGGCTTTCCGGGAACGAAAAGCTCGAAAGTTCACGCACGGCGCGGCGACATGAAATTTCTCAGGTTGACGCATTTCACCGGAGAGACGCGAAGATGTATTACCTGGCGATCGTTAATTCCCGTTACTTTCTCCGCGCGTCCATCGTCGTGTATCTTCTATGACCCCGGCAAGAGGCTGATGGGCTAAAGGAGTGTATTAACACATATAAACACATCCGCCGATAATTGGGCAAAGTTCGAGCCCGGACCTGAGCATCTGATGAAATATTGAAAAGTCTTATATCATGCACCTTCACGAAAATTTCTGTGTCACGCTCGCGACAGGAGCGCGAGATAGTATTCTCCAAGTCCGATTCCCCCCCCCCCCAATCCCCCGGAGCGTAAGATTTCAGTATGCTCCGTGGACCTTGTCTAGCGTAACGTTGCGTGCCCGTTCGGCTTCGGTATTGATGAAAGGTCAGTGTGATTCACGAGTTTGCTGGTGAATTGTGTTCGTCCGTTCGCAACGAAACATTCGTAAATTCGCTCGCATGCTCTCCGGTAATCGCGAAGGCAAATCCTACCCGACGCCGTGCGACAACTCTGACTCACTCGAACGGAACTCTAGAGCCCGTTCGTGCGCGCGCGTTCCGGATCTAGAATCTGCATCGAATCCAGAATCCGCGAACTTTGTTCAGGATCTAGCGAACGCAATGACAGGATAGAGGTTGCAAAACTGTCATTTTCTCGAGAATGTTGTTCGTATCGCGTGATCCGTCGTCGAGAAGCTACGCTTATGAGAGGGTGCACTCGAGTAAAAGGGAGAGTTCGTTCTTTCCAGTCAAAGGTGGACACAGAAGCATCTTTACAATTTCAATAACTAAAAGAATGTATCTGAAGCTTGCCAATTCGATAAAATATAGTTGAATCTACTTAAAAACACCAAACAGTTAAAGCATAATTAAAGCCCGTTCATTCTAAAAATCTTTAAAAGCATATTTATCGCTTATGTCGAAGGGTTGTTCTAATCTGCAGTGTTTGCTCAATATATGTCCAATACGCGGGTCTATTCAGGCACATATATCGGCCAAGAGCAGAAAAAGACGGCGAAGCTCTAGAGGTCTCGGTTCACGGCCCCCCATAGCCCCGCGGCAGTGGGGGTAGTTCTGGGACTTTTATCGGCTAGGCATTTCGGACATATGTAGAGTAAACTCTGTATCCCGTACTTGCAACGTCAAGTCTGGACTGTGGAGGGTTAAGAGATAAATTGTTTTGTTTGTCGCGGAAAATTATGAATGATATAAAAACGGGGTCGGACTGATGAAGGTTTATTACGATGCGTGTGATTAAAATATGGAAGGATTACGTAAAATGCTGCTATGCACGCGTGCTGACGATTCCATGTTAGATTTCAGTATCTGTCCATGAGATAAGTCAGCTAAGTAAGAAATGTGCATAAGTTAATAACTTGAGCGAAGCGTAGATTCGTTACAAAATCTCATAATTAGCTGTAAACACCCTCGTTTTATGACGGTGATGTCGGCCGTCGGTCGATCCGATCGGCAGGATCGTGTGTAATCATATCGCGTTGCAACATCGATCGACCTCGGATCCCGCATGATAATTATGAATATGTTATAAATATGAGAACGAAGTGATTGTAATTCCAGTGGCCGAGAGGCGCGGAAAGGCCCTGAACGCGCTGCTCTGAACCCCGTTATTCGCCTTTGGAGGCTCGCCAGATACACGACAACGCCTCTAACAACTTATGAGATCGATCGATCGATCGGATCGGTCAATTATAACACACTAGTGTTATTTGCACACATGCAACATGTGCATCGCGGCCTGTTCGTCGATCAACTATGTTAATCGTTCTATTTAAATATCGTGTTTTGCCCGAACCGGCTCAACGATTCCGCCACCGATGAGAAAAATTGATATTAATGCACCAAATGCATTATGTATACTGGTCGCGTAACTAGTTAGCATCGGCTACCATCAGTTGTCTTGGAACTTTTTTTCCAGGAATTTTTTCCTTCTCCTCCCATAACGATCGTTAGGCTACCAAGATCTCTATGCAATCATTCTTCAGGCGCTAGACTTCACTTCGTTCGATCTCATTAGATGTACGTACTTTGTAAAATGGATGACACTTTCGTTTCATTTTTAAAACAATTAGATAATTACTCGTGAAATTGATTACGGTTCGACACGGCTAGATACGATATATAGCAATTTGCATACAGTTCTGTAAACTAGATATTAGACGTCGAGAATTTCCCTTTCAATATGACTGATCGTTTGTATATGCAGTTCCTGCTTGTGCGTTGTTTTTTATCCTTTTTTAATTAATTCACGACCAATGTTAAAATTTTGAACTTGTCCCGGCGAACTTACAATTAGAATAACTGGTTTTGCCGCTGAAGTAGTGCACAGCAGAGAATTCCACGGGTTGTTTGCGGTCGATTTGTCTCGAAGTGCATACAAAATTAGTAATAACGTTATGCGGCTACGATTATAATGACAAAATAATGATCGGCCTTGAATGCATTTGTCACGGATCGTTACGTCGTCTTATGGACGAAAAAAAACCCATCAAACATCTCGATTAAGCACGGAACTCGCCTACGATTCGTTTGAAATGCTAAATATATGTCTTGAGTTAGATTACGAGATAACGAATCAATTGATTTCCTTGTCGAATTAACTGCCTCGCGATTGAGATTGCAGAAGACCAGCAAGACGTTGTTCGTATAATCCATTATCTCCTATTTCCATTGTTCGGTTTACTCAATAGGTGCAATTTGTATTTAGCTATCACACAGCTACACTTCCGCACTAAAGAGTATAGCCGGATAAGATTGTCGAAAGTGCCCTGAAACTAAATGGATTTTTGGTCACACTATTCGATAGAATTCCCAAAGAAAACCCCTCTGTGACAAGTTTCAAATCGGTACTCCCCCCCCCCCCCCCCGAAGTTACAGGGTGAACACGGTTTAATGAATTCTTTTGTTCAGCTCAATAAATATTACAAACAATTCATGAATATTCTTCCTAATAGCACACATGACAGTGAATTATTTCAGAATTTTTGGTTGAATATTTTATTTTAGAATATTTTATTTGCTTTATATTTCCATGTACCAGGATAACTCGATTTCGGTTTTTTAAAAAATCTGTTATGTGTGCTATTAGTCAGAATGTTCATAAAATTTTTCGTAATTTTTCGTTGAGCCGAACAGAAGAAAAAGAGCATAATTCATAAAGCGTACTCACCCTATAACAACCCTTGTGTAGGAGTCTGCGCGAATGTGACCAAAAATCAATTTGATTTGTGGGCACTTTCGACCACCTTATCTGGCTATACCCTTTGCACAGTTTTTAAAGGGCAAAGCAAAGTATCGCACGGACGTACGCCAAGTAAATTCGTATGGCAACGTGAGTCAGAGCAATTATCGTGGTGACACCTTGTTGTACACGCGCTTGATCTGCAACGCATGGCGTAGCCGGTCGATGTCGGGCAGTTCTTCTGCGTGTCGCATGGAACAATTTTCAAATCGACCAGTTTAAATCTTTCTATGGTATAATCGGTTAGTGATGCAACCATTAGGTAGAGTCATCGGTCATCTATCCGTTCCATCAACAAGTACTTGGCCCACTTCGCCGCACGCGTGGATAAGGGATTACTACACAGTTTCTGTAAACCGTGCCAACCGCTTCGCTCGCTTGGAAAATGTAACTGGGTCCCACCTTGTGCGCCATTCATGAAAAGCGGTCGTTAACAATTTGAATGACAGCCGACGCGTTTCGCAGCGTGTCAGTATACTGCGCCGATAGATTTCTAATGAGCTTTTCATGGTCCAATCGTGTCTATTCGCATTCCGTTCTACACATGGACGCGGTCGAAATAATCAGAAATTCATTAGAACCGTTCAACTTCGGAACGCCTGTCCGCCTAATTGTAACCGGTAATCGAGCTTCGTCACTTCCTTCTATGATTCTTCAAGACTTGTTCACACGTCAGATTCACTCAATACGCCATTCTTCTTTGTGAACGCGAGATCCCCTTTGTCCTTCTTCGGACAGGATCCGTTAATTTCCTATCCTTCAACTGCAACCGGACGACCAGAACGAAAATTCATTTCCGTGTGTTCGGTTCGTTATCCCAGTTGGATGTTCTTTTGTGGCCAGAGTTCGGTAGTTGGGTCAACTTTCACCGGTCTTTAATTTTCAACGATCGAATCTAACCGGGCAATGAGACGAAGCTTCGTTCAAAAATAATCCCCAGCAAATAATAACTACTTAAATGTTGCCAGAGAATTAAAAACATTTACGAATCCATTCCTCTCGTTTTGTTTAGAACGGATACCCGGCAAGAAGACGTTCTCTCGTGGACGATGCCCGGTTTGAAACTTTGGTTGTGAAACAGACCAAGCAGAGCGTTTTGGAAGAGGCTCGTCAACGTACGAATGGTAAATATTTATTTATTTATTTATCTATTGGTAGTCATAGAATTAAATATTAAATCATAGGTGTCATTGTGTTACGTTTCGACGTAGTCTTTTGATGTTGTTATTTTTATGCTAGATGTTTGTCAAATATCGTAAACGAGAATAGTAGAGAAAAGTTGCGTCAAATTTCATCGCAATGAAATGAAAATTGTAAAACATTGTTCGGAAACCTTTGTTATCTACAAACGCAGTAATATTTGTAGTGTCTTGAGTTTTTTGTAGTTATTTTGTGTGAAGCATGTTATCGATGTTGCATGAGGGTTTTGTTTGCCATTAGATTCGGAATTAGACCATCAGACGGAAATGGTTTTGTCGAGCGATGACGAGAATGTGGAGACGTTGGCTTGTGCCGCAAAGGATGGAGGTTCGTATTAAATAATAGATTTGTTGCTTCTCGGTCAGCGGCGACGATGCACGTTCAAATTACAAAGAACTACAGTACAATTTTATACAAGTTTAATTCCTATCGCGTCGCTCTGACCAGAGGTATTTGATGTTGCATTTGGCATGATTGAAAATTGGAAAGATTGGCATGATTTAACTTACAGAGGCGAAAGCGGAAGCTTCATCGGACAGTGATACTAAACCGGACGAGGATTATGACGATGGTAAGTGGATCTGTTAGATTAATGAACAAAAATTTCGTCTCCCTCGAAAGTCATGGAATTTGTCGAACACCCGGTAAAAAGTGTAGAAAGGATGGAATAAATGGAGGGTGAAATAACCCCTATATTTTTTGATCGCAGTTGAAAGTCGAGCGCTTTCCTGACACTCGGTTGAATTACGCGGGAGAGACCCATTTCCCTTTGCCCTCCTCTGCTTTCCTCTTTTCACCCGGTGCTCTCTCGGTGCATTTTCGGATCCACTTTATGCATTTAGAATCGTATTAGCCTCGCAGACTCAGTTTCTTAGCACTGAGCCGGTCATCGTATGCTCGCAATAAATGTATAACTCGGTTATTCCCTCTTGGCTCTCTCGATCCAGATCCGTGGCCGCGGCCGTGGCTGGGCACGTCCGTGGGCGACAATAAGGGGTTACTTCATTCTTTTCCTTCTTTCACCCTCGCGCCGGCCACACAAAAGTGGCTGGGAATGGACTCTGAATTGCTCGATTATTACCATCTACTGAAATCACTTAGCGTCTCGAAATGTCGCGGGTGAGGAACGTGTCGGGGGTGTAGAAATGGTGGAGCCGGCGTATTAAGAGCTTAAGTTTTCTTCGGGGATAAATCACTCGTTCCCGTTTCGCAAAGTAATCGTGGGCCGTTAACGAAATAGGACGAGAAAACGTTGCGAGAGAATTCCACACTGAAGAAACGTGTTTCTCGCGCTGCTTTCAGACGCCGGATTGACCGAAGAGGAAGTGGTGCTGATGAAGACCATCGCCGAGAGTCCGGATAGCGAGCACACGGTGCAAAAAGCGGCGCTCGTGCTCCGTCTGCGAGAAGGGATCGGCTCTCTGGCCAGAATCTTGAAGACGATCGAGAATTTCAAGGGCACGGTGACACACGTCGAGTCCAGGCCATCGAAGCGAGAGGGTCTGCAATTCGACGTGCTCGTCAAGGTTGACATGAGCAAGCAATGCCTGCTGCAGCTGATCAGAAATCTCCGACAGAGTTCCGCGTTGGACGGCGTTAACTTGCTCGCCGACAACTCCGTCAGCATCAAAGATCCCTGGTTCCCGCGCCATGCTTCGGACCTTGACAACTGCAACCACCTGATGACCAAATACGAACCAGACCTCGACATGAACCATCCCGGCTTCGCCGACAAGGAGTACCGCGCTCGCAGGAAAGTGATCGCTGAGATCGCTTTCGCTTACAAGTACGGTGACCCGATACCCAGCATTCCATACACCGAGACGGAGAACGAGACCTGGAACCGCGTGTTCAACACTGTTGTGGACCTGATTCCCAAGCATGCCTGTGTCGAGTACCAGAGGGCCTTCAGGAAACTACAGGAGGAAAAGATCTTCGAGGCTAACCGTATACCTCAGCTGCAGGAGGTCAGCGAGTTCCTGAAGAAGAACACCGGATTTACACTGAGACCCGCAGCTGGACTGCTCACGGCCAGAGATTTTTTGTCTAGTCTTGCGTTCAGGGTGTTCCAGAGCACCCAGTACATTCGCCACATCAAAACGCCATTCCATACCCCGGAACCGTAAGTATTTCACATGATCAAGACAAACGAAAGCCATCAAACATACTTTCAAATATCCATTTCATTTATGCTCTTATGTCTTTTCATGCTAAAATATTAGACAACATGCAGAATAGAATTTGATTTTCGATTTAAATGAATGAGTGAATTCATGTTTAAGAGTTTCTATTTGAAATTTATTTGAATTCCAGTTGTCACAACACGATTTTTGTTTTTGAATCATCTTGGAATCTAGAAGTACCATTTTTCCTTAGCTTCTCCGAATCCGTGCATCAAAAATTCATATAAAAGTGAACACAGCAGGGTAATCAATACTGTGTTATGACGAGGGCCGCATCCCGTTACACAGAGTACCATGATAATACAATTTCCGCGCCTCTCGAAGCTCGTAATGGAGCTCTAATTGGCTTTTAACGACACGATGGCGTTGATAATTCAGTTTCACAGTTGCGAACCGTTTCCGAGCGAGAAAATAGCGTAGCGACAGGTGTCGAGTATCGAAAGTAGTTTCTTCTGTCCAAGAAAAACCAGGCCATTTCGAATGCCATATCGATTAGTATATCAAAAATAATGTCACATCAGCCTAAAATACTGTCAACCTATAGTAGGATTTCTTCAAGATCTTTACGGGCATTAATTTCGGTAATGCAATCTACAGGCTGTCCCCAAAATGTTGTATTTCCTTGAAAGGATTCTTGAGATCATTTGAAGTAACTTTTTGTTCTCCGTGGATTTGTTAAGGAGTTATTAACGTAAAACGAGGACCAATCACAGCGCGATTATAGCAGAGGGATCCCGGCTCAGGGACAGGTCTCGCTGAGGGTAGCGTTGGCATTGGCCGAGTCAAAATCCGCCTACTGTATCCGCGCTCTGACTGTTCTGTGTGTTTCGCTAATAACTCCTTAACAAAGGCACAGAGAACATTATCACAAAGGAAAAAGTTACGTCAAATTGTGCCAGGAATCTCCCCATTTCGGGCCGCCACAGTTCCTATAAGGATGCCATGAACTTCTTGCCGGCAATACATATACCCTCGTTTATCTCTCGCGTCATATTTGTCGCGTGGGCCATAGTTTCCGATATTCCAAATTTGAATTCCGTTTTACCTATCGTCCTTTGTCTCCCGCGCAGCGCCATCCAATTTGTGCATCACCTTCTCCATCACATCATCTTACTCTGTATCATTTCATCTCTTGTAAATACCTCATTTTCTTCATAATATACTAACTTTTACCAACAACTCCTGGTCCATTCGCTACCTCAGTTCTATTGCATCCTACACATCCTTTCCATCGCTATAGTGTTCAACCGGATTAATTCGGTGAAAAGTGTCCTAGCATTTTATTCCATTTCAATCATTTTAGTAAGTGTTTAGTAATTTTACTTATCATTTTCTCATTTAGTTTCGCGAAACTTTAATATTACTGTTCAATGATGAACTTCCTCAATTCTACACTCTACTCTTTTAGGAGATTCGTTCGAACCTCCGACGCCAGTTCCTAGGTCTATTTTAACTTATAATCGGTAAATTAAATACTCAATGTCAGCCGATTCAATGAAATAAAAATAAGTTACATCAGGAACAATAGAAAGAGTAATAACACTACAAGAAGTAACATTAGAAATTTGTTTAAAAAGATATAATAACTAAAGCTGTGAATGGTCCCAAAAATTATCGAAATTATATACAGTGGAATAGGCCTGGGCAACTTTTTCCCCGCAGTCGCTTCATGACCCGCGCTTCCTTCTCCTACACTCCATAGGAGCATGATGGGGGGGGGGGGGGGCTCTCAGGAGTGGGAAGAGGACTCGCTTGTGGCTCGCGAGCCATTTGTTGCCCAGGCCTGCAATAGAACATCACTAGTTGCAAACTCGTTTATTGCACGGAATCCTCGGTCGTTGCATACTACATATAGCGATTTCCACCACTAGGTGTTCAACGTTCTGGTACTCGACACTGTGAATCACTATAATGTCGATCCCGATTCGTGTAACGAGCGAGGTTCTACTGTAGTTGTTAAAATGGTCCGCCCTCCGGTAAACTCGTATTTCTTTTAATTATATAATAAAAGTATTATTATGGCTTCAACAGAAACTGCATTTACGCATTACGATTTACAGAGACTGTATCCATGAGCTATTGGGTCACATGCCCCTGTTGGCTGATCCAAGCTTCGCCCAATTCTCCCAGGAGATCGGTTTGGCATCGCTCGGTGCTTCGGACGAGGAGATCGAGAAACTATCCACCATTTATTGGTTCACCGTCGAATTCGGTCTCTGCAAGGAGGGTCAGGAGGTGAAAGCCTACGGTGCGGGTCTCCTGTCGGCTTACGGGGAGTTGCTCCACTCGCTCAGCGACAAATGCGAACGCAGACCGTTCGAGCCACAAACAACGGCTGTTCAGAAGTATCAGGATCAGGAATACCAGCCAATATACTTCGTCGCGGAGAGCTTCGAGGACGCTAAAGAGAAATTCCGTCGCTGGGTGAGTATGCGCAGGTCGATACCGGAGATTTCAATGCCGGACGCCGTTGCGCATTAGTGTCGTCAGTCGCCAGCCCTCCTACATCGATCATTATATCTATGTGATATTTGCTCATTCACCAATCGACTGGTGTCTGTGAAACGCGTTTGTTCGACGAAATATCAACCCGCAACAACTTCCTCGTTTCTCTAATTTAATTTGTCCTACGAAGTCGAATTAACGTGCTGGTAATGAATCAATTTGTTAAGAAAATGGATAATTAATTTTATAAATTCTTTCTTTGGAAATGAAAAATAAGGTAGTACGCGACAAATTTAACATTTGATCTACGGATTATTCAAAACTGTGACTATTTTACATTACTTCCTAAAAATAACAAGAACGTATTTATTTAAGTTTTCATTGACTTTTATCATAATGTCCAAAGAAATAAATTTATGATATGAGCGTTAAATAAAATGAATAAAAGTTTTTTAAATTTTTAGCAGCTTTAAACAAGCCAACGAGCAAGTATAATTTTGCTGTAAATTAGATCGAATTATTTGATAGTTTAGTGACGTTTAAATAACGCTGGAGTTAGTTCATATTTTCCAATTATTGCGCAACGTCCGTGTCAAGATAGGAGTAGTACTTTAAACAATTGTCGCTGACTATGAAATTTTGTGATTCAGGTGTCTACCATGAGCCGACCCTTCGAAGTCCGATACGATCCACACACTCAACGCGTGGAGGTGCTCGACAGCGTCGACAGGTTGGATAACCTTGTGTCCCAGTTGAACACCGAAATGACGCATCTCATGAACGCCATCAACAAAATCAAGAAGTCTTTCGCGTAAGTTCGCGAAAGAAGGCCATCCCCATGACACACACACAAAAAAAAACAAAAAACGAAAACCGGTTGTCTCTTTCGTGAATCGTCGAGCTTCGTCGATCGATCTTCGGCGTAATCTAGATAATTACGATGCTTATAGTATATTGTTACGAAGAATTCTAACAGAATCGGGAAAATTCAAAGTTTCCATTGCAACTTTTCTTGTCGAGAGAGTACTCGAACTCGCGTTCTGCACTTCGAACGGCAAAAAGAGTTGCGAATATTTTGTTGGAAGGACGTCAAGGTCTCGATAGGCTCGGCGAGGGCGCCCGTCGCTTCATCTTAATCATCATTCCTCTTGCGCATCGAATCGTTCTCACTTCTGTGTATAAAGTCGTCCATCCGCATAATTGTACGCACTTGCGCGTGCAAAGAATCGTCGGCTCGAGGTACAAATGCGCGCGCGTAAATCGAATTGAAATAAGTGCATCTCGTGTGTTGTTTATTGAATTCTCAGTATCAGATATATTTGCGCGTATCTTTCTCCAGTGAAAAAAGTATTATCGAGGAACTCTGTGCACCGAAGTATTACTCTTAGCAATAAATAACGGCAGAGTCGTCTTTTGATAACGCAAAATAGTACCTCAAACTTGAAAAAATTTTCCGCGTACACCCATCGCGCGCATATGCGTACGCATTTCATTGTTTTGTTACATTATACATAGTATATTTTATTTTGCCCTAGAATTCATATTAATTATTTTATTATTATTATTACGATTACTTTAAACCGTAGACTATTCACTGTTGTGTATCGAATTACTTCGTGTTGGCAAACGTGTTGAATATCTACCGCGATAGAAAAGTATTTTCGCGTGTCGTCCACACTTAGTTTAGCTGTAGACGACTAGTATTACAAGACAAAGTAGATCCTTTATTTTTGAGAATTATTAACGAAACCCATCAATTCTTGGGAAACACGCTCATCTACAGTAATCGAACATACTCGGCATAAGGGAACGACAATCTCGAGTTCAACATTTCCAACATTGTCTCCCTTTCACTCTCTGTCTTTCTTTGTATATTTTAATGTTCACGATCTACCCGATAGTTGAGACAGGGAATAAAACAGCGTGTTGTTCTCCGAGAAACTTGTTGCTATTCACGAATTTGCTTCGATAACGAAGTGACGAAGCGTTGTATTAGAAACGCACTATCTAGCGTGTAGTGCGAGTCCTTGCTTGTGCACCCTGCACTTTTTCCCATCTGCTAACTCGTACCAAATACTTTTTTTCGAGTTCGTATTAACGCGCGCGCCCATTTTCACACGCTTGCTCAGCCGTAGAAAATTATCAGCGCGCGCGGATACTAGGTTTTCTTTGTATAATATTGTAAAGTACCCAGAGCATAATAAAAAGCTAAGATATGAATCTTACAAGTTGTACTGTTCACTCTTTCCAATAAAAACTTGGTTCCTTTACGCTATTCAATACACATATTCAATAAAAACATATGTGAAATCGACATTGAGCAACGTAATAACTAAACAATCATTATTTTTATCGCTGTTAAATATCCATAACAAATACAGATATATCATTACTCAAATGTAAATTCGATTGCAGATGAAAAATTTTGAAATGATTTCGTGAAAGAATAAATCCTCAAAAAATACAGAATAATATACTATAATATTAATATAATATAATTTATTCGAGCGAATCAAACACATTCTTTAAATTTTCAATACAGGTTCAGATAAAAAAGCTGAAAAAACCAACTTTTACTATTTCTTTCACGATTACGAACAATTCGAACTTTTGTCAAAAATTTTTTACATTTCGTCTAATAAACTAGTCCTTCTAACTTCTCAAAAACACAAAAGTTATTTGGACTAATTTGAAAAAAGTTATGCTGTTTCAAATAGTGTGTAATCAGTTTTGCTCCTTACTGTATAAGGGCCAAGGGTAGTCACGTGACTTTTGCAGAGTCAGCAGGTCGGTAACTGTTGTATAATTTCCGTTCACAGCCTTTAGACACTGACTTAAGATCCGTCTTGGTCTTGATCCGACAGGTCTTAAGCCTGTGACTCAACTTGTCACATTTTTTGCTCTGTACTATCGAAGTCATGACTTCTGATGCCAGAAACGTGCTTCCAAACAGAATATAGCTCAATTTGTAGCCGGAGAAAACTCGTCCAAGGGCATAAAAATGCTTGGATTCCACGGCATACACATAGTCAATTTTTGGCCTATTCTAACGTTTATATTACCAAATATCTGCATAATCTCGTCAGCTCATGACCAGCGAGCGCTACATTAAACCTTCCTCTTTCAAATGAGCCCTTTCCCAGCGAAAAATATTCTCATATACGAACGAAAAGTTGAGGCACATAAGATCATTTTTCGACTAATTTTGATGGTAACGTAGTCACTTTACCTTATCGTTAATTACGAAGTCTTGTCTCTTAAGTCCTGTGATTTCTTTCAGAACTACCGCAGTTAGAACCAATTCGTCTAATAGCTAAAACCATAACAAAGATTTAGAATGCAAACTGAATACAAAATTAATTAACACGCAAATAAAATTAACTTTAACACGTTTGCTACCAGCATCACACATATGTGTATGCGACAATGACGATTTTGTATTTTACGTAAAGAAAATTGAAGTCCGTTTGCTCATTCGTATTTAACAAAATTATGTCACATAGTGTGATAATCAGAGAATTTATAAATTATTGTAATAAATTTTTATATTCTCTTTTTCATATTTTGTGAGAGGTTGCATTGCATACAGAATATTAATACTATGAAGGTAGTCGCTGAAACAAACGCTGGCAGCGAACGTTTAAAGTTTATTTGAAATTTGTAGAATAACGTAGTACTACTAAAGAGAAGTAGTACTACTTAAGAGAAGGCTTATTATTATCATCGAAAAAGTCATTGCCTTTCTGTGTACTGAAACTTAGATATACTCGGACTGTGAGCGTATTAATATTTCATAATGTTTTTAAAAATATTGTGTCAGTTCGCATTCACGACAACACACTGAACTTGGTTCCATCGCTAACTTAAGCAAGTCGGAGCGAAGTGAAATTCGCTTTTTTTATGGTTTGCCCCAAGGAGAATGTCACACTGGTGAGCATCTTTGCTACCTTCCGTCTTATCCGAAGCATCATGACGATTCCCACGTAATATCGAAGATTAGCTGATGGACGGAAGCTCGCGTCGTCTCCAATAGTTATGAAACTCTTGGTCGTACTCGGTGTACTCGCAATACAGTGCACCGCTGCAAAATCATGGAACAGCGACAGTAAGTGGGCAAATATGTCGGGAATCGACAATCCAAATAATGTTAGTGTTCACTCGTCAGGTTATTCGGAAGAATCTTTCTCCCTGTTTGGCTGGATCAATTACTTTAAACGTCTCTCGTTGATAGCGTTAACACTGTCAGGAGTGATTCTGTATTATATCCCAGAATCTCGTCCATGTGAGTAATCGATTGATAAACAGAAAACTGAGAAGGTTGGTAAACAAATTTTCAAACGTTCTGAGAAGACCTACAAAACATTGATTATAAACAGACGCTGCTCGATAGTTTTGTTGTTATTGTCAGTTTAGGCAGTTCTGTACTACACTAATCAGGTAAACTCGCGTCGAGCACATTTTGGTGCCGAGGCCATGCTTGCATTTGGTCCCTATTTGCTATGAATTTGCCTACCAAAACTTGTCGACAAATTCCGAGCCTATTGCGAAAACAGATGGCTCGGTATTTGAGTGCAATGATTACATGATTCCATGGCAAATCCATAACAAACCTTGTCCTCGTGAAAAGGGCAGGTCGGTCGCAACTAAGAGCGGACCTAACCTTGCTCTAAGAGTAAATATCGAGCAGAAACGGAGTAAACTTTACTGTAGGACGGAAACCGGAATTTTATTTACACTTTTAAATTATATAATTTTAAGTTTCGTGTATTGTCAATAATTTAATTCCGTTTTCCCTCTTACAGCAAGGTTTAGTCTGAGTTTGTCCGATAGTTACTTTTAGAGTAAGGTTAAGTCCGCTCTTAGTGCAACCAATCTGCCCTCTACATGAGGGCAGAGTCTTATTTAAACTTGGCTCTATGTCCCTTTACTAAAGGAGAAAATAGATGATTCTTTTAGTAAAACGTTTTTGGCAATCTTTTGAATAGGCCAGGAGTAACTTTTTATTCGAACAAATATCATGTTTTAATTGATTTCTTATATTTGATCTGTTCACAGAACGAATCGATTAAACACTTATCGAGTTTTCTTAAAAAATTTTTTCTAAAATATTAGAGTTTAAATTTTTCGAATTAAAATAAATTTTCTTAACAATTAAGCTGAATATCATTGAATGTTTTCCACTTTTTATTTAGTGGAGTTAATTGATTTGGCAAATGAGCGAATTTGTGGAGTTAATCGATTTGGCAAATTTAGATAAATCTTAATTGGTTTAGATAAATGTTCTGTGCTAATTGATTAAAAGTGTAATTATCAAATCATATTAATGATGTACTTCGTTTGCAGATGCGCGCAGAATCTGTTGCACCATAATTGACATCACGGCGAATACTTTGAAAACGGCACTCAGCGCGTGTGAAAGCGACTGTATGTATGAAACTATTAAATCCAATTATCATCGTGCGAGATACGAGCAATCCTTAAACCGGCGTTCACAAGAAGGTATAGAAAATGAAGGTTTGAAGCGGCCGCAGGCTTGCAACTCAAAACTGAAACCAAGTATGGTCAGCGATGGATTACAGGAGTCAGTGTAAAGAATAATGTCTTTTCCTCTAATGCGCCCATGCCCGCGAGCACAGCTACGAGCAAAGTTACGAACAAGTGACTTAGCGGTAACTTGCCACATAGCTGCGATAATGCGTGTGACAAATACATGCAGCCTGGCCCGCCGGGCGTGGCTTCGTACCCGCCGTTCTGTGTATGGCCAGGGCAACAAAATTGCTGCCCGTACGGGCAGACGTTGAACAGCTTTGCTGTAATATAAAGATAGTTTTTGTAAACATACTTCAAAAAATTAACTTTGATCATTACATACATATATGTTTCATTCTAAAATGAAAATATTACAAGAAACAAATACGTTTATTATAAGTCATATTCATTAAATAAACCTATTATAAATAGAGATGATATATTCTATAGAATTCGGGAAAGGAAGAAACTATTGAGGAGGCAAAGTAAAGATAGCCGACAATCTCGTCCCTACCTACGAAACAGTATAACTAAAAAGGATTCGGATACACACGTGGAAACAAAGCATTTTTATACTGACCGAGTAGATGATCTGCCGAAATATGTAAAATCAAATTTACGTGGTGTGAACAGGATCAATGGATCTGTTGAAAATTATGCGCTTTTAATCAGGTACAATAACAGTAAACATAAGTAAAGAATGGTTTTGTTTAAGGGAATTGTAGTGATTGATTATATGGTCGCTAAACAGACATATTGTAAAAACCCACGAATTCGTAAATTTTTATATTCACTAGATTTGAGTAACACAAATGACGTAGGTTTTCTATTGAAAAACTGAAGGTACCCTTTTAAGGAACTGTTTTCACTGTTACTTATAGCGGGAGTCCACGCGAGATGGCCATGCTCGACCAAAAATATGAAAAAGGTGACGTCATTTTCGTTCAAGACCCGTACTGTAGAATAGAGTACAAGGAATGCTGCACATCGACTGATAGATTGTCTACGAAAACGGAAGTTTCAGGTTCAGAACAAGAGGGGCCAACGAGGGATGAAAATAACTACACAGAATCGGTAATTTCAGTCCCTTATGACTACAGTATTGTCTCGATACAATATGAAAGCATGCTTTGGTAAAAGTATCGTCAAACAAACATTAGAAACAATAAAGCTTTATCATTTTATGTATTGAGACATTACTGTATTTGTTTCTCACAATTAGTATTTTAATCGTCAATCCTATCCATGAAAGCGAAAGGACATTCGATCCCATAACTGCACGTTGAAAAATTAATGCAGGGAATGGAGACATACGTCAAAGACGTCGATTTGAGCCCTACACCGGAAGCGAAAGCTCCAAGATATTACGATCACACGACATTGTACGAGTCAAACTCAAATCAGTGCGGAAGCGGATGTTGCGGTGGAGGCAATGGTTGCTCGATGTCTTCTGCAGAAATAAATAGCAAGGAAGTTTCTAACGCAGAATTATTAGATGCAACTAAAAACGTACTAAAGTAATGAGAACTTTCTGTCACCGTACACATTACATAGCAAACACTGCAAGTCAATCATAATTTTTTGTTCGCAGATCGTCAAAAAGTATGATAAATCCGAAATCGCACGAGAAGATGGAAGATAACTACACGAACTATGGTCGTGACAGTCGAATATTAAGAACGAGTAATTTGAGCAACGATCGAAAAGTGAATTTTCTAAATGAAGATCAAATAATCACACATGTAATTTACTGATTATTTTACGATCTAACGTTTGCTATATACTGTTGTAACTACCCAGTTACTACTCAGTTAGTCATTGTCCATTTGGTACTAAACCCTGCTTGGAGAAGAATTTGGTCTCATTTTTTATGAATTTGACCCTAAAACTTGTCGACAAATTCTGAGCCAAATGCGGAGACAGATATCGGAATTTGAATGCACAGTTTGCAGACAAAATTCCATGCCAAATTATAGAGGGAGGTCGATCGCACTGTTTGCATCAAATTCGTTGATGTTAACGAACGTTTACAGCCAATGCTAACGTTAATGGTATATAGCATATGTATTTTCACTGCCAATAGTTCACATTCCATCCACTAGCGGCGCTACAGTAATCATGCACACTCCCTATAGAGGGCACTAAGTCTCTGCTCTGCGAGTACATATCGGGCAAAATCGGAGTAAACCTTGCTGTTAGAGGAAAAATAGAATTTTATTTAAACTTCTAAATTATATAATTTTAAGTTTCATATATTTTCAATAATTTAATTCAGTTCTCCACCCTACAGCAAGCTTTACTCTTAGAACAAGATTAGGTTCGCTCTTAGTGAGACCGACCGCCCTCTATAACGAAGCCAAGGTTTGGCCTCGATTTGCTCTTGATTTGGCATAGAATTCTGCCTGAAAACGTTGCATTCAAATACCAAGCTTAATGCAGAAATAGATGGATCAGAATTTGTAGACAAATTTTGTTGGCAAATTCATAGCAAATTGCTTACTGGATAGCTATAAAACGTCAACTTTCAGTGACTTAGAATTTATTACTCTCCCTTCAGAACCACGAAGAAAGTGTAGTTCTACGTGACAGTGTATCGTCAAGGTGTGTCGATACGAAAAAATTAGTGGCTCACCGTAGAAATGATGTGACTTATGTTACGGATCGAGGAGGTGAAGCTGATGACGAAAATTCTCAGCTCGGAAGACGAACACCTACGACGTACGATTTCGATGAAAGGCCTCA
This sequence comes from Halictus ligatus, assembly GCA_028454255.1. Classification (NCBI taxonomy): domain Eukaryota; kingdom Metazoa; phylum Arthropoda; class Insecta; order Hymenoptera; family Halictidae; genus Halictus; species Halictus ligatus. The sequence continues at coordinate 3,065,028 of CM052140.1, read as the reverse complement.
GAGGGAGAAGCACGTATACAAAACGTATTCGGACGACTCGATCTTCGACATCGACGAAGCCTATTATACAAAGCCTATTCTGAAGAGTACGTTAAGATCACAACAACGAGTCGTATCTTAAAATATTCATTAACACTGGAAGTACCAGATGGATCAATACGATCCATTTTTTGTTTGTTTGTTTCGTGCGTTACAATTCGAAACCTATCAGATGAAATTATTAAGTAAATTGATTTGTACGTGTGTGTGTGTGTACCTACTGTAAACACTTGTGAAACGCAGTTTTGTCAATTTGATGAGAAAATACAAGTCCGTCATCTCGATAAAACGGTACTTTTAGTGTTATAAAGGCGACTTTGTGGGAAATTATGAAATAAATTTTAAATCTAAATCAGAACATCCTTGTATTCTTGTAGAAATTTACAAAGCATTATTCTATCAAACACATCAAATGTCTATTAATGTAATTATTCATATTTTCAATGTGTAAAATATTTCCATTAACGATCAAACTTATCATATATAAAGAAAAGATGAATATGAAAATTAATGTTTTTCCATAATGTATAGAACGAGCAAATCAGACACTAACCTAAAGGAGGATTTAATCCTCATGGATTGAAAACTCTTTAAAACTGCAAGCTTATCCATATAAGTGGAGCACAGATACTATTTTTATGATGCAGATCGATTCAAGCCTGCCTTATTGCGAGCAGTAAATTGGATCTTCGGAGGTTGTCCAGAGGCGTCGAGAAGCAACATGGTCGGAAAGGAAGAGATCCAAGAGTTCACCGATGAGTGGCTCCTCTAGTCAACGGTGCCAGACCTGTCACAGCCGATACTCGAACCATCGTGTCGGCAACCTTGGGCACCTGCTATATCGAAACACTTCAACGGAAAACCACTAAATTCGCATCACTTGTCAGCTGAATATTAATCGACGCCGCGGAATCTAAAATAAATCATAAATACTCTCACGAATGCATTATTTACCTATCTTTGAGTGCACACACGGTCTGACAAGGAGACTGCAAAGCTTTTTTGGCACCGATTTAGTTGAGATTTTCAGATTATGGATGTAGTTCTCCTGATTGTGAAAATACCCCATTATAGGGACAGACACTCAATAGTTTTCGAGATATTTAATTAAAGTTTTGACATAATCGTAAAATGCCAATTTAGTTCATGACGTTACCACGCAGAAGTTCGGCGTAGCGGCAGCAAACTGAATTTTTACGCCGTAGGATTGGGTCCAAATCCATTCGTGTGGTAACTTTACTTGTTTAAATATTTTACACGTAAAAATCCATTTTGGATGCTCAATAAATTGTAAATAATACATTTTTACTGGCTAAAGGACTGATTGAAAATGATACTCATTATTTTACAGAAGAAATACTAGATCTATCGTTACATATACAAAAGATAATAATTATAAATTATACATACGAATAAAATATAGAAAATTATATTAAAATAATACATAAGAAACAATAAATAGTAATCAAAATGGTTGAGAGGCTTGCGATCACGCTTCCTAAAGTTTGTATAATGTTGCACATAGCATTGCTTTCAGGTACGATTGATATTATACAAACTCCAGGAAGCGTGATGGCAAACCACATCAACCGGTTTGAGTACTATTTATTGTTTCTTATGTATTCTTTTAATATTTCTTTTTATTTTGGATTATTTTTTATTTATTTAACAAACAAAATGCATTTTTACCTGTGAAATTAAAAAAAAAAGTTACCAACGAACGGATTTGAACCTGGGCCTACGACGTACGAAGTTCAGCTTGCTGCCGCTACGCCACACCTTAGTAACGTTCTGAACTAAATTGGCATTTTTACAGTTATATCGAAACTCTAATTACAAATATCTCGAAAACTATTGAGTGTCAGCCGCAATAATGGGTTATTTTAGTAATCAGGAGAACTAAATCTATAACTCTGCAAAATCTCAACTAAATTCGCGACGACAAAGGTTTGCTATTGTGAGTTGAAAACTCGAACCGGAAGCGAAAATCTGTTTGCCGGTAGTAGACTCGCAAACAAATGTCCTCTTTCCGGCACCCGGAAGGATTCGAACCTGGTGTTCCTCGAAGTCGTGAATTATTTTACGAGCGCGCGCGCGATCGTCGAAGTCAATATTTGTCCGCGGCTCGACGGGTTCGGGAGTGTCGAGCGAGTTTCAATTTTCAGAGCTCGTCGGGAAACACGAAAGTTTACGAAACACGACCTTCGTCCGCGGCGCACTCCCGTACCGGAAGTGGATATCGCGCGTACGTGGCCTAAGAGCAATAAAGGAGGCCCGGCTTGCCAAGCCGCCAAAAGAGAATGGGGAAAGACAGTCGCGCGGAGACCAAGAAGCGCGTCGGATCACGCAACGGAACCGCGAAATCATCGACGAACACGTGACACGCGAGATCATCGGATTGACTCGAGTCCCATCATCCCCCGCTGGGATTTCCGGATATCGATTCCTTCAGATTCGCGCGATACCGCGAAAGAAACTTTTCGATATCGTTTTCGCAAAATTCAGGTTTAAAAGATTCCCGTTTCAAAAGTTCTCCGGTTTCGGCGAATTACCGAACCGATTTGATGTTTAAACGAATCGGTGGAAAGTGCTTTAGGGAATGGTGAAGAGACTGTACATCGGTGTGTTTTAGGTGAGCGGCGGGAAATAAAAATAACACAGAGTTTATAATGGTTGCTGGGAGAGTGCCGGAGGGATAATCGATAGCGCGACGATTTGTTCAAAGTAGAATATTCTGTTATTTCGCTTACAGTACCGCGGCGCGGAATATGTATACATGTACTCGATAGCGGAAAAATTGGCTGGTCATGGCATTGTTTAGTGAACGGAATGCGATCCAAGTGCATCGTTCGGCAACCAAAACACGGTCATGCCCGGTACCCGATGCCAGTTCACCCGTAACTCGACTCATGTGCCGCTGCGGTACATTGTTAGACGCCAGGAGTAAATTCTTCAGATTCCACGGGGCATGTGCGAACTGTTCTATTAATGTACACCTATCTCGACATACCGTCTTTGTCGGACGAGGGGCCGCACGCATTTCGATCCCGCTCTTTCTCTGCTTCCATTCTCCCCTCCTTCTTTCAGCCGCAGGTCGGTACGAAGAGTGTGCGGCATATTTAAACTTTCGTTCGAAGGGGAACACGAGGCGAATGCCTCGTCCGATCAACGGAGATGGTCCCGTTTCCATTTCGATAAAGGCATACACCGGGACAACCGGTAAATAAAGTAAAAAAAAACCTAAGAACAGAATGTACAAATTCGGGATGGGTAAACGAGAGCATAAGTAATTTTGTTCCGGGAACCGATAAAATCGCTGTTATCACAGCCAGCCAATGCATCTGCATTATTAACTAAACTCGCGTATACGCGTACAATTTCCGACAACGGCCCGGTTCCGCCCGGCCCAGCCTACCGTATTTTCCTTGGCAAACGCGACCTTTCCGGCAAGGCAACACGCTCCGCTCACCTGTGCATCAGTTTTCGGATGTTTTATATGAAATTCGGAGGCGTTATCTTCGCCCGTGGATCCCGGCCAACGAGAGATGTAATCGTGACGAATTTTTCCCGGTTTCCACGTACACCCTCCTCGCAGGGGAGACACTAGATACTTACACTAGACACACAACATCGTTTCCCACTCGTTCGACGTTTCCATTGCAGCGCGCTACATGATTCTGTTATGCTTTGTGCAGTGACAAATGCGCGGAGTATGACGTCAAATGCAATTAGAGGTATACGGCGGAAGAAGAGCTCGCTATGCGAGGTAAAGGTGGCTGTGATCGGAGCACCCGGCGTCGGGAAGAGCGGTGGGTATACACGGTTTATCTTGTGCCTTATATCTCCCGTAGAAAGGACCCCGTCGATTGTCCATTGTATCCGGTTGTCAAATTGAAACGCTCTACGGTTGTGCATAGATCCATCATTACGCTTCTAACAGCGACACAATTATCCGGGGCTGTGTGGTGTTTCTGCTTTCGTTGTCCTTGTTTTGCTCCCATCGACGACGTCTATTTCGTTAAAACCTAGCAGTAATTTTAGAAACAAATGTTCCGCTTCATATAGTTGCGGACTGGGTTTGATGCCGCACACCTGGGTTCCAAATCTACAAGGATAGACGCGGAATTTCGGAGCATGTGCCTTACGCTTCAAAATTAGCAGACGATCAATCGCCCAAAATATTGTGTTCGACTCTTGTCTTCGAATGTTTGAGCGTTATGGATAATACAAACATTTGCTGATTCATATCTCTGAATTCTTCGACAGAATAATTTTGTTGAGTTTGTTCTTATTTTTTGCCAGTTTTATCAAATTGTGGGACCGAACGTAGGTACATCTGTTGGTGTAAATAAATTATACGTATTATTCGTTTCCCACGAAGTGCTGTAAATATGTAGCACTCATAAAAACGTTTAATTTTATTGCGATAGAAACGCGTGTGACATTAACCGTAGTCGCTGCTCACAGTTCAATGTACAGTTATCTAGAAGTCGTTAGATCAAGCGCCCGCTTGGAGTTACAAGTAATAAATTGATTTTCTATCTACATTACACGAATATCGCATAGTTTTATAGTTTTTAACTAATAAGCATGCACGCATAATAAACAAACTTTATGAACGCAACGCATGTACATTATCATTGAAAGTGTTTGATCATGAATCCCGTTTCTGTGCTTTCTTCATTATAAAAATATTTCTTGTTTTATAATTATATGGTTCTTACTGTTTTTAACTATCTCTTCGTCCGTTTTCCTGGCATGTAATAACCCTGCGTAAAAAGCTAGCACTTCTCCAAATGGATAAGTTGAAATAATTAAGGCAAACGCTTAATTTAGTATCTATACCCTTGACGAAGTGTATTACTGTTAAAAAATTGAATTGTCAACAATTACTGTTAAATATTTTATATTTTTTAAGCGAAAAATGTTTTCAGCAACATTACAAGTGAATGCAACGATAAATAACAATTTTCGTATACAAAGAAAATATTAATACAAAAATTAATATGTTCGTTGTTTTTCGAAGATACAGAATGAATCAATTTGGCACTCGTTTAAGGAAGCGATCAAACACACTCGGGCGTTGAGAACATCTTTTGATAGTCCCTTTTAGTAGTCTTTATCCTTGGAAGTATAGTGTGGATAGTAACGACAGTAACTATGAAGAAACGATATAGATTTTTTTATATTTGCTTGGAGAACATAAATATATTTTTACAAATATTGTTAACACTTCTATTATGTTTGTCTGATACATGTACAATATTGATTTTTAATTTTAATATATGTACAAATTAGGTGGGCCAGAAATTCTTTCTGCACAGTGTAATGTTTACAAGTTCAAGCTCATTAAATTGAAGTTAATGAAATGTAATTGTTTATTTTATTTGGAAACGTTATGCCATTTTGTAATGTCATTATTTTTTAATAATACAACACTACCTCTGTCCCATAATAATAGTAGCAAGTGAATATTTAAACAGGAATCATTGGCAAATGCAGCTGTAAGTTATATTGTAGCACAAAATTGCAAAGCCTTCAATCAAAATTAATGTTTCATAACATCTGTCATTTCTTTTGACACATCTTTCAATTTTTAGGTCAATTCAATTATTACGAATTATAACTATTTTTCTAATTTCATCCGCTGATCAAAATCAATTGTTTTATTTTAGTTGAATATCAACCCATTGTAAAAGTAAAATGAAAAAGAGAGTGTTTAAAAAACGATGATTCCAATAATGTTGAGCTCATGCATATAGGGAAAGCAAAGTTTCGCAATCAAGGAATCCTACCTACAAATTAAAAATGCAGTAACGAAATTATTGAAAAATTCATAAACTATCTGAACACTCAAAATGCAAACTAGGAGTAATATTTTTAATTTATTGTTTAATGTAATCTAGTTTTTTAATAATAAATATTGCGTTCTATATTTTTTTTCTTTTGCTACTATTATTATGGGAGAAATTAACATCATAGACTGCTACTATTCTTATGGGGCAGAGGGAGTATAATATTAAATAATGTCATGAATAGATGAAGAAAAAATGCAAAAATTTTCTGTTCAGTATAATAATTTATTCAGATATCATATTCTATGATTTTGGTCGAGTATATTCTGCCTAGAGTAGTAATATTAAAAAAAATCCTTTTACAAAGAACAATCTAGAAGCGCAAAAGTTAATCTAAGCGCCAGTGAAAGTGTCCTAAGCTAACGAATGTCCAGAGGCCGGTGGCGTGTATTTTCGGTAATGGCAATGGCACGTGTAAGGCATAGGTGAATAAATAATTGGTTGGCCTCCTGCAGTTGTACATCCCGCAGATTGTGTGTACACTATAAATAAAGTTTTATTTCAAAACGAAGAATCGGATCACGTCTTATAAAAGATTACATGGTCAATTTTCAGCGAATAGAGGACCGTCGACCGTTTGTATCGCCTTTCAAAACTACGACACGCAATGTCTTTCTTTGCAACGAGAGTTTCACCGTCGAATGTATTTTTAACTTGCCTGCGAGAGGCTTTCCTTTTTGTCGGAGGAAAAGTAAAAAGGCCAATTGGACCGGCACGAATCGATCCGCATAGGAAATTGGCACGAAAGCTCCGCGAACTTTTAATGAGGCACACCAAGGAAAACGTCGAAATGATGTTGCTCTAAGGATCCTAACGTAAATACACCGATCGCCAATAAATTCGCCTCGAACGAAATGTTCAGGCGGTCCTGTCAATCACGAACCAAATTGAACCGGCAGAGCCAACGTTCCGATTCTTTCGGAAAAATACTTTTGCATTTCACTGCTCCGAGAGAGCAAGAGCATTTCTTCAGTTTACATTGTCTGACGAAGAGACCTTCTTTAATCTTAATGAGAAACTTGACGAGAGTGAACAATATTTCGAACTTCGGACGAAAAAAACGTTAGATGTTTTATACAAACTGATCGTTTTTCATTTTGAATTTGAGATGAAACATATCGCGGTGACGTTTAACGCTCGTGCAAGGTTTTGTGGCGCCGTGGCAGGTTCGAGTTCGAAGTAAAAATAGTGTGGTGTACCTCGAAGCAGGTCACTAGGCTATACCTCTCGTTTCTCTCGATCGTATGGCGCTACGTCGGAAGACCTACCATATCGAACAAGATTCTGTCGATTTTTCGAATTTTAACTAGAAATTCATTTCAGAACGATCGATTACTACTATCTTAATGAACGTTCGAACAAATTCAAAGCTATCATCGGCAGCCACGATTCATCGAAAAGGACATACAAATTCAATAACGCTCTCCTTTCATAAACGAATTCATTGGGATACACGCCTACGATTTTGTGCTTCAAATAACTAGGACTAATTGAAGAGCATCTTATAAAAATAGATTGGACTATTTCAATAGTGTGCGATTGAATGTTTTATTGATAAATGACCTAATAGCATGATAAAATATATTCCAAGAACAATAATTAGACTATGCTTCTTGGTGCAAAGTACATCTTTTAAAATGCTGTTTAGACAAAACTAAAATGAAAATAACTGTTTTCAATAATTTTATCACCTTGACGACGACACATTTAATACAAATATTAAATATTGTACCCAAAATTTTATTTCTCCCATTTATATTCGACATAGTTGCATAAGGAACTGCAGTTTTGTAATGATAAGATAAGACTGTGGATTTTATGCATTTCTGAGGAAACTGAGTAAACGAAATGCAAAACATTCGAAACTCAAAATACATTCTTATATAACTCCTGCTTTTTATTTTGTATAAATATCCACAGTCTACTAATAATACAGTGTACATAAGAATATGTAGAACGGTGTCAGACTGGCAAGAAAGTAATTTCCGTTTCTTAAGGTGAAATAAAACCCAATTTTTTTATACAGATAATGAACTTTCATCAGTAAAATACATTCCATTTTGTTCGATGATCTATTGCCATCTTTCTAGTGTTTCTAGAAGTTTCTTGCCAACTTCTTAATTCCGCGCTCGTTCGTATCAACAAAAAACTGAACACATGCGATTTCAGGTGACCATTTTTAGTGACAGTTTTACTATTCAAAGAGTTTTGAAAAATTCGAAATAAATGGTGATCTGATGGTACAAGGTCTGGGCTGTATGGCGAATGTGAGATTACTTTCCAACCAAGCCGCAATAATTTTTTACAAGTTACCAAAGATGTGTGTGGCCTAACGTGACCATGGAGTTTTTCTTTGATTGCTTCTTCCAGTTTCATTAGTTCTTGACAATAAAAATCTGAATTGATGGTTTGGTTCCTTGGAAGCAATACAAAATACACAACGTCTTTATAATCCCACCATATTGACAGCATGATCTTTTTTGATGCAATTCAGCTTTCAATGTGGTTTGTGCTTGTTCATCACACTTGGACCATGGTCGTTGTCGATTGGTGTTATAGTAAACAATCCATTTTTCATCACTAGTGATGATTCGCTTAAATAGAGGGTCGATTTCATTGCATTTGAGATGCATATCGCATATCTTGTGTGGAACACAAATATCGAGCTACTTAACGAGTCGAAGACATTTTAAACGATTTTCAATTGTTGTGTATGATATATTTAACCTCTCTGCAATTTCTCGCACAGTTATATGACGATCCGATTCAATTATGGCTTTCATTTGATTCAATTTCAGTTGATCGACCAGAACTTTGGTCACGTTTAGGTAAAATATCTTCAGAACGGAATTTTTTATAAAAATTCTGACACGTGCATAGCGTTAAGCAATCAACACTACTTCAGATATCTCTTTGTGAGTCTCAACAGCTTTTTTGTCTTTATGGAAGTAAAAAAGCAAAATGTGCGTTTTTACACTCAATTTTAGATTGACACTGTACCCACAATGGTAAAAGTTACTAAAAGTTACAGTTATCAAATACCAAAAGGAAAAATTCATAATCTTAGCAGAAGTCATTGAAACAAAACAAAACGCCATCAATTTGTACAACCGAAATTACTTTCTTGCCAACCCAATATATAAGGCAAAGAAAGATTTATCAGACACAATAATTTTTCTAATCCTACTGTGTTAATTATTCACTGGACACATCAACAGCGTTTGCTCTTTCTGCATTGCAGCATTGACGGTGAGGTTTCTAACAAGGAGATACATCGGGGAATATGATCACCAGTCAGGTGAGGAATATCTCGATTTACAAACGCGCAACCCGCTCGTGACAATGTGCGGCTACCTAGCCGCGGCATAAACTATACGGTTAAATGCGGGAAAAGTTTGACAATGGGTGACGGTGTTTTTCTTTCTTTTCTGAAAAACTGCCAGCAACTGTATGCCTACCTCAAAGACCGCATATAACGCTCCCTACGCATACCACGGTCCGCGTCTGGGCTAAATTTATCGAAGACGAATTTGACACTAGACAGGACGAGTACTAATGCAAGGTTGATACTCGAACGAGCTTCTTGTTTTGTACAAAGACAGACGCAGATAGAGGACAAGCGGCTTTTTTGCGAGCATGTGCTCCGTTGAGGTTCTAAAACTGGAATAAACTGGAAATTTAGCTATCTGTTCTCGATTTTACACGAAAACCGCACGAACATTGCATCAGTTTCTCGATATTACGCTCCTCTAATTTTAATGAAGTTCAAAGTCGTCTTAGCCCGTTTCAGGATAAATTATTGCCCGAACGTGTAAGATACGGTTTGACCTTCATGCTTCTTTTTAGAGAACAGATACAAGCACGAGGTGCTGGTTGACGGTGAACCTATTCTTTTCGAAATTTTGGATACCTGCCCGAAGGTAACGGTTCCGCTTCTGTATGCAGCGTGTATACTGGACGAATTAATTAAGCAATCGGAAACGACCGTGTGAAACTCCTGATCGTTTGTCATCAATATTTTAGAGCGAAGACGAACTGCCATCGGCGGAGACTCTGCAATGGGCTGACGGACTGCTATTAGTCTACTCGATAACCGACAGAAGTTCTTTCAATTTTGTACGAAAGGCGAAGGACACGCTCGCGGTGGCCGATCCAGAAGCCACGATGCCTCTTGCGATGGTGGGAAACAAAGCTGACATGGTACACTTAAGACAAGTTAGCACAGAAGAAGGGGAAATACTCGCGAAGGATTTCGAATGCTGGTTCAGCGAGATATCCGCGGCTGAACAGGTAACCCATTTGTTTTTACTTGTGTTGTCGGCAAACATTTCAACAACATTCATATCACTGCAAGGTAATTTTGTCTTGTGAACAAAACTTGTGGTACTACTTCTGGAGATGGACGGAAATACGAATACAATGGAAAAAGTTCATGCGAAAACACACATACTATGTTTAATCTTAAAAGAAAAAATTTATGATTAGCAAGAAATTGAAATAAGTGAATGGGGCCGATATTTTGCTTTAATAAGTCGGACAACAATTGTAGTTTTGTCTTACTTAATTGATTGCGCTCAGAAGAATGTTAAAATCGGATTACTTATAAAATATATTTTATACTTATTATTTATTACTTATGTATAAGTCTTATATAAATGCCTAACAGTTCCTTTTATTGTTAGATATTTATATAAGCAAATGTTTTCAGTGATTCTACAAATCTTACTTGAAAAATGATCATTTTGTCTAGGTCACTCAAGTCGCTGAGTCTTTCCACGAATTATGTCGGGAAGTTTTGGCTGCCAGAAGGAGAAACAAACAATCTTTATTGGACAGGATGCTCGGTAGCAAAGCGACACGCGCATATTCACGAGGGAAAAGCGACTCCGCGCTTCCGAAGGATTAATGTATACAATTTTAATTTATTCACGCGAATATCCACTTTGAAAATTCATGTTAAACGGACCATCGTCAGAATTATTTTTATGAAATCTTACGATCTTGTTTTAGGAAAAATAACGTAAGTACATATGTTTTATGTACTTGTTCGTACTTATTGTTAAAATTGTAAGTACCAAAGATTTATGTAACACCATATAACGTTTATAATTTATATAGTAATCGTATTTATGTTATTCATGTTAAAGAATTAGGTAATATAAAGTAGAAGCAATATATTGATATTATATAAATTAAAATTTATACTAATTCATATAAAACTGCTGTGCCAAGTATAATGTTCAATACTGTCAAATTATTTAAACATATGCAATATTTAAACACATAATTTAGATATGTTAACATGGTTTCGTCGAAAATAAGCCCTCGAAATGCGACGCAGACAGGGGGTGAAATGCCAAGCCCCTCCATCATCGGCACGGTGGTTCGATTTTGAAAGTCAGGGTTACGAACAGTGTCGCCAGGACGAGAAAATCGAGGGGAATACAATGTATTCTCTCTCTGATGACCAGAGTAATATGTGACAAGTTGTGCGTGCTCGACGGGGATTGAGTGGGTCACCAAGCGTCGCGTCAGTCGCGCGCGGCACCACGCGGCATGTCACGTGACCAGTCTATGGTCTTAGTGAGGGACGTTGGAGCGTGCTTATGGTGGTGGAATGGGATAGTGGAAGGGGAAAAGGAGGAGAGGAAACAGATACCCAAATGGGCATCTTCTGGCGTTGAGAAACGTTGAAGTGAAGTAGTCCGCTACCAACTCCAAGTGCACCGCCTTGGTAGCTAAACAAACGAAGAGAGCTACGTATGTTTTCCAGCAAGTTTTGGCAGTTTTCACCAGACTTCGCGCACATGGGATCCCATATTTTTGGCGAAGAATGTTGAGGATGAGCTACAAGCCTGCGTGCACTGCCTGAGCGTGGAGTTGCTCAACGATGAGGCGCACAAACGGTTGCGAAGAGAACAATACTGGATACTTCGCGGGCAGTGGCATGGGAACGTTGCACATCCGACCTCCTACGCGAAGGATACCATCCTCGTCCAGGAACGGGTTAAGCGACTAGATTTGACTTTTTGATGATAGCGACTTCCCATTGGCGAGAACGAAAGTTTCCTTGGGAAACTGACTATATTGAACGTGTTGCAGCCAAAAGAATTTGACAGCGGTGCGTTCAGCAGTTTAGAGAGCGCGACCTTGAGGAAGGCCTGGACTGTTGGAGCGGCCGACGCGAGAATTTCGACTGAAGCGTTGAAGGTAGGCCGTAACTAGAATTAATTTTGGCCAACTGGAGAAGGGGTACTCTAAATCCCAATCGGGAGCGAGGGTCAGGCTTTGTAGCACGACCTTTGACTCCGACAGGTCCTCCCCAGCGAAGTGAGGAGGTTCAATCAGGTACTCAACCACTAAAGAGGGGAGTAGAGCAAATCATCACTGTGGAGCTCGCATGAAGCGCAATCCGCAGGATTTTTCGCCGTTGGCACATGTCGCCAAAGTGCTTGAGGAAAGGGAGTTTGTATGTCGGCAACACGGTTAGCGATGAAGGTTTTCCATTTAGAAAGGGGAGACTGCACCCACACGAGCACAACCGTACAATAGGTACAACAAATGCATAGAACTTCGCCAAGGTCGAGAGAGGACAAGACGAAGCTCATGGGACGAGTCAAGAGCAACTTGCAATTCGAGGCGGGGAATAGTGAGAGGAGTTAAGGGAGCAACCTGTAACTTAACTGCAAGCAGAGATACAGTGATTGCGCCGTCATCCGACATGCAGCGAGCGAACACGACGGTCGCGTAGGCAACCATCGACGCGTCCGCGAAACCGCGGAGTTCGATTCACGAGGCCTTTGGTGTATACCTAGTCCATCGTGCAATCTGGAGACCGTCTAAGAGAGGAAGTCACGAGTAAATGACCTTTCGAGGAACTGATTCGGATAGGGTCGTCCCAACCGACACGGGGCCGCCAAAGACCCTGTATTAAGATATAAGATGCCGGAACTGGCAAATAGCCGAAAGGTCGTCACCGCCGAAGAGCACGTCGTTGACATAAATGTGGGAGCGTACTACGGGCACCGCGAGCAGGTATCAGCTCCTTGATAGTAACTGTAGGCAATTGAAACGCTTGCGTCTTCTAAGATGGATATTTTTTCCGGAGGATTCGCTGATAATCAACATCACGCTCGTTTACAAAGACCTGGTGATACATTTTCGCTATGTCTGCAGTGTAGACAAAATGATTCCAAGTCTCGACGTCAAACTTGGAGTACCCATGATCGACCGTTAGAACGCCGAGTCTGTCGTGTCCGTACAGCAAAATGAGGCCCGTGTAATCACTGACCACGAGAACCACGCCACCTAGTAGTGTCAGATTGTTTTAAGCCCTTCGACCCACACGAAACTCCTTAGGAAGTATCGTTGCCTCCTTTGACTAGAAAGGATACGGCCCTAGAGGCGTTCAGGCATAATCCCACGGATGGTAGCTTTACACCACCGGTTGCTCAACCGAATGCATGAACCAAATGTCCGAACCTGCGGTTCCTCTTGTACTGAGCAGGATTACCAACGCATAACTAGTCATCAGTAGGGCAAAACTAACCTATGTCACAACGGTTTAATCACTCTAACCACTTACAAAACAATTACATTTCAGAAGTGGTAAGTAGTAACTTTTTTGTCTATCTTAAAATTGTATCCTTCCCAATTAATATGTGATAAAATATGAATATATGAAATGTATTTTAAATTTTTAAGTCGACATTAAAAAATAAGAAAAGTAAAACGCTTTGAAAAAGTGATAACTCCTTCTATCTGCTCCTGTATAGACGTAATATGTGTATGATAAGCGGATCTGCTATGAACCTCTTTGATAAGCTTATTGCAAGAGATGTCATCATAATTGTAGTAGAATAATTCAAATAACAAAATTGTTTATTGAATATAAACGCTATTCCGTTTAACGGGACCTTGCCGCAAATCTGTACTTGCATAAAATTATCCGAGAACGCTATGCTAACGATCGTCTGTTTCTTTTTTGTTTAACGATAAGAGACACATGACGATGGTCAATCGTAGATAGTCAGTCGTAACGTCGTAATCTTTCTATAAGAATATAATCTATAAGAAGAAGCACAGCTAAAACCTATATTGTCTTGGTGCTTCTTTTTATCCTTTTCCTGTGAGTACAACTTATAGTTACCAACGTATTATTTTTTCTTGATACAGTAAATTCTAAGTTTAAAAAAACTAAATATTTTTAGCTATTTACATCTCTTGCATTTTGCAATGTCCAAAAAGTCAGCAGTCTTTGAACACTTTACAGTTACAATCGATGAGAAATATTATTATAAACTTGCGGGGAAAAATGCACCAACAAGGGCATAAAAATGCATTTGCAGCGTTTCCATCCTAAAGTATTAGAAGAAGTAAATACAAAAGATACATGATCATGTACTCAGTCATCTGTAAATTTAGAAAAAGATCAAATATTTAGTACCAGGCAAGCACGAATATCGCAATTCTTTATTTCTGATAAATAATAACAATGACCCCGGAAAAGTTTAAAGATTTCATAATTAAAATGGTGGTGGCGAAATAGTGTGCCTGTAACCATTTTTTTTTCAAATGTTATGTTCAAAGATTTTTATTAAAATGGATGCATGCACGCGCCACAGAGTCAATTATTTTGCGATTAATGATCGGTTTGTTGATAAAAATAATAAACTTCTAACTCAAACAATTAGAATAAAAAATACTTGGGCACATCACATGAGCGACTATCTTCAGAAATTGGTACAAGAAGTATTAAATGATTTTGAATTAAGAAGGAACAGATTTTATGTATAGTGACAGATAATGCTTCGAACATTGATGATGCAATTTTAACAAATAACTCACGAGCAAAACAAACGATAGAAAGCAATGAACATTTAGATGATATTGTTGAAGAAACGTCCGAGATATTCCGATTTGAACGTATGCGATGTGCTGTGCATACGTTGCAATCAGCGATTCGAGATGGATTAAAAAATTAACACGCAACTACTCTCATCAGAAACCCAAGACAAGTGGCTGTAGCAAGCAGAACCCCTAAAATTGATGCAATTCTCAGAAGACGTGCTAGCAAAAGAATTATTCTACACCAAGCTACATGTTGGGGGAGCACTTATTTAATGATTAAGCATTTAATTGAATTAAAGCCCTTTCTTGAAGATCTCGATAGTCAAAGTTTACAGTGATAGTGTTTCGTTAACTGAAGAACAATGGGAACAAACAGCAAAACTAGAAAAGGTTCTGTCATATCCTTATAGTCACCTTAAAGCTGCAAACTGAAGATTTGATACATGAAAAATTTTTACTGGAGCGGAAAAACTTGATGCGTCAGATAAGCCAAACTGAAGGGTCCATTGCTGATGTGATTAAAACTTCAATGAAAAGAAAAAGAGAATTAGCTAATGCAGCATAAAGTTTTATTAGCTGCTATTTACGTTAGCCCAATGAATCGAATTTTATTAAATAATGATCAAATTAACTTATAGCAAAAGAGACACTGTATAACATCGCAATGTGCTTGAAAGTATTACAGTTACAGGCGCCTAAAGCTGATGAATAACAAGATTAAGAAGTTACATCTTCTGAAAGTTCGGAATCGTCTTCTTCAAATGAAGCATTAAACTTCGAAGCGTAACTAGATAAATTAGAACGTTCAAGAAGAAGACGAAGACGTTCAAATTCAAGAGACGAACCAGTAGACATTGAAAAAACCAAATTTCAGTAATAATATTATGATGGCTTATAAAAAATGGAACAATATGACTGTTTTATCAAAACTAAGTGTGGAAGAAGCTATCGCTATTCACCCTGAAATTATTCACGACGCAGCTAGAATTGTGACGGCAATGCCACCGACATAAGTCAGTGTTAAAAGATTATTTAAAAATAATTAAAACGAATTTAAGAGCATCTATGAAAGAAAATTTGATTGAAGCCATTATTTTCTTTAGAGCTATATTATAAAGAAACCGATTAAAAATGTTATTTTGTTCTTATAGACGTAATAGATAAAAGAAACTTTGTATTAATGTTTTATCTATGATTCATTTATTTCAAATAAAAAATGCTAGAATGACAATATAATTTCATTTTTTTCTTTATTTGCCTTCACTACTACCATAACTTTAACTGCTTCTCCTCTACATAGTACCGAGGTATACAGTACATATATATATATATATATATATATGTATATGTATATCTACGTCTATACTGTAGATCGAATATTAGCAATTTATTTATGTATACATAGACTTATTAATGATTTATAAACAAATGCGCCAGAGTTGGAGTCGGAGTCGATATATTTTTTCTGACTGTGACTCCGACTCCAGGAGTCGATATAGCTTTTTCTTACTTCGGCTCCGACTCCACTGATAAGCAAGCACTCCCAACCTACGACTCCGAGTCCGACTCCATAACCCTGGATCGAACGCTGCGTCTGCTGTCTGCGGAACTCGGAAATCTTGCTGGTGCTAACTTTGAAATCTTAAACGGCACTGAATGAGTGCCGTCGCAAACGGATATCTTCGACGCATTCGCAGGAGATTTTGACGCAAGCAGAAGCACGAAATCGCGACGTGTGAACGAGAAACGGTGCGCTCGGTCGAACGACGAGGCCACGCGATAATAAGATACTTGGTCGCGCACAGGTACATGAGGCGATTGGTACAGCGAGAATCGCGGAATTGAACAGTCGGAAAGATCAGATGAGGCGAGAGCGCTCCGTCCGGGGAGGGCCCTCTCCGGGCCCTAATAGTTGTCGAACGGGAAACGTGGATTAACGTGATTGAATAAGAATCAATCGCATGATCCTAGGTGAGACTGGCCGAGGGGTTCAAATTGTGAATATTTACTGGTAACGAGAGTGAACAATGACGACGCGGCGTCGAGCCACGACAACGTGTCATCTCCACACGGCTAAACATGTGAGAAAAACCGTGTAGGTCGGTGTTCGGCGGTAGAACGTTTCATTTAGCAAATTCCACAGTTTGAATCCCGAACAAAATACATGTGGAATCTTATATAAATTGATTTATACTTATTTTGTACTTACAATGAAAAGTTATGACAATAAATTTTACTTATTTATTATATCACTGTGATATGTTATACTATGAGTAACTTCAAAATAGAGTTTGTATTCCATTTCACTATATATAAAAAGAGAGTGACTATAATATGTCTTTATGTACAAATATTCAAATGTATTTACTTCCCATCATCGTACGTTTCTAATACATCTGCCAAATGCTCATTATCTCTTGGCTTTTTGAATTGTTTCCTCTTATTAATAGGTTTCTTTCTTTTAATCGGAGCAGGCTTTTTAGGACCGTGATCCTGCATCGATCGTATTCCTTGTTTCTCAAGGTATTCATCAATTTTTTGATCATCCATCGCATCAACTGCAACAGCTCTCCATAGTTTTTGAAATTCATCATCTATTGGAAATTGAGCTGTTTTATCATTATAAAAGACAATTTTCTTTTTGTCCAAAGGTCTAGTTATGAATAATATCTCGTTTTGTAAACTCTAAAATTGATAAGTTGCTAATAAAACTCCTACTTGATTAAATATATCTTGATCATAAATTTTCATACTTACTTTCAAATGTTTATCACAATGTGGCAAGCTTTCCTGTATGTCCTCTAATAAGATTCCACCAAGACCTTTTAAATCTTGTTGCTTCAATAACCTTAATAGAGATTTCTTATCTTTTATTTTATACATAGCTTTGAATACGAATCTACCATCGTGCGTTGCTTCTATCTTTGGATTTTTGATAAGAGCTTCTGTTTGCAGCCATTGTTTTACCTAAACATTAATCAATTTAATGTTTTATACTTAAATCATGTTTAATAATAATAGTATAACATTGTAAACATTAATAATAATATTAAAATGTTACAAACATACCTTAGATCCTACGTCCAACTGATTTGTTTCATCTAAAATTTCTTCTAACGTTAGAGGATGATCGTCGCCTTCTTGATGTCGAGCTTTCATGTGCTTTACTATTTTTGCCAATACACCAAATTTATATTGCGTACTACCAGACATAGTCTTATAGTTAACCATGTCCAACTTTGGTCCGCTGGACACAGAAGATGGTTTAGGCTTTTTCTTAAATGGCTCATCTCGAGAAGAATCTTTCTCCTGTTCTCTTTTCTTTTTCTCTACCCTGTAAAAAAGAATTTTCGTACATGACACAACAGAATTATGCAAGATTATTATTAAGTTCATACGTGCACAGAAGTGCAATACAAGTAATTCGTACGTTTATACTTAAAGAATAACATTGACTTCTGTTATAGGTTAGGAAAATAAACTAGTATCCAATACTTACGTAGGAGTTGTAAGAGCTCTCTTCTTGAAGAGCTCTCGCTCCCTAAGCAATGCTGGATCCATTGCAATAAACAATTTTAATTACACAAACGTCAATAAAATTGATCACAACCTGTCACTTTTTCCACATCCTAACCACCACCAGAGGGAATCGTCTGTCGAACAGAGGTTCTGACTCTACTGGTATCGTGAGCGACAGGCCAGTGGCCATTGCGCATGCGCGTATACACTTTCGATAAATCGTTCGATAATTTAAAATATATCGAACTAAAAAGTCCGATACAATTAGTGTACACAACAAGATCAAGCGGAATGCTAGTAAGGCGTAATTTAAAATGTGAAATTAATGTACGAACACGTTAATTATATCAGTGCACATCGCATTGTTTTGCACATAATTGAAGTTTTCGTTTTCTAAGTAAAAGTTGCTTTTGTTGACCTCGTAACGGTTTGCAGAATGTGATGGTCGATTTTTACCGGTTTTTTGCTTATCGAACCTCGGTCGAACAAGACGGCAGAAGGCACTTCAAGTTCGATGCTGATCACCATGGCGAATCGGAGTTTTACAACTTCCGGTAAGTACGTACGTTTTATGCGGCCGAAAGCGGTCGTAGTTCTCGGACGTGTTTCTAAGGCCGCTATAGTATTTGTGACATTTTGCGAGCGGCACAGCCGGCTTCCTTTATTTCACGCTTCGCTTTACGGACGTCGAATCAAAGGACAAAGCAACCCGAGTCTTAAGAGCGGCTCCCTGCCGCTGGTTTTAAGAGAGCGAATAGAAAGAACATATTGTTTTCATTGCTAGGAACGGGGCACTAACTTTTACATAAGGCAAGAAATCGCTTCGGTCATGACACGTTGTCACGAACATACGATTGTTCCACTTTCAGGATTTATGGCCCGGCTTCCTTGAAATGTTTCAATAAACTTTTCGACGTATAAGTTTCGCGGGACAGCACCGATCACTTAAACAGCAATAAATTTCTATGGTAAATTAAAATGTCAACGTTCCAGGGGTTGGTAAATATGTTTCTCGCCTTACTTGTTTAGTTGAAAATTCTTGCGCATGCGGATGGAAATATACATTTTTTTTTAAATTTAAATCAATGCATACAGTCTCACTGACAAAAAGATACTGTATTGATTTGTTAATTTTTATTCAGTAGATATAACACAAATCAAATATCTTGTATATACGCACAGTTTTACACTGTTTCTGTTTATTTGTATAAGATGTGAATTTTCAAGACAAATTAACACGACAAAATGATGGGTCGCATTGTGTTTAAAATATGGAACGTACAAAAAGAATTTACCGGTTTTTGTTTAACATTCAATATTTTATAGTGCCTCCTTTAATTTTTATCAAGGGAATTATACGTTTGGGTAGAGATTTGTATATTTTTTAAAATTGTTTCCTGCCTCGGTTTCTGCCGTTCATGTCCAATACAGTGTTTTCTTGATATATGTTCACAACATGAGTCTACTCAGGGACATATGTCGACTAGTAGGATGATATTTTCTTGTGTAATGGATGATGCAAGTTACTTACCATTACAATTATATTAACGAAAAATTAGTTTAAATATGATACGAATGATATCGTGTTTGGTATTATTTTAGTCAGAAAAATGCCACGAATGTTGGTGAAAGTCTCATAAAAAAATAATGAATAATAAAGAAGTTTTGTTATTGAATTAGTAGTGGTCTCCTGGTTTCACACCGATATTACCCGAACTGTATTATGTTTACACTTCTCGGCGACCAAGAACGGGTTATACCCGCTAGATATTTGGGACATATATCGAGAAAAGGCTGTACATTATTTTAATTCGTCAAAAGCTAAAAATTGTCGACTCTTGAATTATACCGCTCTTGCAAGGTTCATTCCAGCTATTTTCAATAACGTTACGATCCTAAGATCTTACCGGCCAGACCATAATTCTAATTTTTTTAGTTGCAAAAAACGTTTTTAATTATTTTGGCTATGTGAACGGAGAAATTATAACGTTAAAATATAAAATTACCAGCAATTTTTTTGTCATATTTATTCTTTTGCTCCTTAACGATGTCTAAATATTTCTGACTAATTGTTTTCTCACTAATAAACTCAATATGGTATTCGTCTTGCCATGGTAGCCTATGGGGACCCAAATCATAACTTCGCAACCACCTATTTGACGACAGCTTAATAATTGAATTTCTTTCCGCAAATCATGGGAATAATAACTAAGACCGTCTGACCCGTGCATATTAAAATTTTGTTGCATTGGTAAATATTATTTTTCGCCATATTTTCTTCAGTTCCACTAATACATTATATACTATACATTAATAATTACACTTCCGTAAACACTCGTCTTACAATTTGTCTAGTGGAAATTTTCAAATCCGATACTAGGCTTAAAATTGCTCGCTCTTGAAACGTATCGTTAACACAGGAGGACGATCAGACTCTTTTTTGTGTCATAATTATCTAGCTTTTTAACAAATTCACTGCTCATGTTTATACTTCGATGTAGAACTAGCAATTTCGACAACAGAAAACTGTTCTCGAAACAGTTTTAAAACAATTCAATTTCAGACGCATTTAATGTTTTTCCTAATTTTGTTCTGGGTTACTTCAATATTTCGTAAATGGAAAGTTAAAATTTTATACAGTGTACATCAATCTTGAACGTTTGATATTATTTCGCGTCGTTCATTATAGTGTTTAATGTGTATATGTCCCAAATGCCTAGCCAATAAATGTCCCAGAACTATCCCCACTGCCGCGGGGTATACTCCGTGATACCCTTTTTTACGTTCGGTGTGGATCAAAGGATAGTATCTCCTGGTCGATATGTGACCCTGGCTAGACCCGTGTTCTGGACATATATCGACTAAACATTGCACTTGTCTTTTGAGTTGAACGCTGTTATAGTAAACAATTTTAACTGTATTGATCACTATTGAAATACCGGATTAGAAAATAAAAATAAATCTGACACTGAAAATGATAAGGTTAAATATTACTATATGTATTGTACTGAAAAATCAAGGACCCCCAATGGGAACTTTGTCTTGCCATCTGGAAAGTATGCTGACAGATATCTAGACACTATTTGTGCACTTTTTATAAAGCATTGGTACAATTAAGATAGTGCTCGTGAATTGCCCCTCGGTACTTAAGAATCCACGACCCAGTAAGAGTTTTGCTGTTTTGTTAGAAATTGATTTTACTTTCAAATTTCACTAAAGTTAATTACGTAATTACGTAAGTTAATAACGTAACGTGTCTTTGATCATGAACAATAAAAATACCCCCTCAATATTTAAGGTTTTTCAATTTTTGCTCCAACTCTAGCTACTGTAAAAAATTGGAATTTCATATGGAGCAACCTAATATCGAAAATTGAATTTTGGATAGCATTTTTTGACAGTAGTACATCAATTGATATTTTGTCTCCGTACGTAAGCAATACACTAATTTCTTACTTCTTCTTACTTCTTTCTTACTTTCTTACTTCTCGTTAAAAATTGGACAATTCATGTACAGCAGCCTAACACTTCGAAAATCGAATTTCAGTCAGCATTTTCTCGAAAATGCACGACCGTGCGACGTACCGACCGAGTAAGTATATCGATACGCATCGATACCCGGTAGAAAGTAGCAGGAAGTGCAGGAACCGCGCACGGTGCGCTTCGGTCGTGGCATGCGCATTCAGCGTGCACTTGCACCAAGGAACGAAGACATATATACCAAGCAAAACAGAGAAGGCGACGGGATAACTTTCGGGGGGAAGAAGGAGAGGAAACGTAGGACAGACACGGGAGTGTGTATGGCACGGAGAGACCAGGATCTGTAGCGAGGCGGCCGGTGGTGGGGAAAAGAGGGATGAAGAGAGGAGAGAAGCGAAGAGAAACGCAGAGAGAAACGAAGGGCGGAAGGGCTGGTTAAATGATGGCTGGTCCGGGGTTCAGGGACGAGAGGGAGGCGAACGCAGGAGAGAGGGATGCTGGGGCGGTTCAAGCGAGATCGAGTTCACAGCAAGTGGAGTACGGCAGTTTGTGTCAGACCACGGAGCACCGAAGATGCTCCCCTCGGTTGTTCGTGGTACGGGTGGGCCACCCTCGTTGCGTCGGTGTCGTCGCGTGACCATTTTTCACGGTGTCGTGTCTACCATACTCGGGACCACCAGGAGCTCCGGAACCACTCGGAACACCAATCGAACGTCCACTGCCACATCAATGATGATCGCTCTGTGCGTCTTGCTGGTCCTCTTGCCCGCGGCGTACACTGAAAAGATCTCCCTCGGTGAGTGGACGCTGCTTTGGCATGTCCTTCTTACTCGCTCTCCTGGTCAAGTTTGCGAACCTCGCGAACAAACGAACAAACGAACGAATGAACGAGCGAGCGAGTCACCGAGCAAACGCATCAAGCGTCTAGCGGCGCGGCTGGCTGGCTGGTTGAGCCACCCATCCAGTGGTTATGGAGGGTTGTTGCACTCGGCTTCTAGCCTGATTGTTTACGGTGAACGGAAGTAAATACGACGCCAGCAATGTGTAGTTCTACACCGGCGCGCAATACACGTCGCCGATCCTCTTCGACACGAAATCAGTACAACCCAGGATTATCACAAGACAATCCTCGCGGGTTATGAGCTTCGTAAGCGTGCAAGAAGGTGTTAGGCCCCATCGCTCGGGTGGCAAGAAACTTCTCCCCTGATCTACGGGAAAATATGTGCAATCCTTGTTAATAATGCAGCGTACGTGTAAACATGAGAACGTGGATTATGTGCTGGCGGGCATGGGGAACGAAAATATTTTTGTTGTCCTTAGACCTGTATTAAGCTGTTGCACGTCAAGTCGTTCGTTCCGTAGATTTTGTGGTAGCATGCGATTGTTATCACGAATGAACGGTGTCGACAGGAAACAATGGTTATATTCGTTGTGACGATGTTGATCCAAAACCACAGATTTTGTGACAGAACCTAGTGGTTAAGGCGCAGATCACAGTAGGCGAAGATGTTGAAGGTACAGTTTTGAGGAGAATGTTTTCCGTGCAATAGTTTGATTCTTAAAATCCAGATTTGAACAACAGTGGGCATCAATTTGTATGTGAGGTTTTCTTTAGTTTAGTGAAATTTCCGTCACGTGATATAATATGTATAGCGTGGGACACCTCCAAAAATCTTTGTCACATGATACGCAGTAGAGGATAAAATGGAAACGTTTTGCACTGGAAACACGTAATTCGCTCGAGTCACGTGACACGATTTCATTACACAGAACTGAATATACTCTACGGATATAACATACACATTTTTATCAAAGAACAAATTCATAATAACCATGGTGGCCTTTGTGAACGAATTATCTACGAACAAAATGCTTCATGAATAATTTTAACTTTCCATTTCAAAGCCACGTCATCGCGGATTCGAATAATGCGTTATGTCAGTGGATGCAAAATATCCTTCTCGCGAAATGTAAATTTTAATTATGATATTGGATTCATAATAACTGGGGATTATATTACGGAGGAAGAAATTTCTTGCATACTTCGCTCACTGGTTATCCCGGCAGGCTTTAGTTTCGTTAACGTTTCGTGAGTTCATATTAGGTATATCGTAGAACGGTCGTTATTCTTTGCGAAATCGAATTTACGACAATCGAAAAATATGTTCGTCGGATTCGTGTTCTCTTTCTCTCGCGGAAGTACAGATTGATTACGACACATTATTACGGGAATAATAGGTTCGTTCGAAGTGAATTGATATTGAAATCGAGAAACGCAACCTCGCATTCTTGAAGCGACGATCAAACCGACCGGGTCGCCATCTGAAATAATAATACATAAAACCCATTCGTTCGCTCGTACAGTTAAAGAAAAAAAAAAAAAGAAACGCGGCGTCTAGAGGTACCAAGATTTGTAAAGTTCGTTGAAGAAGCAAGACAATTTTATATGTTTGCTCTGACGAAAATACTTCGACGGCAGGATATCGGTAGAATGAAAATATTTATATCAAAAGTAACAAACATGATATTCTTTTGCATTTAATAAACTGCCCCTGGAATGAAATATACGGCTCAATTAACCGAAAGCATATTATCTTATCTGGAAGAGTAAACGCCGGTGGAAATCGTATCGCATAAACATGATTTGTATGCCCGGTATACTCCCCGCCATTCAGTGGCTCCAATGTTCTTCAGGCTGCGTCTTTCTCAATTCTCATCGGTGTAATAACAATTTCTCTTTCGGGGATCCGAAATCGGTCATCGAAATTCCCCGTCACGGAGGAGCGTGATATTTGGTTAAAAGCCTGTTAGATTACCATCAATGCAGATTTCAGGGACGTAACGGCAGAAGTTGTGGGGATTGATTGTAGAGATAGAAGGGTAGGTGGCGAATATAAGACAGAGAGAGAGAGAGAATCGCAAACACAGAAATAGATGGAAGAAGGTAAAATGAGGGAGAATAAGCGGGAGAGGGCAAAAGTGTGTGGGAGAGAGGGAGAAGGAGAGCGAACGTTGAGCGAGAAGTGAATGATGAATGCCTATAGAAATGGCGGTGTCTTTCTTCCACTCACGTAGGTATGTAGGTAGAGAACTACCGACTAAGTCGACGAAAAGACGAGGAGGAGGTCGTGGCACGAGAGGTGGTGGTGACGTTGAAGGAGGACGAGGATGGAAGGTTCGTTGCCTTGCCAAGTTATACCGCACACGGCGGCATTCTTTGCTACTCGATCGCTCTTCCCTACTTCACCCCGCCACTCATTCTGTATATTTTTACACAATTATGCGAGAGGCCACCTGAAAATATATCATCGGAACGCGTCATCGGTACTTGACCTCACTTCTAATATCGCCGCGGCGCGGGGGCGCTAACAGAATCTTCGCCGGATCCTTTCGCGGTAGTTCCTTATTCTGATGAAACCCATCGCATTAAAATACTCTTTAACGCTTTTCTAGCCAAGGGCATCTTAATGTCAACGTAAATTGAAAAGAAGCTTAAGAATTGTCCTGTAAGTATCTTGAAAGAAATTGTCAGTTTGCGGTAGTCGAGCTAATTTCACAATACTCATTTTTCATTAATATCGAGAAAGTTATTGAGAAGCACAGTGTGTTTAGTCGATATATGTGCAAAACACGGACTTAGCTAGAGACAAATATCGGCAGGAGATTTTGTGATCCACGCCGAACGTAGAAAAGGACAGAGATTTCTCGAGCTTCTTGGCCCCTCACGGGGTATACCCCGCGGCAGTGGAGATAGTTTTGGGACTTTCATCGGCTAGGAATTTGGTCATATATATAGAGTAAACAATGTACTTAACTTTGAATCACCAATTTTTAATATAAGACAGTTGCAAGATTACATGAGATAAATTAGTTGTAGAATCTTGAGATACCATTAATAGAACACTCATTCATTTGATTAGATAGAAACTTGTAAAAATAACATGATCAAAACCGGATACAACAGTTTTTTGGACTGTTACAAAACCAGGATAATTAATCCGTAAAATGTTTGCATAAACACCTGCACTCTAGTACTAATTATAGCAAATTATAACGGATCGATGGTATACCGAGTAAAGTATTCTTAGAAGAATTTATAGACCCAGGGGAGAGGTCAACATTGTCTTTATATAGATGTACGCAGAAAACAACATGGTGCTGTCACGAGATCTATTACTGTATTAAATATTTTCATCGTAAGTGTCTCAAGGAGAATGTGTATACTATCCATTTTAGTAATCCCGGACAATCGATGGATTCATTGATGTAGAAATAATAAATTTTCTAATCTATCATTGAATTAGACTTATGTAAATTCACCGAAATTATTAAAAGAAGAATTACATTCTCGTTTCACTTGTGTTCGTTACAATCGACTTAGAAAATATTTATTTTGCCTGAAGATCCGCAATTTAGTCATAATTAAATTGCGGAACATTTTGAAAAATAAAAATTGTCTACATCTGTTCAAAGAAAAAGGAGTAGACTAGTTAGTATTGTTTTTCTTAGATTAATAACTATGCGAACACTTTAATTCGTTGAGTCTTTGTGCTGTTTCAAACTACAGCTACACAGTTTAATATGCAATTTAGTGTCCATTTAATACGTTCGTAGGCATTAACACTGTCCCTTACCAAAAATTCTCACTCTTTCTTCGCTTTCTTGGGAGTACCTTCGTCGTCGCGCAGCGGCCTAATTAGCTTCTCGTCGTCTGACAAGTATACACATAGTGTATCCTCGCGAAAATGTTTTTTTGGCGAAGATTGTCAGCGCTTTCCAGTGGTTTCAAGCTCGGCTGAATAAACTCGGTTAACGTGAAAGCAGCCACGAATGAAAAAAAAAAACGAATTTCCGCGGCGTCTACAGTTCGCTGTTGGAATTGCGGTCAACGTTCGACATTTTAGGGCGTCGAATTTTAAACAGACTGAATTAACTACAAATTTCACGTATATTGTGAACACCGGGTCTCTTAGTCTCATGGATGAAGAATGGGAACGAAACGTTTAAAACTTCATAATATTCGTTGTACCGCGAAGGCTTGTGCTAGGATTTAATGAAGGTACTAAGCACAGAAATGTGGTCGAGTTTCTACACGGACATTTTGTTAAATAACTGTTTGCTCGACCGTTTTTTATTTATTTTTTTTTTTTTCGTGAGGGAAATCCACTTTATGGATATCCCGCCCCTCGCTGGAAAGGGGTAGGGATTATGTTGGGCTCCTCCCTAATGGGCATGCCAACTAAATCCTCACGGGTATCCCTGGCTTTACTGCGTGGTGGACCCAAAATCTCGAAACCGAATTCAACTGGGCTCTCCGCTGTCATTGTCTAGGGTATTCCCTGAGGAGGGGGGGGGGGGGACATTCCTACCCCCTTCGAACATTCCTACTAAAAAAGCGCAGCGACGTGCCTACTGCGTTTTCCTATTCCCCGAGCCACGCGATGAGGGACCGTGTCCAGATTCCCTCGATGACCCGGTGTGCATTCGCTCACCCCTGGGGCCAGAACTTTCCGATGGGCGTGGCTAGTGGTCATACTACCACGCCCACAGGCCCCTCCGGCAACTGTTTGCACGATCTGCTGTACACATATGGTGCGAAACCTGACCTCCTATACATATACAGTGAATTCTTGATATGTCGTCTTGATACCTCGGCGTCCGAGGCCTCTCGAGCTTCGTGGCCCCTCACAGGGTATACTCCACAGGGAAGTGGAAATAATTCCGCGACGTTTATCATCCAGGCCTTGGCGAAATATATAGAGAAATCACTGTACTTTTATTAGATTGCGTTGTGCTTGTTCCTTTTTGTTCCTGCCACAGTATTTACTGTCATTTTAACCCCCGTCTCGTCATAACGATCTATATACGAACATAAAAATATTTAGAGATGCCACAAACATTATTTATTTGGCACACATAGCCGAAATTTTAGTCTTCGTTATTGTATGAGTTGTGGATATGAAATACTCTTCGCCAGGGATGGTACAACCATGTAGCGCGCAGATTTCTGTTCGTCTTTCTCGTTTTGAGTTTCTAATTGGAACTAATTCCTAATTGGAACAATTCGTTGACAGCGGGGAGCACGTCAATTTCCACGGTAATGAAATCGAATTAGAATAGCCATGGGCCAGTCAGACGACACGTTTGTGCCGACGCGACGGAAGGCAGGAATGAAATTTTCTATCTTGCCTGTGCACGTGGTTTCCATTTGGTAAGGAACATCTCAGCACAGGGCAAGGCACTGACGCGGCGACGCCTTTGTGGAAGAAGGTGTAGGTACCTACCACTCAAGCGACCTGCCGTCCGACTAATGCAATTAATGGTACCTAGGCTATCAGACAAGGGAGACAGGGTTCTGCGACTATGGTTCCTCTAACGTCAAGCACATCACCGAAGAATTTGCCTTTCGCCGGCTAAGTGTGCCGCGCAACGAGGCGAAATCGAATTTTAGTGCGTCCTCGGCACTAAGAGGCGGAACGAGTGCTCGATGGAGGATAGGTTAGGGAAAAAATGTCGCGCAGCAATTCCAGGAAAGTGTCTGCCATCGTGAATCAACGCGGTGGCTGGCGCTCCGTTTAAATTTCTGACGAGGAAATCGCTTGCAGGAACAACTTTCTAGAAACCAGTCGCGCCACCGATTTTTCGCGAAATTCGCTGATCGAGAAAAGCTCATACAATCGGTATTTTATTTGACCACCCTTGTACCAAAGATTATATTACTCGTATTATTAACTCGCGCCTTGCAGTAAATAAATCACTCTAGGGTAGCCTCTACGATAGTAAAAAAAAAAGAGATTATTCTCGAATGATATCGAAGCAATTTGTATCAGATACTTTTATCAGATATTATTTTTCTGTTCCGTTTATCTCGTTAGTGTACAATTCTGTTTTATAGAAAAACAAGCGTATTCGAACTATCGAAAAATTCAATAGAAGACGATCTCGTCCACAAAAGATTGAAATAATCCGTGAACATTAACATCATAATTAGATAGAAAATGAAAGGAAAAAAAAAACAGAAAACTCAAGGACTTGGAAAAAATATTGGTCGGCTATTCGTAACACTTTATCTACTGGAAGACTATTAATAGGATTTTTAGTAACAGCAGGAAGATTAGAAATTTTCTGTAAGAAAAACACAGTAATCCCAAAAAATTTGTTGGTTCACTAAATCGAAATTATTTATTATCGAATTATTAGTACAGTATTTACTCTATATATGTCCCAAATGCCTAGCCGATAAAAGCCCCAAAACTATCCCCACTGCCGTGGAGTATACTAAAACTTCGCTGTCCTTTTCTACGTTCGGCGTGGATCCAAGAATACTATCTCCTGGCCGATATATGTCCCTGACTAGACCCATGTTATGGGACATATATCGAGTAAACACTGTATAATATAGAAACGGTAAGTTTTACAAATAAATGTACCTTGTTGTTAGCACTTTTTTTATTAATAAGAATTTGCTCTTCTATCGTAATCAAATATAAAAAACTGGATATTCTATCTTAAATCATATAATTAACTTTATATGCGCCCTCTACACAATTCCTTTGCCAAGAAACTATATCACATTACCACATTACGTATTTTTGTAAATTCTACAATTTTCATTAGTAAAATTGTAAAAGTAAATTAGAATTATTATTGATGCTTCTGCAGAATATAATTTTTATGCGTTTGATAGTATATAGTTTGGTATAAGTAATAGTCGGACATACTTAAACTATAAAATCGAAATAAGTGCTTTAGAATGCGTGAAACGTACAATTGTATGGCGAGAATTAATTACTTCGATAATGGGGATGATTATTGTTACCATCAAGATACAGATCGTTTAATACCGAATGAAATTTTCAGAATGTTTGTGGAAATCCAGTGCAAGCCGAGATGTAAGGTGCACTTTACTAAGTTGTAAAGTGCAACCTTTAGTATTTTCTCCGCAACTCTGACCAATCGAAGTATTTTATATTTTATCGTTCTAACATAAATAATGCAAACTATTCGGTCCGATTTCCAAAAATTTATTGTGCATTAAAGGGTGTTCAAAAATGAATGTGAGTAGTCGTACGTTTATCGAAAGCTTAGTTAATGTAATATATGTATTTATATCAGTAAACAATTCATAATATTTCTTGAAAAACATTTAACGAATTTGAAATAGTGTCTAAGTAAGTACGGGTATAGATAACATTAGCGACTAATTGTAGTTTTGTGGGAACATCGTACATACGATAATACTGGTACTTAGAGATCCGATATATTGGCACTGGCATTCGGTGCGATTTTCCGAAATTCATGAAACGATACGCGGCGTATTACGGTGCTCGTATTATACTAATTCGTGCAAAGGATAATCCGGACAAAAGATCGGTATTCTGTACGGTGGTGCGGCGAATGTCTCCGGGCACGGCAGCGTCCGAATGCCAATTTATTATTCGCATAATCGGGCGCAATCGGACTGCGTTATTCGGCGGTCGTGTAATGCGGGACCGGGTCGGCTGTGTTTCTATAATTGATGCATCGACCTGCCTATTAGAATGACAAAACCGCCGGCTCGTGTATGCTCGTCGACGCGTATTCTCTGCGAGGGGTCGAACACGTCGCACAACTACGTAGATCGACGTTCGGAACCTCTTGCCTCTCGATACCTCGCTCACGATAGCTCGCACACGCGTACTTGCCCATCATTACACCTGCCATTCTGGAGGGATCGTCTATGAGAACTAGAGGAAATAGCCAGAAATCGTGACGGCCGCTACTGTTAAGTAACACCAACAGTGTCGTTGCTTGTTGCGACAAGCGATATAATTAACACCTGATTGGTCAAATGGTTTACGATACACCGGATCTTCGTGTTGCAATTAGTACTTAACGCGTTCACATTTTCTCCAACATAAGGAGGTCAGTGTATTATTAACCTTCCGACAGCGGAGTCCGGGTCTATCTTGATCTACGATGTGGAAATCGTCATTCAATTACTTAGTTTCTTACGAGTTCAGTGAACTGTTGCTACATTAAGAATAATACTAAGATTAACGTGTCTACAACAGTGGCGGAATCAGGCAAGGGCTTTACTTTACTTAGGAAATAAAAAATAAAAGCAATTAAAATTAGAAACTTAAAAATTTTTGTGTTAACCCAGGGCCCCAAAATTAACGGTCCGCTGCTGGTCTACAAGAAGTACCCTTAAAAATATTGTTTCGACGATATATCTAACCCCGAGTTTCCGGGTCGATCGGCACATTTCATGGTAATGGGGATAAGTTCTTCACAAATATCGTGCACATCTCATTCGCATATATCGAGACCTTACTGTACTGTACGCGGGTGCGCCTTCCCCAGAAATTCAACATATCTTAAACGGCAGTTGTTCAAATTGTCATAATCGTTCGTTGTCTATGGACCATGCTCTTACTACTTGCGTTTCGACGTTGTATCAGCTTTCGTGTATATGGTGCCGTATAGGATACCGCGCCGATCAAGTGCACGCTGCAATATAGATGCGTGGAAGAGACACTGCCGATAAATTTTGTCTCAGGAAATGTTATCTTCTGCACATGAATTTAGATTAATGCGAGTCGAAACGGTTAGCATGAGGGAAACACGCGAATACAAATTGCGCCGATTGCCTCTATGTACACGCCATTAAATGACGGCCAGTCGGACAATTGCGCGACAGCAAATTTTCAGACAATTTTTTTAACAATATTGATATTGAAAAAATGTTTTTTATACATATTTGCACCGAATCATTTTTGACGCAGGTGTCGGGCACACTCGTGACACTTTGCGAAGTTATACTTTCCAAAACTACTATAACTTTGTAACCAATCGAGAAAAATGAGTTATATTTTTTCTTCAGATCCGAGACATGTTGGAACAGTGTCAATCCGATCAAACGTTCTGACTAGAGCAGAACAATATCCAAAACTATGTACACTGTTTACTCCATATATGTCTGAAATGTCTAGCCGATAGAGGTCCCAGAACTATCCCCACTGCCGTGGAGTATACCCCGTGAGAAGCAAATGAATTTCTACGTTCGGCGTAGATCAAAGAATGATGTCTCCTGGCCTAAAAGTTTGGCAGAGATTTCACGCATTGTAAGTAGACCTCGATCTACGATACAAAGCATAATTGATAGGTACGGACTTCGAAAAACACTGAAAAATAGCGCAAGAAGTGGACGTCCAAGGAAATTTAATGATCATACTGGCCGAGTTATTATTCGAATGGTAAAGCAAAATCCAAAAATAAGTGCAATAAAAATAGTTGAACACCTTAAAAATAATTTAAATACGGATATATCTGTTAGTACTGTGCGCAGTTTTTTACGAAATCAAGGATATCATGGTCGGGTAGCCCGTAGAAAATATTTCGTAAGTGAAACGAATAGAAAGAAAAGATTATAATTCGCAAATAATAATAATGTCACTACGCCAATGGAATACTGGAATAGAGTGATTTTCACAGATGAAAGCAAATTCTACATTTTTGGATCAGATGGACACTGTACTGTTTGGAAAAGAGAATACAGAATTGAAACCAGAAAACTTACAGCCTACAGTGAAACACGGTGGAGGTTCCGTAACTGTTTGGGGCTGCATGAGTGCAGCTGGTGTTGGCACGTTGCAATTTATCGACGGAAGAATGAACCACAGGGTTTGAAAAAATGTAGTGCAGAAAAAATGGGCATTAAAGATAATTTCGTTTTCATGCAAGATAATGATCCCAAGCACACTGCGTACAATACCAGAATGTGGATACTAAATAATACCCTGGCGTATCTAAAAACTCCTCCGCAATCTCCCGACATCAACCCCATAGAACATTTGTGGGATTACCTGGACCGTCAGATCAGAAAACATGAAATTTCCTCAAAAGAAGACCTAAAAAATGCTCTCATAGAGGAGTGGAATGAAATTCCGCCACACGTAACATCGAATTTAGTTAATTCGATACCTAAAAGGATTGCAGCAATTATAAACTCAAAAGGATATCCTACAAAGTATTAAATAAATCCTTTTTTATAATTTTCTAATGTTAAATTAATTTAAATTGCGTTTTTTTTCGTCAATTTCTGGAAACTTAAGAACTGCACGAATAGTTATTGCTTGTGTATTTCTGTCGATTTTGTGCTTTTTCCTGTTAATTTTGTAATTTATACAAGTAAATCATTTTTTTCTGCACTGCATCTATTCTACAGATATCCTAGAATATGTTAATACACATTTTTTATAAAAAAATAATTAGTAAACAACAGTTTTAGGAATTTTTGTGTCAAATTTATTGGTGTACGAATACTTACTACACCCACTGTATATCGAGTAAACTCTGTAATCTGTATTTGATCGGATCATGAGCAGACCGATAGTTTGTATCAAGCCTAAGTCTCCATCTGACTGAGTATTATACTCATGGCTCCACTATTTAACATAATATTTCAGAGAGAAGTTCCGTGCAAGCATTTAATCATTCTCTTTTCCTGATCTTATGTCTGTCGTTGTCTAGTCGTTGAGTATCAGTACCAATGAAATGTACAGCCTTCTCGTATCGGAAAATAACATTACCTTGCCATTGCACATGAGCTTTACAGTGCCGTGGGCCTGAATACATCTACCATTCCAAGCGACGTAGCAATAGTAGAAGCATAGAAGCATCGGAGACGACCGGGCGTAATCCGATATTACCGAGCCGCTTTTCCACGTAGAGATGGGTTTGTCTTCGTGGAAGACATCCTGAGGGTTTTTAGTCCATGCAGGTTCACCGTTACGACAGGCGTATCCAGTAGTGCACCCATGAAATATATCATACACATAGTGCATTTGCTAGCCACTTTTGTTTCAATAGTATTGCGCTCCTTCTTTCCAAGATGTCAAACTTGACAAAATTCACTTATCGTGAAAGTTTTTATCTTTGCCCTCCTCAAAGTGTCTTTCTTATTGAACAGTCGCAGGTGAATTTATTCGAAATTCAGAACACAGATAGGAACGTGTCAATGAAATAATGCAGGTTCAATCCTTTTCGATCTTACGTCAAGTTCGAATCGACACTGATTACAGTGTTTACTCTATATATGTCCAAAATGCCTAACCGATAAATGTCCCAGAACTATCCTCACTGCCGCCGGGGGGGGGGGGGGGGTAACAAGGTCGAGAGACCTCGGTCGTCTCTAAAGATTCGCTGTCCTTTTCTACGTTCGGCATGGATCAAATAATAATATCTCGTGGCCGATATATGTTCTTGCCTAGATCCGTGTATTGGACATATATCGAGTAAACACTGTATTGCACCAATCGTGTTTCATTCATTCGCATCGCAATCATCAAGAATGCTTCAATCAGATGGTACATATAAACAATTCTAGTGTTTCTTAACTGTTCTAAATAGGTTAACAGGCTATGGGAACACAATTCAAGTGTATAACTTCATTGCAAGTCCCGAAGAAAAAAATAAGGGGAACACGTCGGACAGCAAACGATTAAGAAAGAGATTTGTACTGGTCCGTGAAATTCGGCGAGACACGAAATGCAGATATACTGTGTTCAAAATAAATCTCGAGAGACATTTACGTCCCGAATGAGAACACGTCGGTGGGACCTTCAGTCTCCGGCAACGCGAAGCGTATCGTCCTAAAAGTCTTACGAAGAAATCCGAAGTCCAGTTTCTATAATAAAATTGAAAAACTACATTAAGAAGCGCGTGTACAGTACGCGCGTTGAACTTACTTAAAATTATACTCAATACGTCGCATTAACGACGGTTCCCTTTCACGTGAAACAGAACGGGCGAGCAAAAGGACTGAAAGGAGCCGAGGCACTTCCGTCTCTGATATTTAGTGCGCGTAAAAGTGCATCGCTTTGATGTTTCGAGTGCAGTTAGCGTCATCGTTACAAGATCAAGTAGGAAGTGACGTATTCTTCCGAAAAGTAAGTCCCGGTTCCCGTGTTACTAATTGCCCTCGCGGAGCTTCTGAAAAATTCACTCGAGATAAACGCGATGCGAGTGTCTTACATCGCCCTGCATCAAATGTTCAAATTAATTTTTGGACGTTTCACAGAAAAATTAGTGTCGATTTATTCCAAATCGAATATGAATTTAATCAGAAATATGAACTCTACATTATATCTTGTGCGTATTCCATTTTTGATAAATGAAGATGACGGTTCTGAGTCAACGAAGTCCGTGATGCATTTTTCCACTTCTTCGGGGATCCACTGAATTGGTGTTAGTGGGATCGGAACGGATAAAAGTTCGATGGAGTCAGTTTCGGTGAACATGCCGGACGTGCCGGCAAAATGTCCTAGTTCAACGAATCAAGGGTATCTTTAGTCGCGTTTCGCTGTACGAGGCTTTGGCATTATGGTGCAGTAGTATAACCGGCTTGGACTATACGGAACCCGCCAATCCTCTTTTTGAATTTTACCCAGCGTTTGCAACCGGACAAAAACTGTTTAAATCTTCGTCTTCCGATTCTTTTTCAATTCCTTATCCTCGCCAGCACCGTTTTTCAATAGGCATTGCACTCCTCAAACACACGGTGAACTTTTTGAGATTATGTCGAAACTCGAAACTTCAAATTGTATTATTCCAGTTGGTGTAACGCAGTCCCAGAAAGTTTCCGTTTAAATAAATGCGACAGTTAATTTAGTGTTAGGGCCGAGCTTTAATTTGTACACCTTATAAACTAGAAGCGTGACACGAGAAAGTTGATGAAGGGAGCGCTCGTGGCAAGTAACCTAACAGCTCGTTAATCGGGGATCGGCTGGCTCGGAGAATGATATGGAGACAGCCGGTGTATCGACTGGCGATCCCTTCGGTAGATAAGTCGGGTAAGTACGTGG
Source organism: Halictus ligatus (assembly GCA_028454255.1). Lineage (NCBI taxonomy): Eukaryota > Metazoa > Arthropoda > Insecta > Hymenoptera > Halictidae > Halictus > Halictus ligatus. Next base: position 3,029,438 of record CM052140.1, on the reverse strand, counting down.
TAAAGGGACCACGTGGCGAGGGGGATGAATACGGAAGCGGAGGAAGGACGACTAGAGAGATATAACGAGGCAGAAACATAAGAAAGACGGGGAGATAGATAAGCAGATAGACGTGCAGCTAGAAGAAAAGACGGCGAATGAAGCCGAGCGGAGAATACGAGAGGGGCGAGGGTATTTGTACAGTGGTGTACAGGGGCTCACAATTAGAATCTACGCAGCGCACAGTATGAGGAACTTGTTTGATCTAGCTGAACAAAATTACTTCTTGTATTAAATTTCTTCGAGACGTGCCTATCTTCCGAGCACTTTAAGGCTGTAGAAATAATTTCTGAAAATGAAACATTATTTTAGCTTTCTCTTAATCAACTCGTTATTATAAAGTACGCATTACACATCAGTAGAATCTACACGTTTTCAAGAATATAAAAATACCGTTCTATTATTTTCAAGTCGTTAACATTATTACGAAAAGAAACGAATATTATCTAAGGTCGGGAGGACCATTAAATGGACACCCTATACAAACTAATACTTTTTTAAAATTGCAACAAACGAGTTGAGATTTTTTTGTTGAGATGGTAGAAGGATTAGTTTGCTAGGTAATGTGCACAAAAAATTAATTAAATATTACGTAGTAGCGATAACGCATAACACAACTTTTTCCAGGTTGTGTTATGTTTTCAACAAGCGTGTAATACAGCTTTACTCAAAATATGTCCAAAACACGGGTCTTGCCAGGGACAAACATCGGCCAGGAGATATTATTCTTAGATCCACGCTGAACTTAGAAATGGACAGCGAAGCTCTAGACGCCTCGGTTCGTGGCCCCTCGCGGGGTGTACACCACGGCAGTGGGAATAGTTCTGGGACTTTTATCGGCTAGGCATTTGGGATGTATATAGAGTAAACACTATACAGGATGTTCACACTATTACTAGCCAGCGTTTCTCTTGTAAATAGAAAATATTAGAACAAAATGAAAGAGGAAAAAGTAGTACCGTTTTTTATACGCAACACAATGGCGTGTGTAATTTTTTTGTGTTTATACTCTTTTGTTAAATATGAAGGTGACCTTCATATCAATCTGTTTACAAGTATTCCTTCTTCATAGGAGTCAGATGATGTTGTCATTAATTTTCAGAGTGTTGACTTCTAGTTTCTACTATGATGAGACAATTTCAGTATTACTTCCGAAACCGATTAGTAATATCGCATAGTAATGTATCGTGATTCGGCGGATGAGGCGGTGTGGATGGTACGCATTCATTACCAGTGCAATGGAAACAAAAGACAAAGTAAATTGAAATACCTAGAAGAATATCCGGACAGAGTGCAGCCAAATGAAAATCAGTTTGTTCTGCTTGCAAAACGTTTGAAGGAAACAGGGTCTTTGCAAAATAAGTTTCATAATCGGAAATGTCTTCTTTCTGAAGATAAAAAGTTAGAAGTCCCCTTACATTTTGAAGAAAATCCGACAACTTCGGTATGAAAAGTAGTTTCAGCGTGTGATATTTAAGATGGCTCAACTAATAACATCTTAAAATTACATAAATACATACCCTTTAAATACCATAAAGTACAAGGGCTACAAGAAAGTGATTTACGGCGGCGTACCGAATTTTGCGATTGGTTACTTATGAAGAACAGAAACCAACGTAATTCTTATAAAAAAATTCTTTGGACAGACGAATCAAGCTTCGATGACAATATGATAACCAGCACTCACAATGCTCACGTGTGGTGCACTAAAAACTCAAGAGTGAGAAGGGAAACAAGTTTCTAAGTGCAATTTCGCATAAATATATGGCGTGGCATAATTAACAATGTGCTATTAGGATCTAATTTTTATAGTGGAATATTTAGAGTTTTTAAATACGCAATTTAGAGACTATTGGGAAGATCTGCCACTGTCTATTATGCAAAGTATGTATTTCCAACAAGACGGAGTCCCACCACATAACAGCAGAATCGTAAGAAATTATCTCAACGACATGTTTCAAGGCCGATGAATTGGAACATACGGATTTGTCAAGTGGCCAGAAAGATCTCCAGATTTATCGCCCCATGACATTTTTATGGAGTGCTATATGTGCATTCATGTGTAAGGACATTTGAACATTTGTTGTAGCCTCACCAATAAAGAATACTTGTAAACACATTGGTATGAAGCATTTAAAATGTTTCTTCTATTTCTGATCTTGCATGACCTTGAAGGTCACCGTGCAGTATGCGAATGAATTTGTCTAGGCAAACGTTCTCATGTGATATAAAACAATATACAGCATTCCAGTTAAAACATTATAGGTCACCTTCATATCTAACAAAATAGTATAGATACAAAAAAGAATACATACGCCATTGTGTTGCGTATATAAAACAGTACTGCCTTTCCTCTTTCATTTTTTTTCTAATACTTACTAGTTATAAGAAAAATGCTGGCTAGTAATAGTGTGAGCACCCTGTATATTGTTGCTTACTTTTGAACACCCACGCGGCTGATTTCGACTTTAAATCGCTTCGCGAAGAAGACAAGGAGAGGGACAGGAAGGGGAAGATATAAGGGGACGTTGGTTCTGTTGTCGATGGACCGAAAGAGGGACGGAAAGAATCGGGAAGAGGGGTTTATGCGTTAAGGGAAAACCAAGAGTAGTGTAAAAGGAGGGGATAGTTCGAGAGAGGCGGAAGAAGAGAGATCGATGCTTGACTCCGTCGAGTTCGAGATAGCTTGCTCCCTATTCGACTTCAGCGCACAACCATCACCGAGGCTGCTGCACAGCCATTTGCCAGCTTCTTCTTGCTTGGATTCGGGACGGTTATTAAAACCTGCGTGGCTCGGTCGTTCGGCAACTGCCGGTGAACTTCCCCTGCTTTTGATTCTTTGGAATTTAATTAAAGTCTCGGGATAAGAAGCGCAACATCGACTCGGCTTGGCCAGCTGATCCATCCGATTTTTCTAATAATTCAGATCTCTTAAAAATACATTTACTTGTTAATTAGAACGGTCTTAGAATCGATTGTTCTTGTCAAAAATCGTTACGAAGGATCTCGTTAAAAATAAACAAATATTCACTCGAAAATGAAAAATTCTTTATTACCTAATTTTGTCGGCCTGTGAAACTTTATTTTTAATTATGACAAAGTATTGCCATTCCTGCTGACACTAGCTCGATACCTCTATTCATATTCTTAAAGCACTGTCAATTTTTACTAATTTATTGATGCACAAACTGGTTCGCTTATGGAAAGTCTTCAATAGAAATGGACTTTAATGCGTTAATACTTTCTAAGATAGATAGAAATGGACTTTAATGCGTTATCTTAACTAACGTGCTGCTTAATAGAAGATTAGAGTTCACCTTAAATGTTTCATCTAACCGCTTTCATTTCGGTTGCGCAGAAAATAGTTGAATAAAGCAGCATCTACGCTTTTATCCTCTACTAGTACTAGCATTTGTGAAATATTCAACAAATAATATTTTTTCAACACCAAGCAATATTAAATACATATATGTTGCATTTTTATGACTTTCGAGATCTTTAACAAACTTGTTTTTGGTGTCGATAGTTGGAATTACATATTTCTGATTTAGAACTTTACCATTTAAACGTATAAACATTACTATAATATTTGGAGCAGTAGCAGATTTCCGTTAATGTAAGATATTACGTTCTATTGACAAAGAATGCAAATAGTAGAATATTTGAATATTTGGTTAATCGGATATAGCTCTATACTAGCTCTCTAACTTATTTTGGGATAGCCATTAAAGTTTAAAGAAACACTATTTAATTCTAACTAAGTTACCAAAAGTATTAGCATTGTGTCTCTTTCACATTCATGGAAACTTTTAATTGTTGCTTTAAGAGATGAATGATATGCACTCGTTAAGGAGCGGAATTAGAAGAAATTATATCAACGTATTTTGGTTGTATTTCCGCGACTTTCAGCTGAAGATGTTTTTCAAATTTAAATTTCTGCATAAGTTTCCTTAGAACCACGCCATAAATCTGGTATGCGAACTTAGTACGCGTTGTTGTTATGTTAGAGCCATGCAATTCTTCTCTGGGAATTTTTTTCCAATTTTCTTTTTCTCATTTAAGCTTTCCCGACTCTTTATTTTGTAAATAAAGACACGTAATATAGTGTTTACTCGCAGTGTGATATATGACTAAAACACGGGTTTAGCCAGGGACATATATCGGCCAGGAGGTATATATCTTTGTTCCATGCCGAACGTAGAAAAGAACAGCGAAACTCTAGAAACCTCGATTCTCAGTTGTGTAGCAAGAAATCTTTGATATCAAGAAGTTGATGTTGTTTACATTTCTTTAATTAATCAATCAAGATTTCTCTTTGAGAATCATACTTAGGATGATGCTGTTGGGCCGTGGATCGTGGATGCAGTGGTGTTGCTGTGGTAATTACCAATAACGGAACATACGGTAACTAATGTTTAATATAAAGAAGAAAAACAAGTACAAGAATAAGTATTACGATAGTTGCCACGTGCTTGGCAGAGCGGGAGACAAAAGACAACGGTTTGTTGCAACAGCCATCAACCACATATATATGTTAGACGTAGATGACTCGGGGGACCATTATGGGCGCCATCTAGACAGTGGTGTTGTTACTAGTTGGCGTGCGTATGAGCCAATCACAGAGCGTACAACTCAACAGATGCCTAATTGCATAATTAATAATCCACGCTAAATTGTTTCGAAAAATTCGCATGACTAGCCTCCGTTTGAACACAATGGCTGTTTCAAAAATTTCTTGGTATAGTTAGATTATAATTACTTTTAAAAGATTCTCTGAAATCACTGAATAGCGAATAAATTTTATGCCCCTATTACAGTGTTTAGTCTACATATGTCACAAATTCCTAACCCGTAAAAGTCCCAAAACTATCCCCACTGCCGCGTGATATACCCCATGAGGAGTATATCCACTTCGCTGTCCTTTTCTACGTTCGGCTTGGATCTAAGAATAGTACCTCCTAGCCGATATATGTTCTTGGCTAGACACGTGTTTTGGACATACATTGAGTAAATACTGTATTTGTTCTATTATACAGCATGTACCATTTAAGTAGGATCATCTAAATATATCGGTTATTAATTATTTTGCGGTAGAAGCTGTCACGTCAAAAGTCAAACTCAGTCGAACCGTATGATAATACAGGTAGACGATTTTGCTATGGATGTTCTAGAAGACTGTACAAACAAAATATATCATTCAATTTAAAAAGTACCGATGACGTTTAAATCTCTGAGAACAATGACCTCGGAAAAGGAATAATCTTATGATCGAATCTAATCTCTAAAATAGTGCCACTTTGCCCTGAGGATATTTGTCATAAAATCATTAACAACAGATTTATTTGGGTGTTTTCAACTAAGTAGCCCACCTTCTATATACAACTGCTTCAAACTAAACAACTGGGCAGAGTCACTGGAAAAATCGAAATAAATGATGCTACGATGAAATCCAAATTAATTTCCTACAATTATAATATTAATCGTTGAATTATTTATAAGAGAGTGTTTGCAGTGGCAGAGTCACCGGGGCAATATCACTGGCAGAGACACTCGCATCTCTTCGTAATCGTTCGCGTATTGCATGTCGATAGACTTTTTAGAACTTGAGAAAATCTAAGGTCCCAGTTGTAATTCTTCGCTTTGGTGACTCTGTTACAAGTTAGCTCATCGGTTGACACAACGATCGGAATCCTACTTGGCGGTTTAGGAACTTGACAGGGCCACTGTCTCTTCCACCCCTATATAACAACCATATCTATGGGTCACCCTCTTATTCAGCCCGCGGTATTCCTATTTATATGTCGAGTCACGCAAGGAATGTGTTCCCGCGAGAATTCGATGTATAGGATTATAAGATGACTTCACAGCTTATCCATTTCTCTCGAGGTTGCGTTATTGAATTCTTCGAAGTTCGTTTAAACCGGTATTCTGCTTGTCAGTTTTTAGGTCCTTTCAGCTATTTCTCGGGAGACTGAAATTGTACTGAGTTTCTGCACATATTATTAGCATTTCTTGGAATATAAAATATATTTTGCCAAGTCAAAATACTTGGAATTGTACGAGCTTCCTTGAATCAGATCCTCCTTTAAAAATGTGTTTTACTGGCTGAAACAAAAGAAGTAGGTCTCTCTAGAAGAGTTTTCTTTTCAGTAGGAATGTGGCTATGGTATGAACCAGAATAACTAAAATATCTTATTATTTAAAAATATGATAGCACTTTGAAGTTGGAGTTCAGATTTGTAGGTTTCTTCCGCGTATGGTTTAGCAAAAAACTAGAAAAAATAATGATTTATTGATGATTTTGGTTCAGGGCATTTTTGGGGTTGATATTCGATACTTAACGAGTTAAATAAGTAAACTCTGCGGGGCTGAGTCAAACCCCTAACTTCCAACATACTTTTCTTTTTAGTAAAAGACGGTACAGTTGGTTTAGATTTCTCACGCTACAAATTATATACGATCAGTAAACAAATAACAATCTTCCACGAATACCGTTCGTGATCCATTGGACCGTTCGCATGTTCTTTTGTTAGAAAATCACTGACTGGCTAAATGGTGTTATTATTGGCACGTAAATAGCATCCATTCGTTGGCCTTTAATGGCAAGGATTATCTATGATAGAGGATATTCTCGAGAGTAAATTCCATAGATGGCCAGAATCGGCCACGGGCTAAGGGATATTTCCTGCGATATTTTATCGCCCACTGTGCGTGATACGGCGGTACATTAATCCTGTTCTTGTTTGCACTTCTATCTCTGTCGAGGCTGGGACGATTGTCCTCAGTCGGAAAGGTGATCGCATGGTCGCAGAAACAGTTTGTTACGTGATCCTAAAAAGCCGTAGGGCGTTAGAAGAGCGGAACTAGTCGGTCCAGTGACCAGTGAAAATACAGGCTCGTCGAGAGAAGTCAGGAAAAGTTACTGTTTAAAAAAAAATAGCTCAAATTTCATCATCAAAATGTCAATAAATTCACTCGCCAGTTTGTGCAAAAGTACTGAATGGTATAAACAATGGAATTACTCGATGTTGTTTTCGCTAGCTGCTACTCGAGCTTGGACCTTTTTTTTATTGTTTATAGTGGAGGGAGGTCCAATGTTTCATGCAATACTTCCCAGGGCCATACCAGCCCCAGAAAAGTGTTGGATACCCCTGTGTTGACCCCGAAGGGGTAATACTAGGTGTACTAAACTCGCTTCCTCCATTGCGCTTCCAGTAACTGTTGGTACCTGACCAAAACAATCGAGGAACTCTATTTTGGGCAGGTATGTATCACCTTGTGCAGGGACTGCGTACCCTTGTATTGGGTACCCCTGCTATTAATGTTCTTGAGCTTGGACCTGAATCCGCTGTAGGCTTGATTTCATGGCCTTTCCTCTATGGCCATTTTCGCCATCATCTTTGTTCTGTTACAAGACGGGGACAGATGTTGTACTATATGCAAACATCTGGGTGGCAGACTTCGGTTTACCCCCCCCCCCCTTCAGTCTGCCACTTTTCCAATTGCACTAGCAATTAATGTGGTGGCCAGGGACCACATTAATATAAGATAACGTAATATAAGGTAACGTAAGATTCCACTCGGCCATCTCGGACTCTTCTCGTACCCAAGGGGTGAGATTGCTGGTAGAGGCGCGACTAAGGTTACCCTCCCTTTGGCACAGGTAGGCGTTGACGAAACTCAATAACCAATAATAGGCAAAATAGAAGACAGAGATTCTTGCACCCCACCCACAGCGAGCTTACATGCAAAGATATACAAGAAACAAACAACTAGCAGATTACTCCCAACCAAAAAAAAAAAAAAAGTAAAATTCAAGGCAACCAATCTTCCTCACATTTAAATTAATTGCGGATATTTTTATACTCCGGATCTGTTAGCGTCAGTGTTAAAGGTGCAAGCCGACACACACAAGAGTGTCCCTTGCACAAGCTGCGCTACCCATAAAGTGCACGACTAAACAACCTTCTTGAGGGTTTAGGGTATCTTTGGTTTGCACCCCGCATATAATAGCCAACGGGATTTCATTCGTGTCTACACGAAGACCATAAGTCGGAATACCAGCAATAACAGAGGTTTTCCTAAAGCCTGATTAATCTTTTCTTGAAATTCAGTCGCGAATTCCGGCACTACTCTTGCGATCAGAACAAGTCCTGTCCGGGATATAATTACCTCCTACTGTTTGTGAGAATTTCTGAATTTCTTTGCTAGATCACGTCTTCTTGTAGCAACCAGACCACGCAACGAATTTTGCGGGCGATTTTCTGGCGCGAAGCGAACGTTATCGCTCTTCGGTCATATTCTCGGTTCATGGCTGACGTTTTCCTACTTGTTCACTGATTGATGGCTTACATAGTGGGTTACCTTATCGACAATTGTATTGTTCATATTTGCCTTACTTACATGTTATTCGTAGGACTCGCCGAAAAAATTCCGGATTTATGTTGACGGTCCTGTAGTACGGAGAAAAACAGGGAGCCACAGGATTCCCAGGGTGGTTAATATTTTTAAGACCCTCCTGCGGCTTGGAATAGTAAGCTAGAAAGACGACGTCTCATAAATCATCTCGGATAGTTTTGTTTGTGTACCACGCAAATTTACAACACGCACAATTACAATATATTTTTGAACAAGGTTACATTTCCGGAAGAATTATTTCTCTGTGGATAATGTTTTAGTGGAACAGTTTTTAACACCATTGCACGCGACTGTTTAATAGATTTCGAACGTTTATGTTTTACAGCTAAGAATTTCTTAGAAATTTTTTTAGTGGAAATGACAATTTTCCTCATGAACCAACAAAGCATGAATTTAAACAAATCATTTCTTTCAGAATTATATTTTAACCGATGATTTTTAAGTTCTTTTTCAATGTGTCGCTACCGTTGAGAACCGTACTAACGAGGTCCCGGAAAATAATGCATTAAGGCTACAACTATTTTCAATCTATTAAATTCGTGAAGATGGAGTAAGGTATCTACTATTGATTCAAAGTCACTTTATTAAGTATGTTTGTTAATCGATTCATTTCCTTCAATTTCTTATCACGAATTAACAGATGCTGTTTGTATATTGACATTTACAACTTGATGTTTGTATTATTATCGCTTGAACCAGGTATGAACGACGTCTTTCGCACATGTGTAAGCCAACGTTTTATAGTTCTCTCTGTCTGTCTGTCTCTCTCTCCCTCTCTCTCCCTCTCTCTCTCCCTCTCTCTCTCCCCCTTCTCTCTCCCCCCTCGCTCTCTCTCTCCCCCTCACTCTCTCTCCCTCTTCCGCTCTTTCTCTCTCTTCCCACGTTGCGTACACACCATTTATCGAAAATTTCTACGTAGCCGTTTAGTTATTGGTTCCCTGCTCCATTTTCGAATTTCTTTTGGAAACACAAACTAAAAAGTTACCGAGTATACCTCTTTTCATCATATCCATTTCACACAGGAAGGAATTGTTCACGGATCGAATACAATATTTAGTTCCTCCGAAGTGCAAAGTAAAACAAATAGGACAAATATAACATTATTACCGGTGGAGGATTTTCGGAGTACACATTGTTCATGATGCTAAAAGAACAACTGTTATTTCAATTGTATTATTTAAACTGTACTTCAAAAGACAGTCTCTTGTATAGTGTTAACTTCAAACAATTTTGTTTACTAAATATATTGAAAATACCTGGATTCTTGTATATATATACTTATAAAATATAAATATGAATATAATAAAATTATATAAAACTTAAATATTGAATTATTAAAATATTGAAATATCGAAATATTGAAATATCTAAATATTTATTCATTGAAATGTTGAAATATTGAAATATTAAAATATTGAAAAGTGCTACGTTTAAATATTTAAATATTGGAAATCGCTACGTTTAAATATTTAAATATTGAAAAGCTCTACGTTTAAATATTTAAATACTGAAATTTTGAAACATTGAAATATTGAAATGTTGAAATATTGGAATGTTGAAATATTGAAATATTGAAATATTAAATTTTTGATTGTCCGTAAATAATCGACGAATCCAGGAAGGAAGGGCTGCACTTGACATAGAGGTTCCTGCGAATAAAATGATGTGAGAAGGGTTAAAAATAAATTTTTAATTTATCAAAAATCGTATTTCCCATAGAATGGTTATACAAAACAGACCAGTTGTCAGTTCCGCATTCGCAGGGCTGAAAGTGAATAAGACTGCTATTCAAGAAGGAACAACCGTTTCTTATGTCGCAGTTACCGAAGCGAGTGATCCAGCTCGAAGCTGAAGTTGAACGAGGAGAAGCGGCGCACAAAGCAAAGAAGACGCATAGGATGGCGGCAAGAGGCAGAGGAAATAAAGCGATAATTATAAGGAGGCGGAGGAACTGGAACGATTTTGCGGGCAGCCTTACGCGAATGTATGCGGGCTGTTTCGCGTTTCATGTCGCACGCTTCATGTTTCGCGTATGTAATGGGAGGGTAACTCGGAAGTTACGATCCCGAAGTTGACTCTGGTTTTGCCTTTAACGCCGGATTAGTGCGGCTTCGCTAGGACTCATGGCGGCGTTTAATCATTTTCACTGCACTCGGAATGCTGCAAATCCTGAAAACACGGTGAAAGGCCAGCGGGTAAAGAGGAAGAGGCAGAATGCAAATGGAAGGAAAGTCGAAGCTTATCCTGCTTCGCTTTTACACTGTATGCTGAGCAAAAGGCATGCTTAGCAACCTTTGTGCGAAGTCTCAAATGTGCTTTATTATGGTCAGCGCTGGAACGTTCATTTTATTAGTTCATTCTCGAATTCTCGTTTCTTCTTGCCCATTCTGAATTGTCCTTTCACTGACGAAATCATTATGGTTAGTTTTATCAGTCCACACTTATCACTACAAATTAAACGATACTCAATAACTCTGACATAAATGTTTGTAATATAAACGTATCGCGTGCATTATCGCGCATAATATATTTACGTTACGCACTGGCTCTACTATTAATCATGAGTGGGTTAAATGAATGGCATACTCTAAATTAAGTGCGAATATACATTCTCGTTGTTTACGTTTCAAAGTCAATTGTGTAGTTGAAGCATAAAACTTATCAAACCTTTATTAAAATCTTTATGCAGAATAAAAATTGCATTAATGCTTCTCCTAGTCGTTTTAATATATATTAAAAATACTGTTTCTAAATTCTTTTTGAAGTTTCATCTGTTTTCTAATATTTCATCTACACATTTTCGTCGAAATATTTGTAATAATTATTTGTCCAAAAACTGAATTCCTTTGTTGATAAAATTAAATGACTCTTTGGTTAGGATCAGCGTGCCGCAGCAAAGATTCAAAGAATAAAAACCATAAAACATTTTTGCTTTCAAAATTTCCGTAAGCTTTTTCGATTTTGCGGAATTTTCATGATTGCAGGCTTCCGGTAGGCAGCATATGAATGTAGACCATGTGTTCCGATCCCGAGGAATTTAAAATGTAAAATTTGCGCGAGATGTGTATCGAAAATTTCGTGTACCGTATATAATACCGTGAAATATCGTACAGTGAGAAATAGAGTTGAACTTACAATAGGTAGGTACGCGTGTCTATATGCCGAATTCGGTATTTAACCTGGCCAAGAGTTAGTCGGTATCCAGGGGATCAAAGCTCTGCCTCTGATTTTGCGTTTGACGGGGGATTAGAGTGGCTTTGCAAGGATTCAGGGGTGGCGCTTAGTCATTTTCATTGCTCTCGGTGCGCTGCCATTCGAAAAACGAGGTACAGAGACGGTTAGAGGGCAAAAGCAGTCTGGCGACTATGCTCTGAGACCCGATTTTCGTCAGTATTCCATACACACGAGGGAGCGACAACGAGTTTTAATAATTTACATGAAAATATCTGTTCCGCTTCCGAGCCCTGCAAAAGTTGAACACGAAGTAGAGCCTCTTTCTAGATGCTCGCGAACGAGGACTAAAAAATTCTACTAGTTACTTCACCGTTTAGTCGACGTCTTTCCTTTTGACTCCCCGCGACGCACTGTAATTGAGTTGTTCCTCTTTCATGGCGTTGTAAGCATTTTTATGGAGTTGACATTGCCGAGTGAAATTATTCATACATAGTTGTAGAAAGATCTCCGTTAATTTGAGTACTGGGTACGTTAATGATGACATTAAACCGCCGAAGAAAATATAGAAATCTGAACGAAACGGTGAATTGATAAACGGTATTTGAAGAGAACAAACGAACGAATTTTCTAGAATGAATAGCAAGATGCCATTACATAAGACGCTATAGCAACCGCAACAGTATACAAATTCTCTTTTGCTCTTTTGATCGCGGAAGTTTCTCAGTGGGAACGGCGATGCCGGACGCATATTTTTTCATCGACATAGACAATCCACTTTAAGCAAAAGTAAAGGAGATTATTGGCCGAATTGGATTAGCGGGTACGGCCGGATACACGGTCATGAGCGTTTATCAGATTCGATAATATTCGGGGATTTCGAGGATTTCTGAAGTCGGTGTTCAGGCAATGGGAATTCATACGCATAGTTTGCCTTATGAATCGCGAAGTAGGCCGTGTTGTATTCCCCACGGGCAACCGGGGGACGAGAAATGGCCGCGCCATAGCGAGAGCCAAGAGTTGTTTCGGAATTTGTATCGGTACGAGAGAGAGAGAGAGAGAGAGAGAGAGAGAGA
>CM052140.1:2876011-3016634 GCA_028454255.1 Halictus ligatus | reverse complement strand
AGAGAGAGAGAGAGAGAGAGAGAGAGAGAGAGAGAGAGAGAGAGCCTGGCATGGAAAATCGAAGCGAAGTGGAAAGAGTTTCTAAGGAAGGCGGGGGGCAGATTGGAACGAGAAAGTAGCCAAGCGATCACGTCGAGAAGGGGAGAGAGTGAATCCGGGAATTGTTTTGTATCGCACTAAAACGCTGCGAAGTTTCCGTTGGCATGCATGTATGCCGCTCTGCCGTGGAAAAGAGGAAGGGAAAGCGCCGTAAAAAGAAAAGGGACGAAGCGCGGCGCGGTGGGAAGATGTGCCCCGGGTATTGGAAAGGGGAAGGAACGTGGGCGCCAGGCGCTTGACAAATTATATTACCATCCCCTGTTCCACCTTCAGAAAAACGAAAAATTATTTTGACAACGCCCCATTGCGACGCGTGACTTATCTGTACGCTAAAACATTTAAATCAACTTGAGAATCCACTTTTACTTATGTATCGGTAAAAGTTTCATCTATCTAATAACAAGATGGATTAACCCTTAGCACTCGAATGGTGCTGTAAGACACTACTAAGAATTGCTGTATCATTATTCAAAATATTTTTTACATTATTGCATTTGTTTGCATTTAATAAATTACTAAACATTTCGGTATTTTATGAGTAAGTTGCATCATTTTCGTATGTATAACATAAAAAAATATATAGAAGGGCAATATTCTAGGTAGGAAGAAATGTTTCATTTTGGAGTTAAAATAGCTTCGAGTGCAAAGGGCGAATACGCCCCCGGAAGCAATACATTAACTTATTATGACATTATGCTGCAAATTTAAAAATGAGACTAAAATGTCGTATGGCAAAATGTTCATCAATACTTCATTCTACGAAAATCTTATTACTGGTATTACAGTATATTGCTCGTTATTAATTTTATTATTCTAATATCATTGTAATTTATATAATTTATTGATAACTTCGATTGGAATATTTTGCTATTCCGGTAGTAACGTCTCAAACAGTTCACTTACATTTTTTGATTAATTTTTTCTTCGTGCTTTGTTCAGAAAATCCCTAGCATGTTCAATAATATTTAAATCAGAACTCTGAGGCGGCCATCTCATAACTGCTTCACTACATTTTCCAATAAATACGGGGAGCACGTGTCTCGTATAGACCAGATATTGCACAAGGAAATATTAGATCCTATAGCATGGCGACAAGTATGCATCATTGATTCATTCAAATACGAAGCAAAGGGTGTAGTCGGATAAGGAGGTCAAAAGTGCCCCCAAACCAAATAGAATTTGCAATAGGCCATTCGATAGGTTATCCAAAGAAAATACTTTGTGCCGATTTTCAACCCGATATCTAGACATGGGGGGGGGCGGCAGTATTGGAGTGATAAAGAATATCAGGTTTTTCCGTGATTGCTGTTATCCTCTTAAAGTGAAAATTCTGATAAAAAATCAGGCATATTGTATCTATTAAAATGCATGTCCATGATTTTTTCAGAATTTTTAATTTCAAAATCGAATTTTAAAAAATAAAAAAATTTGAAATACCGATTTCTTGTAGAAGTTATGAGATATTAAGTTTATATTTTTACAGTTTCAGCACCTCGCTATGGTTGTTAACATATAATTTTTTCAGATTTTTCTTTTTTTTACTTAAAATAAATCGAAAACCGTTATTTTCTACCTTTTCCATCCAATTAGATGGATTTTATATCTATTTCTAAATAATATGCATGTGTTCCCATAGAAGAGTTCTTACCCCTCTGCTGCAATAGTATTCGTCGGCAGATTTTGCCTTGACATTAACCTTTAAGTACTATAGGCTGTCTGTGAACACCACTGACAATTTCCATTAATCCATATTTCAATTTTGATAATAATTGACTATTACAGAATTTTCGTTTTTCAATACAGTTGCTGTTGTTCAATTTTGTTTGGACCTTTTAAAACAAGAATAATTTAATTGAACATGTATTTATCACTTGTTTATTTGTCACCAAACATAAATGAACGTACTTATGTTACAAGCCAATAGTCCTTTATTTGATTTCGAATAAAATGCGCCCAAGCTTGATTCAAGTTGCTTGACCAGTGTGATTGATCATTTGAATCCTTTGAGTAAGAAATACGAAAGAAAAACCGAGAATGGAACGCTATTAATCAATAGAACAACCGTCAAGACTAACAGAAAAATATCATAGACGGATAGAGGATAATTAATAGAAATAAGTGAATTAGTGATTCTGAATGTAAAGGGACAACAGGGTCGACAAGTCTCAATGTTTATTTGGTCCAGAAATTTCCAGTCAGGGGTCACAATTAATATTTTAATGACTTCCTGTGGATACTTGGGCCTCGAAGCAGTTGCAAAGTCGACATTCAAGGAGTGACGCGGAACTGCGCGGATGATGCGACCACCAGGGTGGGGTGAGGGGTGGATGGGGGCTGCTCTGGGGACTGAGAAGAACAGGTTATAGTCAGAAACGAAGACCACGCGCGGTCTTTCTTTTTCTTTCTCTCCCTCCTCTCCTTCGAAATTATAATCGCAGCACTTACGGTGCTGTGCCAGCTCGTCTGTTTCTGCGTTTCTCTTCTCTCTGTTTCTTCCTGCCTGGATCACTCGCTCTCGCTCCCTCGCTTTTGCTCTCTCTCTCTCTCTCTCTCTCTCTCTCTCTCTCTCGCCCTCACCTTCCTCTGTTATTATAAGACGTTGGTTTCATTTTACGGTAATTGTGTTTATGGAACAGACACCCGAGTTACAAGGCTTTGTGATTCCGAAGAAATTGTCGAGTCCTGGTTATACCCTAGTTAAAGAGGAAACCGTCCGGGTAACCTTCCTTTTGGACAAAATGCCTGAATCGTTCGGCGTTTCCGTATTTCACCTTCCCGCGCTTATCGCGACGATTATGAATGTCCGCTGCGGATCACGCTAAGCGTTTTCGTCTTGAACGAAGAATAAATGTCCACCGTTCCGCAGGTTCCCTTGTTAGCGATCTAGGTGACCGAATTTACCTAGTTACAAGGGTAACAAGGTACAAATACGATATTTACGAACAAACTTATTAAGTTGAGTAACAAGTTCATTCTTTAGAACACGAATTGAGGGGAACAAGTTACCCTTTCTCTGCCAGTACCGGTGTATGCACAACAGAAGTGGGAATTCGTTACGTGACCGGGCCGCGGCGGAAGCGTGAAGAATAGCGCAGTAGAACGGGAAATTAGAGTAGGGGAACAAGTCTTGATCTGGCGACACTGGGTCCTGAGCAACTTCTTCCTCGCTCTCACTTCATGATTCCTACTACCAGTGTTCCCGGTCCCCCCACTATCAACTATTTCATGCTTTGCCTCGTGTGACATGATATGCTTGTACACTCCCAGTGGACGTTATCCTTCTTAATCACGTTATCCTTTCCTAGTAAAATTATTATTATATTTGCACTGCAGATGCAAAGAATATTGTTATAACGACAAGAAAACATTTGTTCAACTTTTATGCTTTGTTACCAGTGGCGTTTAATATCCACTTGTGCTCATCAGATCTCTGTTTTCATACTCTTCACCACGCTTATGAATATATGCGTGCCTAACCGTGTTAAATATTTTCACGTTGTATGAAGAAACGATTAACGATTTCGCTATTTTGCTTTGTGCCCGTATCCCTAACAAAACGGCACGGATTCTACTTGTGACAAATGCACTGCTCCGATTGAGGAAAACAATTCTCCCTGGATTATGGAGAATATTTATTTCCCCAGGAAGGATTTTACGAATTTCCAAAATGCCCGCGTATTATTATTTACGTCGAGACATAAATTATTTTTCAAGTTGGAAAGATAATTTTTTCTGGAGTACAAAATTTTGCAAGAAAACAACGCGACAATGCATAAAACTATTGTAAAACGATGGAATAAATAGAAACTATTATTGATGAAATAAACAGAACATTATTCGTTCAATATAAACATCAGGAGGGACTTTGATAAATTGCCTACGGAATTTTATGTTTTTATACATTATCCAACTCTTAAAAAATTGTTGCAATATGAATTTCGATCAATAGAATTTCGTTTCAGTTTTAATCTACTAGAACATTCCAGAAGGAAAACTGTAATTCATTTAGAGCTGATTTGTCTAGTGTAATATTGATTTTTAGTAACAGTAATGCTACTAAAAAAATATTCACGATCTACTGACAAATATTGATGAACCGAAGCAGACGTTTGATTAAAACTTCGTCCGACATAAATGATAAATATAATAAAGATTTGAATGTTTCACGAGTATTGTTAACAATCCAAAGTAACGAAGTACGATAGAATAATAAAGTTTCAAAATTCACAGGAAAATCGATCTATACATTTTCGGCATGTTTCCACGTAGAATCACAATCGTCCAAAGCAGACTTTATGGGAGCACGGTAAAGCAAGGGTTGCAATTTTAGATCATCGCATGTTTCACTCGCGCTCGTTCCCATCGCTTTCCTAAGTTTTTGTTCGAACGGTGCAAGTGTGTTTCGTTACTGGGATCGCGAGCGATCAGAGATATCCAGCTCTTTTAAACCGTCCACTCTGGTCTCTGTATTTTTGCTAGTTTACCGGCCCGCTCGTTGTTTAAAATTATAGTGGAATATTTGAGCTGGGTGCCTGTTATCGTCACGTCGCGTCGCTCGTATGGGATTCTGGTTTCATTGAAAACTCCCGTCACCGAGGTAAAGTAAATCTAATCTTGATTCAGGTGCCATGAAAGCTAGCGCGACATCTCATTTTACGATACGCCGGGTACATACGTTATATTCTACGTATGAGCTATGTACACTCCAGCCTGGGCTAGAACCTGTAAGATGTATTAAGCGGCCGGATTATAGCTACAGTAATATCCCGAACTCCACCCACACACGCCCACCAAGTCACTACCCACATGGCAAAATCTTTAATCGAGTACTTCGACGACAACGCGACGGGTTCGATCGTCTCGACATTAAAGCCGCGGTCGGAGTATTTGAGCTATTTCGTTTCGAGAGTGACACTCGCGAAATGGAACGGGGATATACAGGCTGTTCTACATCTGAAAAATCAATCTTTACCCGGAGCGTTGCGTACGGTATAAAGAAACGTTGCGCCGAGATTTGCAGTGATAACTCCACCACTCCTCGTTCGGCGAAGCCTGATAAACATGTAAAATTTTTCAGATCGACAATTCGTTAACATTGTTAACTGTCGAGCTGCAACCTCAAAAATCCAACAACACCAAAGTGATTCAGATACGAAAATCCAAAATAAAAAGTTCAAACAGATTGTAATGATTACTTCTTTATTGTATGTATGTACATACAAACAGTGCGAGGCACCTAATAGAAATCACCTGAATAACTTCTACATTTTTTGAGATAGGAAAAGAAGCGTTTCAGACAAAAATCATTTGGTTTCGAGGGGCCCATTATCTGGTGTACATAACTTTTTTTCAGATGCAGATGCTTAGGAGATTTGAAGGTCAACTTCGTTGTTTTTGAAATGAAACCACATATTTTTGGACTACTACGTATGTAACCCTTCTCGATGCAATTTTAACGAAATAGTCATTC
Source organism: Halictus ligatus (assembly GCA_028454255.1). Lineage (NCBI taxonomy): Eukaryota > Metazoa > Arthropoda > Insecta > Hymenoptera > Halictidae > Halictus > Halictus ligatus. Next base: position 3,011,065 of record CM052140.1, on the reverse strand, counting down.
AAGGTCGTTCAAGGTCATTCAAGGTCATTTAAGGTCATAAACGTAAAAAAAGGCGAAACATATACATTGTGTATGTTTACATAACGAGATAATTTCAGCTTTATTAATGAAATCGAACTGAGTCAATTCAAAATGTAAACAACGTGCTTAAAATAATATTCAGGTGGCTTGACGTAGGTGCCTTACCTTGTATATTCTATACAGTGCAATATGTTAATATGTTCATGTATTTTATATGCTACATAAACCATTCTTCGTTTAAAGCATTAAATAAATAATAACAATAATATTGAATATCTGTATAAATCCTAACAAATATTAATTTACTCGAATGCTTTACGACAAAAATTAATTTCTAAAATTGGGCAAAAAATGGTGCTTGTAGGGTACCATTAAAATTGCTGTATCATTATTCAAAATATTTTTTACATTATTAAATTTATTTGTATTTAATAAATTACTAAACATTGCATTATTTTACGAGTAAATTGTGCCATTTTTGTATGTGTACCGCGACAAAAAATCTATGGAAGGGAAATATTCTAGGTCGGAAGAAATGCTTTGTTTTGGAGTTAAAATAGCTTCGAGTGCAAAGAATTAATGTGTTAGTCCCATTACTTTTGACATGAAAAGTTTTTCTCTAAATTTTAAGCAGATCAGCCAACTTGACTAGCTAACTCCTATAAAAATTATTTTTGTTAGTTTTTATTACAATTTACGCACGAATAAATTTTTCCCAGATTTGCTAGTCTGTATTGCCTTATAAAAATAACAAGATTGCATTTATTTGTATTGCGATATACGCCTACTAAATTTTGTTCAATAATGTCTTATATTAAGTGATCACACTATTTACACATGACATCACGGATAGTGATGTTGTTGCAACTTGCGTAGGCGTATAGTGTTCGATGTCGCAATTAAAAAGTGATGCTTCAATCGTCGATATTTTTAAAACTTGTCAAATTGTAAGGATCGATAGTTTACAGTGAACTTTTCCATAAAAATTTGTAACTCGAATAATGTTAGAACACGAGATAATTGGCATTAGATACTTTCAGCTTTAATATAAAAATTTTATTCCTAACGATATACTTAGGTTCCAAATTTTTATAAACGATTTTTTGATTTTCAAACATATGAATAGTCAAACTGTGATTATATTTTCAATAAACCAAAGAACTGATGTGAGAGACTTAAAGAATTTGTTAAACATGTATACAATTGGCGTTACACCTGCCTCGAAGAAAAATAATTACATTTGTTGATTTTCAGAAGGATTTAACACAATTCTTAAAAATACTTATACGGAATCTGTAAAATTATAAAACGCTTTTGACCTTGGAGATGTTTCATTTTCACAAAATTTTTCGCCTTCGGTAACACTATAAAATCTACTAAATCTCTTTTAGTCATGAAAAACTCCCTCAGGATGATTTCCTTGTAAGCAGGGTCGGTTTGTTATGCAGAATACTCCAGTTTGACTTCTTCCTTTACAAGAAGTCCGACTCTTTGAATTCTTTTCAAAACTTGGTTTTCTACTCCTTTTTAAAACTCGAAACATTCAGTGCGGTAATATAAGGCGCAAATTTTTTGTGCACGTTCCTTTAGAACCGAAAAATGCTTCTTACTTTTGATTTTTAAAGCCGAATCTTTTTCTGTCTCGGAAAGCCCTTTTATACACCATTGCGTGAACTGACACATAATAACAGAGTTGTATTGGAAGCATCATGACACATTTCACAAGTTTCTGTGGCGTGTTTCCTAAATTTGAATCGGACATCTTCATATCTGCTACTTGCTACAATTTGAATCTGGCATGACCGAGTAACCGTCAACTTACGAGGCCTGTTCTTATCTTCGCTATTGCATTCACAAAATGTCGAAGGATATTACCAACCTAAATAAATTTTTTTTATAACATTTTATGATATTTTTTTATGACATTTCCCTAGCATGCAGCTTTGTAAAATTATTTTTCTGGAATTTTTTAACAGTTTAATATCTGAAAAGCATATTTCTGAAGTATTATAAATACTGCATGTAGTACAGTGCCAGACAAAATGATAGGACGATCGATGTATTTGTATATTCCATTTAACATGATAACATATATGTACATTTTACACACCCTATCTACCAGATACGTTCTCCAAAGTAACCATATAGAATTGCAAGTTCGTACCTTGTACACAAAAGAAGTTGAAGAAAGAAATGTAAACATGGGCTGACCTTACTCGGTCAAAATGATACGATTCGTGTAATATTTTCCATTATTATGTACTCTGGCAGTAGCCTATCAGCAGAGATTAGAAGTAGACGTGTAAATTTTTCCTGTATCTAGAACATTTGTGCCATTAATGTTAAAATGGGTCGAGGAAAACAATGAAATAAAAGTAACATTGACCGAATCTTGTTGTTGCGGTCACAAAATCAAACTATCACAAAAATTGCAAAGTTATTAAACAGAAGCCGTCACGTTGTGTATAACTTTCTTAAAAATCCGAAAATCTACGGGAAAGGAAAAGTATTGGCAGGCATTGTGCTACAACAAAACGCGAAAGACGGGCTATATTACGCGTAGCTTCCAATTATAAGGGAACTGCAAGAAGAATCACTGAAGAAGCAGGTGTTTTATCTAACGTAAGAATTGTTCGACGTATTCTCCAAAGCAGTAAACAAATTCAAGAAAAAAAAAAAACTAAGAAGAAAATCCCTTCTAAGTGAGCAACATAAGAAAGCTCGTTTAAAGTTTGCTCCAGATCATGTTTTGCGGAAAACGAAGTGGAGAAATGTAATATTTAGTGACGAAAAGAAATTTAATTAGGACGGTCCTGATGGCTGGAATTACTATTTTCAATTTCTAAGGAATGAAGAACAATATTCAAGTCGTCGACAAATGGGTGGCGGTAGTGTTATGGTGTGGGCCGGTATTGGGTATCAGGGAAAAATTGACATACATTTTTTATCCGGCCGTATAAACAGCGTAAAATATATCAAATTAATAGACGATCAGTTAATCAAACACGGGACACGTATTGCAGGCAGTACGTTCATCAACAGACTAATACTGCAATACATACCGCAAAGTGTGTTAAAGCTTATTTTAGTTCTAAAAATGTGACGTGTCTCGAGTTGCAGGCCCGATCACCCGACCTCAATATTATTGAAAATGCATGGGCAGAGCTTTCAAGAAGCGTTTATGAGATTGGAAAACAATACAAAAATGTCATGGAATTAAAACAAAGTATTGTTACAAATTGGAGTCTTTTAAAACAAAAACATATTAAAAAATTGTTTAAATCAATTCCTAATCGCTTATTAGATATTGTACAGCAATAAGGTGGTTTCAATAAATATTAATTTGAAATTCAGAAAAATATTTCTGTTCAAATAATTGTATTTTTTTTTATAATATTCTGTAATTTTGTCCTACTAAAATCAATACATGTCTTTATTATATTCTCTAATTTCTATCATGTACGAGATACAAACTTGCAACTTTATATGCATACTTTGTAGGACATATTCAATACGTAGGATGAATGAAATGTATGCATATCCTATTATTTTATATGAAATATACAAATATAAATTTTGTCTGGCATGTAACTCGTCTATATACTATTACAATACAGGGTGTCCCAGCTAAAGGGGCCCACCTAAATATCTTCTTTATTTCGTCCTACAATTTTATGACATTTTTGGTGCTCAGTCGCCTGAAGGTCAAATACAAAGGAAGGTTAAACATACTCAAATGTATTTTTTCAACTGCTACAGGTTGGAATAAAAAAAAAAAGTTTCCCTGATAAAAGAAATTTTTCTTCTATGGCCATGGTGGGCATGGTAGGGGCTCCTGAGCAGCCTGCTTCCCCCACCAACATCTCTTTCGTGCAGCGCGCATCTTCACTGCGCAGCGATACCTCGTGGATGTTGATAGACAGCATAAGCCGCATAAGGGGAGAGACGGAGGTACAAGGCATCGCTGCGCAGTAAAGGTGCGCGCTGCACGAAAGAGACGTTGGGGGGTGGGGGGTGGGTAACGTTTTACCTGCGGCAGGTATACATACGTGCCCATCACTGTTCTATGGTATTCCTCCTTCGATACCATTTAAATTATGCCATCAATTTTTTTGTCTCATTAGAAATAAACGAGATATTTAGGTGGCCTTCTTTAGCTGAGACACCCCGTATAATAGAAAATAAATAATTATTGCAAGTTAATCGATGTGATATAATTCGGGGAAATAATATCTGAATATATTTTCATGTTATATGTTCAATTACCATCTTACGCATCACTGCAAATAACTGAGTCGCCAATATAAGTCCTTTATACGACGACGTAAGTAGACACACCGAGCATTATTCAGATATACGAGCTACAGTGGATCTAAGAAGTATTTAAATACTGAATACCTGATTCTCTCAAAATCGCCTATGTTCAAACTATGATAATTTCGCAAAAAATGATCGTACGACCATAAACTTGGACTCATTTTGAAGCTAGAAGTAATTAGATTCACAATCCATCGTTCATTTTATTCGAAGATATCTCTTCATGATATAGCGGGCGAGAAATTGAAGGCGCGTTTTTTCTCGAAAATGCTGTACATTTAGACGTCTGTGAAAACATTGAAAAATTTTTTTCGTGACTCAAACTACCACAGATTTAAAGATTAAAGCCTCTCCTTTTTAATGGCGCCTCAAAAATTTATGTACGATTTTCTTGTTAGTCGTTTCATTGAGCTACGAACGAGAGATAACTTTACAATATCATAAGAGGGCTTCACACGACCGAACTAGTTCCTTGTTTTTTCCCCCTTAAACAGTGAAAAAAATCGTACATTAATTTTTGAGGAATCGTTGCAAAGAGGATACTTCAATCACCAAATCCATGACAGTTTCGTTTACGAGAACAGTTTTTTAAAAATTTTTTAAAAGATATTAAATCTTTCTTAGAGGGAAACAAATACTGTTCTGTGGTTACAAACTTTAAAACGAGTCCAGAATTGTGGTTGTACTATTTGTTTTTACGAAGTTGCCACAATTTAAATATTCACAATTTTTCGAGAATCGAGTATGTAGTGGTTAAATATTTTTTGGATCCTCCGTAAGTGCGTAAATGCTGTGAGTACAGTGTTTACTCTATATATGTCCCAAATGCCTAGCCGATAAAAGTCCCAGAACTATCCCCACTGCCGCGGGGTATATCCCGTGAAAAGCTATGAACGGAGGCCTCTAGAGCTTCGCTGTCCTTTTCTATGTTCGGCGTGGATCAAAGAATAGTACCTCATGGCCGATATATGTCCCTGGCTAGACCCGTGTTTTGGACAAGTATCGAGTAAACATTGTATTTGTAGAGTAAATGTTTTCTGGTCGATGAATTCATTGAAGTAGCTTTTACTTTACTTTCTCGACTTATTTCTGCGTCGATAGACCACTATTGTTATAGCATTGCTCTATAAAAGTCGAAGAGAGCTAAGAAATTAAAGAGACTAGAAATCGAGCCAGCAGCGATGGCGGACTATTAAATACATCAATTCTTCGTTAAATTTAAAGAAGATTCATCGTATTGAACGAAATCGATTGCCGCAGGCAAATTACTTAAATATGTAGTTACGGTCATTGGCAATTTATTGGAAATTCTAGCATTATTGATAGCTCCTGGCTTTCCCATGGCGTGCTTCTTGTAATATGCAGCATAACTTTTGGGAAATACATCGTGACCAATCATTTCATTTGTTGAGATTACATTTCTATCGAGATTTTCCTGTTCTGTTCGCTGAACGTCTAATGTGTGGATACAAGGCTTCTGTATCGTGTCGATTAATTATCATGCAGGAACCGATACTATGACTCGATATTACGGGTTTTCAGATATTAAATTCCTCGTCTGCATATTTCGCCGGTGCGCTGCTTGATGGTTTGCCACGATCGCCCTAGCCAAAGTTCTGCTGATTTGATTCTCGTCCAATCAACCTGTCAACGTGGTTAACCATATGATTGATTCGACGGCCAAATGTGAAATCATTATTGTATAAATTCCCTATGAACAAAATATTGCAGTCTACTTGTTGAAAAATCAACCGGGTAGAAAATATTTCAGGAAAATATTTCCTGCAAACTAACAATATTGCAACAAAATGAAGATATTTAACGTTTTGAAAGCTCAAACTTTTAATGAACATTTTAGCGCAAAATTTAGTAATTTTTTGCGTTAAAAATAACGTTGAAATGTTTTTCGACCAGAAATTCAAACATTTTGAGCACCATCCTTTCGAGACCTTGGGTGAAACAATTCATTTATGAAATCGCTAACGAATAGCTAATATTATGCAAAGTAATGAAAATTATTTTCTGCATAATAGCAAAATATTTATATTAGTGTGAACAATAGACTGATGACAATAGACTTTTACATAATAGAGCTTCAATTAACTTCAGAATATAATTCTTCAGCTATTGTTCCATTTCCAAATAATTTGAGAGCAAATATGAATAGATCAATCGGAGATTGAAATTCAGCAAAACAGAAACATTACAAGATTATTGTTACATATAAACAACGATAATGTAGGCGTTTTACTTATTTTTTTTTTGTAGCTTCACGTTTTATATAATATTTTTTATCCCTTAGAAAGTACTCTTTTATGGCCCTTTGGGAAATCAACCACAACTTCATTATCTATAAATACCTTTTAAAATAAAAAAACTTATGAGACATTATGAGACAAGCCATCTTAAATAGAAAATTTTCATCGAATAGAGTCTTACAGTCTTTGAGAGAAAAATTCAACTTTTCCAGTCTTCTAACTCAACAGAACCACTTGTTTTGCAATAACGGCAAGACTGTATCTATTCAGACGTCATACATATTTTGATTCATATCAATATCGTCATACATATTGTGCTTCAATAAAGAAGTTCAATACAAAAGTACTGATAAAAACATTTGTATAATTTCAGTATTTGTGAACGAAGAAATTAGAAACCAGTTTTACCATTTTTACTGGTTCGATAGTTCTAGTGTCGACCATAAACTTACCACAATGTTACTGTTATTGAAACCGTAAAAATACATTCATGGAAAATGATCGAATAAATTTCTTTATTTAAGCATCTATTGTCATAAAAGTCGCATGAAAATCCAAATAAATTCTATATTACCATTTTTATAAGGCAACGTCTACCCAGCGCTTAGTAAATTTAGTGTCAATAAAATCACGATCACGAGATTTTGGCTTCCTAGAGTTTCATCAATACATACATTGGTAGGTATTTTCTTCATGGAATTAATGCTTGGGCAGCATCAAGTATCAGGCTCTGAGGCTGACGTATTTAAGTCGTTACTACTAGACTGCTTTGGCATCTTTAATCAAAATAAAAATTGTCTGCTCCTGTTATAAACAAAAACTGGATCCGTTTAGGAATTTCTTTCTTTCGTTAATCACTTTAGAGGTTCGGAAGCAATAACTATCGACACTTTTCGATATACATAAAATCTCCGGTTTAGTTGTTAGTATCTATTCTGTTATTGCCACTTTTAGAAAAGCAACGTTCACCAGTTGCCTTTAGTGTTTGGCGCGTTTAGTGTCAATAAAAGTCACAAGATTGGCTTGTTCGAATTTCATTGGCAGGTGTTCTATCGATTCGTGCAGTGGAGAATTAATGTTTGGGTGCAAGGCTGCATGTTCCAAGGTAAATTCAAGGATTAGGTTCTTTGGCTGATGCGTTTCGGCTGTTACTACTGTGTACTCTTAATTAGGTATATCTTGTTCCATTGCGCGAAGCTTCATTACGATGCGACAAGGTATCCCGACTACATCATTATTGAATGATAATTTCCGATCACCCCCTTGGGAGAAATGGCTGTTCTCCGTTCCGGGTCGATACCTCTTGGCACCCTGCTACCGCGTAGTCGAACTTCGTTATAACGTCGGCATCCATTATAACATATAATACTCCCGGTTTCGTATGCCCGCCAGTGTGTGCACTCTCGTATCCTTAGCACAGGTTTACGCCTCTGCGCGTGCAACTAAATACGTTCAGTTCAATGTTCCTTCGCGCAGCAATTAAAATTTCATTAACGCGTGTCAAAAAGTTTAATCAAGGTCCCTGACGCAGGGAACATGCATTGTGGTTGTCATTATGAGGCAAATTATACACGCGAGTCCGCGGTTTCGTTGCTGCAAACCTGAATTTTTTAGTGGTACCATGCATGTAGTATGTGACGAGAGTCAAACAAGTTTCGTTTATATGTTGTCGCGAGATAACTCGTCTGTGGCACAGCGTAAGCGACATTGCGTCGCGAGATAACTCGTCTGTGGCACACCGTAAGAGAAATTGCGTCGCGAGGTAACTCGTCTGTGGTTATCGTACGCACGGTATTTCGTCGCGAGATAACTCGTCCGTGGTCGCGAAGTGGTTAACAAGTCGGAATCGTGGCATTCAAATAAAAAATGGAGTGAGTAGTTTATAAGAAACTGTAACAGAGCAAAACATTACAATTTAGCAAGCTTCGCTTGCACGCGTGGGCATTATAAGCAACGCTAAGTGTAAATGCCATTACCAGTGTGAAGGTCATGTAGTATAGCAATGCAAACTCTACAGGGTGTCCCAAAAATGTACTTCCTTCAATGGGCTGATTCTTGAGACCATTTGCAGTAATTGTTTCCTGTGTGAAGATGTTCTCCGCGGCGTCATTGAAGAGTTATTAACGAAAAATACGGACCAATCGAAGCGCGGCTATGACGGACAGATTCCGGCCCGGTCAATGCCAACTCCGCGCTCAGCGGTACTGTCGCCGAGGTGGAATCTGTCCGCTATTGCCGCGCCCTGATTGGTCCGCGTTTTTCGTTAATAACTCCTCAACAAAGCCGCGGAGAAGATTTTCGCACAGGAAAAAATGACTTGAAATGACCTCGGGAATCAGCTCTTCCAATCAATTTTTCGAACACCCTGTATAACTCTGTAGAACGGACAAAAAGATCTCTGATTCTTTTGATTCCCGGTTACCTTTGATCTCACCTCTGCTACTGTTTCTCAATGGGAAAGAAATTGACCAACATCGCGTGAATTATATTTGATCAAAGTTTCGAATTTATTTAAACTTTCGAGTTGCTGAATTTCCCTTGTTAATCGCATCCACATGGTTCAATGTAAAGGTAGGCTACGAAAAGTTACAGTCATATTTCAGTGGCCAGAATATGGATGTTCATCCTAATCGCCAAAAAGATAGCTCGTCGCTGTTTAGCTCATAAACGGAAGGATATGCGGGCCGTTTCGATGAAGTCTATCCGCAAAAATGATTCGAACGTGATATCATCGGCGATAATAACCGGCGCGGCGCGTTCAAAAATGAATATCTCGGCAAATCCGCTAGCGGCACTCGTTGCTGGAAAGTGAATGTAATCAAGCGGCCGATATAACGCAATTATCGTTCGGTGTCTTTATCGTCTAATTAAAGCTAGCTGCACCGTCGTTATACGTGACGTTTATCTACAATCGAATTAATCGGCGAACACTTTGAATCCTTTAAAATAACGCCGATAAAACGCGACGCTCAACGGCCGTGAAACGAAGGTCGCATCAAATTTATTAATTGCTCTCTGGTTGATATGCGTTTCCGGTATTAATTGTTTACCGTTCAACCGTCATGACAACGCGGGCCGAGAGAGTACACCAGCCATACGATGCAGGGCAGTGGCAGACAATAGGAAGTTTAAATAATAATGTACACCATAACCACCGTGATCTTTACAAACTGAAATTCTATTTTAAAGCAGCAATGAATTTCTTTTATTTTACATCCAACACATAAATTCAAACCATAAAAACGTAAATGATAATTTCACAATTTGCTTTGGTAATATGTAATAGTTTGTCTAAGAAAAATTTCTTTCAAAAGGGACAAAAATTCATGAGAAAGTACAAGTATTTCTATTGTACAGTTTTGATATTGCGTTCCCTCCATATTTTCATTATCACGCTTTTCTCCGTATTTTTATTAACCAGCGAGAAACAGCAACGTGCGAAGGAAATGGGAAGCAATACGTACGATTCTGTCCGCGGTGAATTGTAAGTAAACACGGTGTTTGTGGGAAGAACGGTTCTTTTATTTGACCACCGCGACGAAGCCGATATTCTTGGAGGGCAGTCGAAGCTGGCAGAGAGAACAAAAATTTTTACGGTGAGATAGGTATTGGGAAGAGGCCAATAAGTCTTCTATCGAATTTATTTGGCAAACACCTCCGCTGTCGGGCGTTTCATGTCGGCCACCAAATATAACTTGAATGGAAGAGAATTCTTTTCCCTTTTAGTTGCTCCGGTGAGTGACGTGAAGAAGAAGCCTCGCTTCCTCCAACTTCTTGAAAGGCTCCTGTAACCTTATTTTTTTACCGAACACCAACTTTCTCCTCGATATTTGCTTTCCCAGAAAGAATTTAATCTTTAAGCACTGCTTAATTAGCAAAAAATACTTTCGCACAAAAGTTTCCAAACTCCGACCCTTGAACTCAGTTGCTTTTCACCCATATCAGACGTTACAGATAAACCTATCTTTTCAATCTATCTGCAAAATCTATTTACCGATGCTTATAATTATTGGGTTGTAATATAAATTCGTTAGTTTGCAAATATAAATACGTTCTAATTTTAATGATTAAGTTATGACTCATTTGTAAATGTACATAATTGAGATAGAAAAGAAGCCACGCCCAGTCACGAATTATACAATTGGTTGAATACAATTATATACTTTATTAATAAATAAAATGAACGTATTTACCCAACGCCTCAATAAATATCGTAGTTTAAATTTTGGTTCAACTTTACCTCGGGGAATTAGATATTTTTAAATTTTTTATTGTAATCCTGTAGATTTTAGCGAAAAAATGTTGAAAATCCAAGTTTCAATCCTAGGAGATCGCTAATTCAAAAGTTGTGCATGTGTAAAGATGTGCGATTGTACGTTATCGGCATTACCGCGTGCTTGTGATTCCATATAGCGTCTCCGCTCGTTAAACGACGCGCGCAGGTCAGTACATACCAATATGGCAGCGCCCTTACCTATGAAAAACGCTGATAATCTCACATGTTTACATATTTTCACAGATTTTCGGCATTTTCTCGTCAAAGTCTGCAGAATTACATAAATGAAAGTTAAAAATTTCTGGTTTCTTGAGGTAAAGTTTAACTGAAAAATAAAGCGAGAATGGTATATATTTAATCGAGGACATTTTTTAAACGAATTTATTGAAATAATGCAGGAAATTGGGATGGGTTTACTAGATCTATGATGATAATTGATGCCGTTTTGAATATATTTAATTATTTTATTGCAATAAAGCAACGGTATTATTATAAGCACAAAGATCTTCATTCAATGATAAAAATATAAGCAAAAGATTGTATGCAATGATCCCGACACGTGCTTTTTAACAAACTAAAAAAATATTGCTCATGACACGATTCCAATTGGGATAAAAAGAAGAAATAACGGACACACGGTGAGTTTTGAAAAGAACGAATTGTACAGAATAGACGTTTCACGTGAAAGTAATCAATAATATCGATGTTATTAATAATATGCTCTTCAACGAATACAAGCGAAATATTTCATTTGGCTTTTTCCCTCGCTGTTGCTGGCTCGCCACGAATGAAGTATTCACCAACTGGGATTGGCTGGTTGGTTGGCTTTTAATGGGAACCGTGGAAAATTGTTAATTCTCATTTCCGATGATGGAGTTCGTTGTTCCCCAGCTTAGGGTCGTTGCTAAATGGATCGATGAACATTTTTGAGTTCCGCGAAATAATTTATCTTCGGCACACCGCATTGCGGCTGGGGTTCTGGTCGAATATGTCTACAGACGCGTGCACTCCATCGACGTTTTGCGTTCCCCTCTGAGAATACAGATTTCGGGATGTGTGTTCGTGGAAAGTTCTTAAGAAAATACGTTCCGAGCAATCGGTATCGGAGTGCGAAGTCTAGTTCGAACTTTCGCAACCACTCCACCTTGGTCGTCCGACTAAGAAATCTTCTTGAACTCTTCAAGTCCATCGGGAGAAACGCTGCTCCACCATTTGGTGATAAACACAGTAACCCGAGTAACCAATTATTCAAAATGTTATGCCCACCGAAAGATGGAGAAACTTATGATGCCCGGCCGGAGAGTTGCTCAGGATAATTCTTTCACATGATTTTTAAAGATGGACAATAGTGCCCTCAAACCAAATTGACTTTTGGCCATACCATTCGATAGGGCTCCCAAAGAAATATCTGTGTGCCAAGTTTTAAGTCGATACCCCTATCACAAGGGTAGTTATAGGGTAAGTACGGTTTAGTGAATTATGCTGTATTTCTTCTGTTCGGCTCAACAAAATATTAAGAAAATGTTCATGAACATTCCACCTGATAGAACACATGACAGTGAATTATTTCAGAATTTTTTATTGCAAAATCGATTTAAAAAAAACCGAAACCGTTGGGAGTTATCCTGGTACGTTGGCATCGTACAGTGGTATCGAAAAAATTCGTTTCTGTTTTATGCTTCCGGATTTAAAAAAAAAAAACGATTTTGCAACCAAAAATTCTAAAATAACTCACTGTAATGTGTGCTACTAGGTCCAATGTTCATGAATTTTGTCGTATGTGTTTGTTGAGGCGAACAGAAGAAACAGAGCATAATTCATCAAACCGTGCTCGCCCTGTAACTACACTTGTGGTAGGGGTACCGACTGGAAATTTGTCACAATGGAACCAAAAGTCCATTTGGTTTAGGGGCACTTTTGACCGACTTATCCGGCTATACCCTTTGCACTAAAATTTTACGACCTGATATTTTCGCATATTCCTCCAGTAACTTATTGCAACGGAATGATAATTATACACAATTACGAACTAATTTTGTTTAAACTCTGCTTGTTAAGATTTGAATTAGACAATGTTAGAGTGTAACATTTTATACTAAAACATAAAATAGTAGAGAATATGCGAGATCTCTTTTTAATGCACAAACCGCAATGAATAGAGTCGTATTCTTTTTAAATGGCTGAGCTTATTAATTAAGAGTATAAAAGAGATTGCTTAAACAGAAGTAGTTAAGACAAGTATTTACGGTTGTGTAGGGTAAGGTTCCGAAGTCAAAAGTAAAACTTTTCAAACACTCGAAAAAGAAGAACGCAGTCAAAGTTCATGAGGCTTTGCAATTTTACAACTTCCACAAGAAAAATACACTGGAGACCATTTTCATTTCCATGAAAACTGTTGAGTTTTTATGCTCGGAGAGGGTCATTCGAATTGAAGCATTTTAGTGTTCCAGTTTGTATTTCTAAATCAGAATAAAACACAGCTGTTCATTCCAACGAACAATCCAAGTATAAAACCAATAATCTACACCAACCTTTTAAGGATTTTCGAATCATCCACATTTCAAACGTTATGATAAGTAATAAATGTTATAATGATGTCTAGAGAGAAATAGAGAGAGAGAGAGAGGGAGAGTGGAAAAAGATTTTTAATAATCAGAAGTGAATTTAATACTTGACGAAAGTGAAATAGGTTTTTATAAAACAGAAGCTTTTATAAATAAAATTGCTGTGTTAATGAAGACAACAAATATTTCACAAAGGTCCAGTGAAATTCATGTATAAAAATGAAACACAAACGACTTGTGTAACGAATAATTTGTAAACATATACTAACTCGATTTCATACTTTTCATCGTCGTATATTTGGTTCAAAGCTAAACCATTGATTTTTATTCTGCCCCAGAAATGAATAAATCAATATACAGATTAATTTAACACAAATGGTATATAATATGTAATATTAATTTATATATATATATATATATATATATATATATATATATATATATATATATTTTCGCATTGAACCTCTTAATTGGATATCCATGTCAGTACAATTTAGTTCACATAACATTGTAAAAATTAACTATAAACTACACAAGCTAACTGGTATTTGAGGTCTATTAATTTAGTTTAGTGAATAGTCCCAAAACATGGAACCACATTATCGATTTGGCTATATCCGCGCTATAACAGAATATTAGGAACAGGATATAAAACTTCTCCTATACGAAAATGGTCGAAAAAAGTCGCCACAACCAAAAAATTCGCCTACTGGTACCGTTCTTAAATTGTAAACATTTAATAAACATTCTTAAATTCTAAAATTGACAAATTTTTTCAAGAAAAATATTATAATCGTTATAGCCCCGATGAAAATCGTACGGCAAGGGGTTAAGGGTAATATTATATTAGCAAAAAGTTCACAATAGTCAATTAAGTGGGGCGGCCCCGCTCGTAATGCTATTACAGTGAGTGTAAACATAGCACGGCTAGAGTATGCCTCCTGGACGATATATGACGCTGGCAAGACCCGTATTGTTGACACATATCGAGAATGCAATTATTTAATGGATAACTCTTAGAAATATGGCTATATCTATATTTTACTATCACAGTTTGTTTCTATTTACCATTTCGATACAGGTGTATGTTAAACATAATTTAATCGAATCATTGGATTTTTAAAGTACATGTTGATGGTCCCCGCTTAAGGGTCCAAAATACATAATCCGTAACGAAACGATTAAACTCTCTTGTTCTAAGTGATGTTTGAACGCTGTGCATTTGACAAAATACATTTAACAAAATTGACAAATGAAATTCTCCGTAATCGCCAGAAGATCACTAGAAGGAGACGAGGAGTCACAAAGAACGGACAAACGCTAAGGTGCGAATGTCACGTAGTCGTCGCTCCTCGAATTATAGTTAAATTGAATTACGCCGCTTCGGTAGTTACACTTAGAAATTTATCCGAGATTTGAAGGTGTGTAAATTCGCTGAATGTCGCTCCACGAAGACTCCGGGAACGTCGTTTCATCGCGTCTAGAACAGCTGACAATAAGCAACGGTATCGCACACACAAGTTACAACCGCTTAGAAATTAAAAATGGACCTGTCTTTTCACCGAGCCCTGGATAACGGCTCGATATCGTGCTGCGCGACTCTTTTATGACATCACAATGCGCGAGAAATAAAAGCCACGATGGAACGATGCGATAATTAGTGAGCATACAAAATTAATGTAGCGTGGAATGCGAGGGAAAGATAAACTTTCGAGCATTTCGATAGCACGGTGTTGTACAGTCGCGAACTCGGTTGTTATCCATCATTAATAAAGCCGCGGAGCATTGGTTCTTCTGCTATCCGCTATAAACATGGGACAGATATGCCTGGGCATCGACTGACGGATTAATCCGTTAGTCCCTTGTCGTTGTATCTCGCGATCATTTATCATCGGGACAAAAGGAAGGCTTAGAACGACCGACTTGTACGAGAACAAGCCATCGGGTGAAAAGTTTGACTGACGGAAGTGAAGGGGATTTAAAAGGACGACATGAAATTACTTGTAACTTTGGAAACAATCACTTTTCATCGTTTCGCGGACAGTATCCACAGTCACTTTTTACGAGGAGCAAACAACGACGGAAATGTGACTCCAGTTGTCGTCGGCAGGTGCCATTTATCGTCAAGATAGAACAGAGAATCTGATTAAGCCTGTGTATGATAGATACAATTGTTCACATTTAATTATTTTGTTGGGAAAAAACCTTGGTGAAATGGGATATGTAATTTCCATCGTCTTCGATTATCACATTCACAAGTTTATAATTGTAGTACTGATTAAAAAGAAGTTCACAAAACAGAAATTTGGATTGAAAATTCGCAATCTAATTAAGATAAGATCTGTAATAATTACCTAACATTGAATGTTACGAACAGCAGTAATATGTACATAGATTGTTGAAGTATAATAGTTTTAGTTGCATTGAACCATTTACAAACTACATTTACAATAAAAGTGTACGATCACTTTGGAAAAATATTAAATTATTCCACGATTATTAAAACCTAAAATTGAATACATATACTTTCATGGTAATAGAGATCTCAAACGCAGAAAACTGATCGAAACAACGTAATAAAGTGTTAACACTAGAACGACCGGAACAGTCAAAATGACTGCTAATTTCCTAATTTTTTCTTTTACAATTACTGAAATTGTAAAAATATTTTCATCGGAAATTTTTTAATGAATCTCTTCGTTGAAGCACATATTACAATAAAAATTGTATGAAGTCTGAATGGGCACAGTCTTGTCACTGTTACAAAGCAATATACGTCAGTCGCATTTATTGCTCGGTCGTTCTAATGTTAATTTGAGTCAGCAGTACATACAGTGAGTAGCAAACGAAATTGCCATCAAACTCATAGACGTTTCGTTCCCGTATTGATGATTAAATAATTGGGTAAACAATTGTATCGGAAACGTTCTTTATGTTGCGTAAATATTTGAAATGTATTTCATAATTTGTAGCTGTTTATGTAGCTAATTTTCGAAATTTTCTGGCTGTGGCCCATAAGTCGACAATTAAAAGCTTCATTCAAAGAGTCAAAGAATCGGACATCTCATTAGCGCGCACACGAACGATGTCTAATTACCAGAATGGCTGTCATTCGGATCCCAGGTTATGCCTGGTGCCTGACTAGAGAGGATGAAAGTAATTACCAGCCGTGCGAACGATTAATTAAGTAGCTGCCGGTGGCTGGGCGAATTGTAGATGGTCAGGGTAAATTGGAGGACTGTCGACGTGTCCTGTACATACAACGTACATCCGGAACGTATTTAGAGCATCGTCATAATACCATGACATACTTCGTAATATTCCACGCGGAAAATTTCGCGATGGAAATGAATTTTCAGTTCTGCTCAGATTAGATCACGAATGCTTGCTGGCCCGATACTTTGTGCAGTGAACCGTTCATTCGCATACAACAGTTTTATCCTCTGGTCGCAAAGGAAATGCCTGCTTTTAATGTGTTTATGCAGCAAAGCGATTTGCGAAAACCGAGAGACTTATAAAAAAACTGGGTATTTAGTGTGACAGTTTCTGGCTGAACTTTACGTCGGGAAACCAGAAATGTTAAACTTTTTTAAATGCAATCTTGTAGATTCTGGCGAAAATTTTCCGAAAATCCAAGTTTCCAGTCTAGGAGATCACTAACTCAAAAGTTATACGCGTGTAAAGATGTGCGATTTTCAGCGTTTTTGACAGATAAGGACACCGCCATGTTTGTATGTAGTGACCATCGGAGCCGCTAGATAGCAATACAAGCACGCGACAATGCCGATGACGAACAATCGCACATCTTTACACACGCACAACTTTTGAGCTAATGATCTCCTAGGATTGAAACTTAAATTTCCAACATTTTCGCGCTAAAACCTACAGGATTGCATAAAAGAAAGTAAAAAATTTCTGATTTCCTGAGGTGAAGTTTAAGGCAATTACTTCCCAAATCGTTTGATGTAATTGGATTTCGTGCACTGTTAATCGCTCTTGAAACGAATGGTTTCCATTTTAACCATCGTATAAACATATTTATGCACTCATTATGTGAAATGTATTGTACTTTTCCACAGCCGATAAATAAGAATAATAGAAGGAATGAAATGATAACACACCACGAAAAAACAGGTATTGGCAGTATTAATCTGAAGCCTAGCAAAGAAGTCACGCCCGTATCGTAAATCTCATCTAAACTCCTATACTGATAGCAGACACTGCGAACACATAGTGCCAACAACATACGAAAACTGAAAATAAAGTTCGCAAACTTGTTGCGGCAAAATTGCAACGTATTTCATTACCGGGTATCATTTTAGTCAGCTTTAAAGTACTCATCTGGCGAAGCCATGCAGGAATAATTGCGTCTGCTCAATCAGCAATTGTACAAAAATTAATTAGAGAACACACCCATAAGTAGCCTGCAGATTTAACGAGGGAATCTTATGTAAAATGAAATTTTTGAGCATTTTTTTTGTTTAAATTGGTAGGAAATTTCCTCAGGAATACGAAATATGAGATGTGCTTGTACGTTATTTCCAAAATAAAGTGAACGGTGTTGTATTGGGCGGAGCGGCTCATAAAAAATAAGCTGAAGCGTAAAAATCGGCTGAAGTACAACTTTTTTGTGGAAGAGGATGATTTCTGTTCTAGAGAAAGAGGAAGATTTCTGTTCCATGGCTCTGAAATCGCAGACTAGCAAAAAACCGCGGTAAATTAAAATGAACTAAGATTTTTTCACGATATACAAACACGTAACGTGTTTTCCACGTTATTCAAATTTTAACTGCATTTTTCTCGAAACGCAAAATTTCGCACGCCGTGTAACGTAGCTCAAAAACTGATTACTCGATCTTTATGAAATTTCGTATGTATATTCTATAAATAATTGGTTACAACATGACGAGCTCCGTTTTGTTAATTCTTTATTTTAAACATTGTTATTAACAGAAAATCATAAAAAACCTGCTTTTTCAAACCTTCGTCATTTTTGCAATTTTGCAAATTTTAATAAAAGAAGAATGTCATGTTGTGCGTATTTGCATAAACTAACGATTCCATTTTGATTTTTTTGTTTGAGATCATTTTTGTGTACTGTAATCTGCAGGAAGCATTTCCAGGATGCCATTTTCAAGCCGTCATTGCACCACTGATATTAACGATTCAAATTTATAAAAAATATTTTTGTTTACGTTATAACGTTAATAAATGGTATCTCAAATTTTAAATCAATCTACGCATTACATTTTTCAAAAAAAATTCTTGAAAAACAGGCCATTTACACAAGGTTCCCTCCTTAAAGGACAGAAGGTAAATGAAAATCTATCTGATCTTTTTAATATTTTGGATAAGTGGTAAAAGATGAAATAATGCTCTTAAATTCTTCGAATGAATATCTCAACAGTTTCCTATTTCACCTGGTCGTGTATAAATGCTTAAAATCCGCAGTCTATTCATAGCTATGCTAGAAAAGCAAGTTGGGGGAGCTGCATCTCTCACTCGGAACATCTGTCAGACTTCAGTATTGCCCTAACAAAGCAACTGGATAAAATCTGCGGCACGATCTCGGGAGAAGGTGGCTCGTTTAAGGAAATCATTCGGGAATGGATGGTTGTTGAATTTTTCAGCGGCCCGGTTTATTATTGATCCGGTAATACTCGTTCCGCACGTGTCGATCGCACGGGTAGCATGCTGCAGTTACGAGGTCAGTTACGAGGGGTACAACTGTATGCCCACATATGTACCTATCTACTTGAACGATGCTACACATCTCGAGAGCGCACCTCGTTCTGGTTTTCCCTCTTTCCCCGTTCCTCTGGCGATCGTGTGCTCAAGGAGAAGATGACGTTGATCGTGGAGACCAGGTGCAGGCTGCATGCGGCGACACGTATACCAGCAGCGACACACTCAGGAATGATTACATTAACCCGTTGTCGGTAGCACCATCGACGGTGGACGAGGTTCTGCCGTCCGGACAAGTGCATATTAGAAGAGTGTGCCTGTGCCCGCATATCTATGTCAAACACACGCACACGCAATTGCAATCTGCTTTAATAGAGGCGACAACTGCGACGCGATTCGGTGGGATCCACCTTTAGAAAAAATCGAATTCACGATTCGTCTAAAATTATTATTATTATTATTATTATTATTATTATTCGCTTCCGCCGTGCCACAGACGAGATATCTCGCGACGCAATTTCGCTTCCCCTGTGCCACAGATGAGTTATCTCGCGACCAAGCTTCGTTCGTATATCGCCATCGATGAGCTATTGGAATGATTATTCGTAAGAGAGTTTTAATTTGAAAATATTTTTTTGAAGAATGGTGTTTATTTGTCTTTTATATGAAATATTTGGAAACACACATAGTGCTACATTACAGTTTTTACAATAATAACGTGTTTCTTTCCGTAAATTGTTTGATTTGCAAATCACGCAACGCTTTGTCGGGTGACATTTGTTTTGCGTTGGAGGTATTGACTTGGGGAAACGTCGGGATGTAAAACGAAAGGAGAGAAAATGATATTTTTTCCCTTTAAAGTATAAATTGTTGTGGTGTGCGTAGGATGGCTCGTTGTGCCTACACACAGGTACCGAAAATACCGCAACTCTATAGAATCTAACCGGGTTGTAAGGCCGGTTACGCGATGACGATACTCAGGTACCGCTGTGCGTCAAATTAATGAAGGACAGCTAGTTTTGTTTTGAATCGTTTATTTGGATAGAGTAGATAGTAATTTACAAGGTGACTAGACTATGTCGCTGATCGTGTGAGCGGCTGATCGAAGCGACGTTTCTGTGGTCTTGACAGAGTCGAAAGACCGGACAGAAAGGCTATGCGTAGAGCGCACGTTGAAGCGACTAGGCGCGTGGCTAACGTGGCTGGTCGAAGTGTGTTTTGGAACTGACCTTGACTGGTCGAAGTATGTTGTGGAACTGACCTTTTTGACCTGATGTCCACCCTTTTTATACGCAAAAAATGAATGGACAAGGTCTCGGTACATCAGGTATCTCGATCTGGCGTACGGAATAGAAAGGAATGGGCGGACCGTCATAAACGTTTGAGGCCCGATGTCCCATTGAGCGCACGCGTAACAGCCGTTTTATTGCCGGACGGTTCGAGGGCGTTGACTTCGCTAATTTAATTATATGTACAATAAACCTAATGTTGGCACGGGGGGCAATTTCCATTTGAAGAATGGGCCGTTTTTTGGTAGCAAAACCGTTACTTTACGAGCAGCGAGTTTGCTTACAAGCATCTAAACATCTGTTTGCCAAATGTCAGGAAAAGGCAATTTAGAAGTCCGTTACGGACGGAACAATTGTCTTGTGGAATTTGATATTTCTTTGATAATCCGATTAATATATCTTAAAATCTATATATATCTATAAAATATATCTATAAAAAAAACATTCAAAAATCTCAAGAGGACAACTATTTTCTGACAAGTAGGATGAGAATTGTATTCCTTTTCCAGTGTCCGTATATTTTAAAATCCGAGGCTCAAAGTTTCTTGTGACCGTTGGAATTTCCACTTCCTTTTGTTAGTCAACTTTTTCCATCTTTCAAATAATGGAACGTCGTCGTCACTTATCCTCGAACTCGTAGTATCTGTATTCCTAGCGATTTCACTCTCACTATCACTAGTATCGCTAATTATACGGTTTCTTATTCGACGTGACATCTCCATCTACTATCGTGCAGAAGTACTTGCAAACTGAAGCAATAGTCCTTACACAGAAAGCAGGGTACAAGACATTCAGATATGTAAACATAATAAAAAGTCACAATATATCCTGTCTGTGACGTTGTACGAACGGTGTAAGAACGAAACTTCGTCGCAAGCTATGTCGTCTGTGGCCATCGTACGAACGGTATTGCGTCGCGAGATAACTCGTCTGTGATATAGCGGAAGCGAAATTGCGTCGCGAGATAACTCGTCCGTGATCGCGAAGTGGTTAAGAGGTCTACTTGATCAAAAGGCTAAAAAGTTATGCAATTTTTTAACTGAAACGGATGCGATGTATCGCGAGGGAATCTTTCTGGCTTTTATTGACACTGAACTTGTCACAGTCGAATGACCGGTCTCTTATTTCATAATTGTTAGAATTATAAAGGCGATTTTTTGGGAAGTGATATTAAACGAATTTCATTGTTCAAGTTGTATACAGGCCTTTCTCGATATTTATCCTAAATACAGTGATTTTTCTATATATGTCGCCAAGATCTGGATGATAAACGTTGCGGAATTATTTCCATTACCGTGGGGTATGCACCGTGAGGGGCCACAGAGCACGAGAGGCGTCGCACGCTGTGGAGTGTAAACATAACGCGGAACGGGTATGTCTCCTGGACGATACATGACGCTGGCAAAACCGGTGTTGTTGACATATATCGAGAATTCACTGTATCCAGCCGATAAAAGTCGCAGAACTATGCCCACTTCCGCGGGTTATGAAGCTCGAGAGACCTCGCTCTCCGAGGAGTGTAACATAATACGGGTCGAGTATATCGGTGTGAGACCAGGAGACCACTACTAATCCAATAACAAACCTTCTTTATTTTTCATTATTTATTTATGGGACTTCCACCAACATATTCGTTGTATTTGTCTAAAGAAAATGATACCAATATGATATAATTCCGATGATATTTACTTGTATAATGAACGATGAAAGTTACTTCCCATTACAATTATGTTGACGAAAAATTAGCTCCTAGCGGATATTTATGTCACTGGGTAGACCCGTGTTGTGGACATATATCGAGAAAACACAGAATTAATGATGATTAAGGATGATAATTAGTACAACCAACCAAAACAAATATCAGTGAAGTATACCAAGCTACTATTACATCTTCGTGAAGTAAAACCTTGTAAAATGAACAATGTAAAAGATTCAACTAAGGATTGACAACTAAAATGGAACGACTGCATGGAAATACTATCTCAGGGCTGTGAAATTATTATAAAAAAAGTGGAATTCATACGATTCATATGAGAGAGGTTTATTTTATTGTATCGATGCGAGAGCAGAAGAATGAGAGAGAAAGAAAAAGTGTGAATAATGACGAGATTGAAGTTTCATAGAAACAGAAGGGATCGCTATTGTTCTATATTGATCGAGAAATGTGGGAACACGAGTGGATAATTTCTTCATGATTCTATTTCTGAACAAATCCAGTCCCATTCCAGTTAATAACAATATGTATAGTAACGTGAATTTTATTCTTGTCAACGCTACGGTTTTAATATGTATATATTGTATACGATGGTTACCGTCGAGCATCGTACAGTGCACATTCTTGTATCTAAATGAAGTTAATGAAGAAAAAAATATTTTTCTCGCGTCCTCGAGTCTTTCATATTCATAATATTTCACAGAAGCTGCACATCTCTAATTATAATAACGCATAAAAAGTTCTTCATATAGTTGCATGGTATTCATACTGACCTTAATTAGTTTTGATATTGATAGCTAATATTACTCTTAAAATCTCTCAAGACAATATCTTCTGTGGATGAATCAGATAATTCTGTTCAAAACTACATTCAAATAACTCAAACAACGTGTTTCATTGTACAGGGTAGTTTAAAATTCAGTCCCCATGATTTTACAAGCATCTTCGGTGATCTGATCAAAAAATGTTTCAAACAAAAGTTAACCAATATTCAAAATCTACAACTTGCCTCTTTAGAAATTTGGAGAAGTTTAATTTCAATGAAAAATCAAGGCCACTTTCACATTTTAAACGGTACTATAAATTCTAATTAGAACGTGTGCAAGGCATTTCTGATAATATCCCAAAAAAGGGTTTAGAAAAAAAGTTAATTAGTTTTCAATGGTGTCCAAAATATATCATTGGGAATTTGATAAAACGTTTCATTTCCAGTCAAAGTCACATTCACTTTTTAAAATGTCTAGTATATTATATGACCTTGAAGTGATCTTGAACAGAGAAATTGTCATAGATAATTAGGAATTGCACGTTATTATTAACCCTTAGCACTCGAATGGCGACTGTAAGGCGTCATTAAATACTGCTGTATCATTATTCAAAATATTTTTTACATTATTAAATTTGTTTGTATCTAATAAATTAATAAAAATGTCAGTATTGCACGAATAAATTGTACCATTTTCGTATGTGTAACATGAAAAAATATATATATAGGAGGGAAATATTCTAGGTCAGAAAAAATGTTCCGTTTTGGAGTTAAAATAACTTCGAGTGTAAAGGGTTAGGTAAACTCACATTGCTTTTGTAATGGTCTGTTCAATTTAGTTTTAAAATAGCTCCATTTTGATTACGAAGGAATGACTTGAAGAAATAGTTTTTACAAAAGTTGATTTACTATTAAATACCAGTGGACTAGGTTAAATACTGTTCAAGATCACCTCTCAGAATGATGTGCCATTTTCAAAAATGACAGTGACTCGAAACGAAACTTTTCATCAAGTTCCAAATTATGGAACTTGCAGGCCAGTGAAAACTAATTAGTTCTTGTTCGAAAATTTGTTGTCAGACTGATCGAAAATGCCTGAAAAATCTGTACAAGCCTACCCTAATCTGGTAGATTGATGACGGGACCAGGCGGTTGCGTTTTGTGGGCGAAGTTAACAAATCTTTGAAAATTAAAACGAGCGTCGGCTAAATCGAAGCTTTTTATCAGTTTCGTGTCTTCCAAAGTTGTGCGGCAACTGCGGGAAACATCGATTTGGTGGCAAGCTCGAGCGGCTCGACAAACGACACAATTAGGAAAAACGTATGTAACGTTGATGTGGATAATTATTGAAGCCGTGACTAATTGTGAGAATAACTTTGCGCGCAAGTGTGCCGGACGGCGAAAATGCCGCAGTTTGAATTGTAAATTGCGTGATTTCGATATCTCTCGTCGCCGGGAGCTGTCACGAAATTAGCTGCGGAGATTCCGACGACGCTAGAGCTAGCCCATGCTTGACAGAACTCCGTGAATGGATGGCTGTAGTCGCGACTATGTGGCACAACAGTTCGTTGATAAATTATCGAGGGCGCTCACTTTTAACGTATTGCTCGGTATCGACACGAAATGAACTGCATCGTAACACGAGAAATCCGAACCGACAACACTGTGTCCTGACAGGGGGAACTAGTTTTCACCATTCCGTTCGTTACAATTACATGGGAGTTATCATAGCAAACTTTGTAAATTATGATACCGGATGGAAATTTGTTGCGGATGGGTCGTTGATCATGCGCGATGAGAATAGGCGAGGTCAAACTTAATAGCAGTTAACGATTACAAATTAGTGTTTAGTCCCCAGGTAGCCACTAGATTATTATTAATGCGATCCCGCGTACACATAATTGTTGGAGTAACTCCGACTGCGATTGCAACTACTAATTTTCCTGGTTGTTTGGATGATCTTGACGGAACATGTGTCTTAAGTCATCGTTAACGCAACGTTATGCTGTGATAAGGATAACGTAGACGTATCGAATCTAATCTACGTAGACGTATCGAATTAATTTATCAATGAATTGGTACGTTACGTCTCTCCGAGATACTGGCAAGAAATAATTCTCTTCTCTTTGAGCTTCCGTGCGCTTGCATAGATAATTATGAACATCGTAACTCGTCTAACTACGATACATGCGGGTTGTTGGTATGTACCTCAAAGTACATTCATCTGTCGCACAATGTAATAAATTTTGGGGTGTGTGGTTACACTGATAATGCTGGGACGCAATACCGACTACTCCATCGGCTCTCGGTTGTTTAACAGTAATACACCGATTTATTCATTTTTATATTCTTGGCGTTCCGTGCTAGTCTATAGTGCGCACTATTCTATTTTGAGCATCTAATAAAACAAGGTGGTGTTAATTTTTTTGTTTTATTACTTTTGCATTCTTCGAAATTAAACTGTTCTTTTCGCTTTTAAGGTCATTTCAAGGTCATGGTGTGTAGGTCATTATAATGATCTGGGCGCAGATCACCACATCGCGTTATAAAAAATACATGTTAATATGTAAATGACCTTGAAAGAAACCGTCAAAATGACCTTCACAGAATTTTTTAAATCACCATCAGATGCACGCCTTAAAACCATGTACATCCTACTTAGTAATTTTTTCTTACTTTCAATAATAGCAGAAATAATTTAGGTGCTCGAGTTAAAATTAACACCTTGTATACGCTCAAAAAATGTTGATCCATAACTACATTAACATGATTATTGAACTAAAATGACTTGATTTTCTCGGGGAGCAAAAATACGTCAAATATGTTATCGTTTCGTCCCACCGAGACTGGCCATTTATTAATATGTTATAGCAGCACTGAAACTACAAATTGTTACTTCTATACGATCACCTCGTGTTAATTAAAATTTAACGAAATATGGATTTAATACAAATCAAACGAGTAGATAGATTCATACAGTCCTAGAATTCATGAGCAAGTAGAATTGGTTGGTCATGATCAGACGCGTCAGTATATTCCTATTCAATTGTACGCGTTACTGTTGAATTTTCAGTTTTGATTTTCTCGAAAAAGATTGATAAGCTGTTAAACGTTTTTTTGTTACTTGTTTGTACAAATAGAATTATCCTAAGACAGCTTTTATAATAACTGGAGTTCGAATTTTATGCATTTATGACAAAAATGTGTAGGTGAAACAGGAAACAGTAGAGAGATCACAGTTAGCTGTTTTTGACGAGTATACTCGTCACGAAGAAATGTAATATTTTGTGTTATGACACCTAAGTAGTTACAATTTGCCGTTTAAACTGTAATTTTAGTGGAAACTAAAATATATTCGTGAACTTGAAGATGTTTGAAATATTTGGTGGCCAAGACGAAATAAAAGAAACAAGTAAAAATATATGAATAATTATTATGAAGAAACTGCATATAACATGAAAATTTTTTGTAATGTATTGTTTTCTTTTGATAGTCATCACTGAACTGACTTTCCGTTGCGAAAATGTTCTACACCTTATTTCCATATTATAACAGCCATACACACTCTGTGTTTGACGAGTATACTCGTCATCGCTTAATATTTGCAACGCAATTTAGATTGCAACGAGCTAGGCATACGAACAAGATGTAAAAAACGTACTTTTTAAATGTTTAATATAAGCCCGCATAAAAAAGTTGCAAAATACAACTCTTAGTACTTTCTCTGCAATTTCGACCAATTGTAATTTTAATGAAACATTTTTTTCACGTTATGTAAGCGAACCAATTGTTCCACCTTTTCAAAAAAATTCAAGTAGTATACTCCAATATTGACAATGTTATGCGATTTTTAAGAGTGTGCCAATATTAGTTGGAGTCACTGTATGTCGCCAAGGCCTGGATGCCTTGGTCTCGAACACCGAGAGGTGTAAACCTAACACGGCTCGGGTATGTCTCCTGGACGATACACGACGCTGGCAAGACCCATGTTGTTGGCATAAATCGAGAATTCACTGTATTTCCTTGCAATAGGAAGAAGCAAACAAAAATGAGAGGGCTATCGTTTTGCTCTGTATCATATGTTTCACCGTCAACGTCATTGCTTCAGTCCGACAGAAAAATACAGACGTGAGGAGATGTTGCGACATTTTTCCGGAAGACCACCGCACCGATGCGACGCCGATGTACCGATGGTGCAGACGTCGAAATAATCGGGCTGCGACGACGACACACCAGTTGCATCCGTCGTAGCTAATAACAGTCTGAGCGGCGTTAAAGTTCCCGCTGACAGAAACGCGGCTGAAATCTTGTCGACTGAAACGTATCGCGGTGTTGTAGAACGAGCGTGTCACGATTAAACGTGTCTCGAGTCAGTGGCAACCAAGTATCGTGTATCACGGCGTGGCGCGTAGGGTGAAACCTCTATGAGCAGGATGATAACGGTGACTATTATTAATCTACGTAGGACCGCGCGGCAATCAATTACCCTATCTTATGCCACCTCTGCGTACTCCCAGGTCGATTCCCTCCCGTCCGTGCCTTCCCCAACCCTCGCAAAATGGTAACGCCGCGCCGCGCCGGCAAGTCCGTTGGAACAATCTACCTATACACTAACGAGTTTCCAGGCTGGGTGGCGGCGGGTATCGTGTACGGTAGACAGAGTTAAGTTACACGCGGACCCGTTGTATACGGATCCCGCGTGTCCGTGTGCAACCCCTTCCACGACTCTACGCGCATACTACGTGCACAGTGCATACACACGCGTACCGGCTGCATACATTGGTACACATGCCGTTCGGCGTACCGGCACGTACCTTCTGCACTTCCATCTATGAATTCACGTACTCGCAATTCCTGCACAGATATACATACATATATACGCGTCTCTCTCTCTCTCTCTCTCTCTCTCTCTCTCTCTATCTCTGAGACGTGAATTCACAACCGAAGGACACCATTAAACCGTTCATGCTGGAGGAATAATACGTCGTGGTCGTACCATAAGGCTGCCTACCTACGTACCTTCGTGGAACACGTGCACGTGTGTGCGTGCCTGTGGCCCCTTGCTCTGGATCGGCGTAACAATAACAAACTGTGGAGAGAACTTCTCGTTACGTGTCTTACGGAAGTTCCTTTTGGCTTGTCTAACGGGTTGCCCGGAGTGTGCGATTCTGTGTTGCTAGTATAGCTACTCAAGCGAGCTATTCTTGCTGCGACGGACTACTTGCAAGATACGGGTTACGGAATGTATCGGAGCATTCGAGTATGATGTTCGCTAGATTATTGAGAATTTTTTAAGTCATCTCGCGGGATTTATTTTTCGCTTAACCCGTTTGCCAGTTTGTGTAACTCGTTCGTCACACATGCCAGACGATTTTTTGTTTATTTTCCTTAAAATTATAACTAAACTAGGCGGATTTTGTGCATATACAGGATGTTCTGTAATAGTGTGAACACCCTGTTTTAGAAGGAGCGAATGAAATATAAATGAGTAGAAAGATAAAGAGAATTTTAATGCTTCGACATGTTTGTGGTTTCCTTACCAGAAATGTCTGTAGAATGCATTCCTGTATAGTAAATTCCTGCTAGATAAAGGATTCGTCACATAAATACAAAAATAGAGTGTACAAAGGACCCGCTTCGGCACATTTTCAAACTTTAACAACCATTTACAACTATTAGGAAATATATAAAAATATAATTGACTATATGAACATGTAGAGGAGAGTTCCTTCTATCTCTTGACCCAAATTTGAACTTTCTGGCGTGTTTAGTTTTTGCGTAACACGTCATTTTGTATCAAAATCGGGCATTTTTACAAAAACCAAAATTTTTCGAAAACGTTGCATGGTGGAGCAATTCTGCTTTCAGATTTGGTTTTAGGATGACAAAGTGTATAAGAATCACCCAACAGGTATTGCAAAATTCGAAAAAAGTTTGATTTTGTTGGACAGTGTAATCAGTTTTATATATTTTATTGTGCGATTATTAAAACTGAAAAGATACTTGCGTGGAAAATTATTGTAAGAAAAATGGCATCAGATCTGAATAAATTGAATCTTGTAATTTTTAGAATACAACGGTTGCTTTGAGAGCTCGGTAGGTTTAATGTTTGAACTACTGAGAAAAGAAGTGTATTTGATTCCAGTACTTTGTAATTGTCGTGGAAATTTTTCATTTTGCTCGAAGAGTCGTAATTATAAAAAATTTACAACTTTCTTGTGACAATAATTCTTTTTTATATTACTATAAGAGGGTACGTTTGACAGAATTTTAGAACTATGAAGTCTGCTGGCTTAACTTAGTCAACTGATGCTGACGGCGAATTTTCGGATTAATAAGGTACAACGATCATGTGGAATAGCGCCACCACTGCATCTCTACCGGATCTATGGAAGCCGATCGATCCTTTGACAAAAGTTGAGTCGATTTCACCAATCAGCGTGGACATGGACGATATATTGTCTTCCTTCGATGCTTATCGATTTAGTGAATAGTGCAAGCGGAATCCGTTTAGACGGTGCTATTTGTCAGCAAATGAGGCCATTGCACATACCAATGATCCACATATAAATCCGCCCGTGATATTTAATTAGAAATTGATGGCAGTGCTGCCTCATCAGCTTGCGTCGATCCAATCAGATTAGGGTAGACGCTTAGAAACCCGAAGAACGATACCTGCTATAATTCGATATGTAATTACACTCGTAATTACACCTACTGTGCTAAAGAAACTTGATTAAACCTATAAAAATGATTCTGGACAGAATAATACGAGTTTGAAGTTCACCTTAACATTTCTAAAGCGTTCTTCTAAATTCAACCAAACATGTTGCATTGCAGTTTAAATACATCGATGTGAAAAATTAATCGGAACGCTCCATTTTGCGCTGAACAATTCGTTGATATTCAGACCGTTATATTTGTGTGACAAGAATGATTTCAAGTTTATTTTGAAGCACAAACAACTTCGTTTTTTCATTTTGTCTCTACTTTCAGATTCCTTAAGTAGTCTTTTTCAAGGATGTGTCTGCCTCATATAGAAAAACGAAAAGACGAAGATGGTTTTGTCGATAATTTTTCAGATTCTTTTTCAGGATTACAACCACCGTAGACTTCAATCTGGAAAATGGAAATTTAGAATTTTTTTTCTTTAATGAAAATTTTCCCATCACAAAGACCTTTCGAAACTTGATGCACGATGACCTTTCGGAGTTTAATCGGACGTTACATATTTAAACGTAAAAGTGATCTTGAAATATTTTTTTCGAATTACTTGGTGTGATTTTTGTCAATTGTCCAGAATTGTTCACGCAAAATTTCGAAACAGAATTCAATATTTCTATTGCAACACGTTATACAAAAACATGTAAACAAAATCCGGAATCTTGCTGCTCGGTTACAGGAAATGTCTCGCCACTTTAAATGATCGACGCAGAAGACTGTTCCGAGTATCCTTATTTTTAGTCGAGTCATTTGGAAGCATTTCCAGCTTGGGAAACTTATTTCTAATGACATAGATTTGAAGCTCAATTTACACACTGCAGGTACACACGTTTTTATTTATTCTGTCGTCATCGTGAAATTGAACATGTTTGCTATTAATATTAGAATATTTTGTCGAAGATGAAGTAGACGTGATGCAGAAATCCTTCTGATTTCCTAAATATTAATTGTGAATGGTAAATTTTCATTTTAAATTATATGTATAAGAAATCAAGAGTTAATACGCCTTCCTTAATACAAGATACAACATTTTGAACGTTATACGTTGACAAGGTTAGTGGCGAGTGTTTAATTATGTCGTAATTGAAATTGCATGGAAATTGATAGAAACAGGTTCGCAGGGAATTTGATATCGATATCAATTAGTTTCTACGATAAGCAAAATACCTATTTTTAATAGCTGTAACGTCGCCGTGACATATTTATAACCTGTAAAATTATTTCCTAGCCTGGGAGGCACCATCGCTGAAAACAATACATTGTGTTATTTAAAAAAAAATTCTCGTGGTCATGGAGATGTGCACATTTACGGGTAACAAACGCAGACGAGCGTGTGCCAGAGAGAAATGTGGCAACGAGTGTCATTTTAGTGTACTCCGTTGCGTTTAGCGCGATACAAAAATGTTTCCTGAGGCGTTTTGATGCTGTCGTTTCCAGCGACACATTTTCAGGTTCTAAAAATTCAATCCTTCGGAATTACAAATGAAAATATCCCTTGCTTGTTGCTTCCATTATGAACCACTATTTGCCCATAGTTACGCAGTGAATGTTCACGAACATTCAAATCTCTGCGAAAAACGCTACAAACTGACGCTCCAATTTTTCCGTCCGAAGAATAATTATGATCGACAGAAAATGAAATTTCACTAACGACTAATATTAAGACAATATCAATTAAACAATCAACATGATTATCACACGATACACGGGGGAAGTTATATAGGCACAATTACTGTGCCTATATTAATTATACTTACTTTTATACCATAGTGAATATTTAAAAAGAGATAATTATATATATATATATATATATATATATATATATATATATATATATATATTAGGTCTACCGGAAAGTTCTGTCCGATAGTGTCACTTCAAGTTTCAATCCATATGCACATGTTGATTTGAGACATATATGACTATCTCTCTTTATCATTGCATTTACACACATGTACTGTCCTAAAACGATGGAAAGTATATTCTACAATAAATATTATTAAATGTATGAAAATTGTGTTATTTTTTTTCAATTAAAAAACGGACAGAACTTATATAATTAATATAGTATAATTAGTAATAGTAATAGTATAATTAATATAGACATAGTAATTGGCACCCGCACAGTAAATTGGCTCTCATACCATACCACATACGACTCAAATAATTAATTCTTATCTGGAAAGATGAATTCACATATATTGCATTAGTAACAGCTTTTCAAAAGAAGCCTGACGCTAAATCAGATCTCGGTTACAAATTTTATTGAGCATGTGTATTGTGACGAGTGTATGCAACGAAAATGGAGCGTAAAATGTTTTATCATGCGAAAGTTCGTAAAAAATGTAAGGATCTAATCGGTCTTGATATTGTTGTAATTAAACTGTTGCCCCCGTGCATTCATAAAATTTGCAGGGTATACAACACAGTAAAGAAATATTTCTATATGTATATTGAAATTTACAATAGCTCTCAGTTTGTTGTCGTAATAACAAAACTCGAAACAAATGGAATAAGTTTGTATGAAAAACTTTTTTCGTTGAAAACAATTTATTTCATCTAGATGTAACATTTGATCATCAAATTAGAAATCCAGATCCTCAACCTACAGTTATCTTGCTCGAGTAAAAGTTGAGAGCAGTACCTTGGTCTATTTTTGGAACACATTCTTCAAATCGAGGTTACTACGTCCAACTTACGTACATCGCCAACCTGGAGGAAAGAGCAACAATGAACACATTTAGGGTCGCATGCATAGAGATACTCTTGAATGACTTAGACTGTGCGAGCTTATCACTTAATCTCTTCCTGGCCGTACACTGTATGTTTAGTTTGGTCCGTTTATTTAAACGCATTTAAATAAATTTGAATATCGCTATGAATATATGAATATAGAAATTAGATTTTGCAGTACTTTCTATGGTGCATTTTGCGGATACGAGAAAGTTGAAAAAAGATGTTTTTATCTAAATTTACCTCATCCATCATTCACAATTTTTTGAAATTTTATTTTTTTTTTATATAGAAGAGTATCTTATTTTTTATTATCAAATTTCCCTTATAACAATTTCTTATAAATTTTTCATTAGCAATTATAATTTCAATCGTGAACTGCTAAGTCAATCTCTATCGAAGGGAATCGCATTACTTACCTTAAAAAAGCACTAGTAAAAAATCACTTGCCTTTATGCGTATTACCCAAAGTATTGATACACTTCCGATAAATACTAATCATTGATAAATTCCTAACAAATAGTTTATCATTCTAACTTGATCAAAACAGAAACTAAATTCTTAATATTGACCCGATTGTAATAAACAATTCAAGATCTTTGTGAAATAATGGACATTGGTGAAGGCTATTTTCGTCGCTTTTAACGAATTCGTTAACTACGACAAAAAGGCGAGTTTTCGTGATCAGAGCGATTCATATGAAATTCAAAGTCGATCCTCCAGCAAAGCGGCAGGAATAAGCCGCCAGCGGAATTGAGATGGCGTATGCGGTAGGGCGAAAACAGGCCGAGATGAATATTCCATGTTAAATCCGTGGTCGAATCGGTGCAAAGAAAGTCAGAGCCAAGGAAAAAAGAGACGAGGAGCCGGTAACCCTTTTTTTCGACGATGATCTATTGCTCCTTACGGTGTTCCACCGTGGAACCACGAGTTACCGTACGTTTTAAAATTTCATCGCGTCTTTCGCCGTGCGGAATGTCGAGTACCGCGGAAAAATAATTCGATATTAAGGATCACTATTCGGCGAAACGGACACGCAATACCACCACCTCATTTACAGTGTTCACTCTATACAGGGTGTTTCATGGGCAAAATTTTAAAAATAGATTTCTAATGCTTAGTCAAGAAAAAAAGTTATATCAACGTACATCGTCTTAAACGCCCGTTCAAAGGTCAACAATGTTTTTGAAGCAATCGCCAGTCTATCTTTACGTTATCGAGGTGTATTATTCTTGTATACAATTTATACTTTATCTGGGAGCGTGTTCGGAGCTCAATGAGATGACGAGCTGAAGCTTGTATTGAGACAGGAAGTGAACATATTGAACGTTTCCTCTAAGACGATGTGACGAGAATTGTGGAACAAAAACTTTAATAACTCAGGAACTAAGCATTTCCGGACCTATGTATGTACTTTATTTTGTTCCCCTCAAGGTTACAATCCAAATTCACATAGCCTCTTCCTTCCTTCCTCGCGCCGCCCCTACCCTAACCTTAACCTATCTTAAAATTATCTTACTATCTAATGACTTATCACATATCTTATCTCCTATATCTTAACCTAAAATGAAACTAAAAATATATGTACAAATATTAGGCGCACCAACTAAATTCGAAAAAGAGAGAGAGATAATATACATAACATAAATCAGAAAGAGATACATAATGTTACATGAAATATGTAACTTAGTCTGCTCTTATCCTCCTATCAATCACCTCTCCTCACACCCGCATACACACACATCCACGCCTCCCCTTCCCTAACCAGCAGACCCTCTCTTCCGGTCGTTCACTATTCATCCCAATCCTCCGACATTTTCTATTATTTCGGATTCATTGTTTGACTGTTAAATTTCCGGACTTATGTTAATATAACCTTTTTGTCTTCTCTAAGCATTAGGAATCTACTCCTAAAATTTTGCCCACCATTTATGAAACACCCTGTATATGTCCCAAATGCGTAGCCGATAAAAGTCCCAAAACTATCTCCACTAACGCCGAGTATACCCCGTGAGCGGCCATGAACTGAAACCACTAGAGCTTCGCTGTCCTTTTCTACATTCGGCGTGGATCAAAAAATAGTATCTCTTGGCTGGTATATGTCCCTAGCTAGACCTGCGTATTGGACATATATCGAGTAAACATTGTAGTTCATAGAAAAGCATATTATTCTAATTTAAAAAACGGAGTTGACCTTCATACATCCTCTACGCCTACATCTTTAAAATAAAATTATTAAGGTGGAATTATGCAACTCTCGAAACCACGCAAGTTTCGTCGTACACATTTTTCTTTTATCGCCAACAGCAACCGAGTTCACCAACTCTCTCTTTCTTCGAGAATGAAATTTTTCGAACGCGTCATTGAGAACGCACGAGTCGTTCGGCACGACCAAAAAAAGAAAAGAAAAGTAATTTAAAAAACAAGAGAAACAAGTGACCCCGGGGCTTGATACTCTTTTCAACCGAGGAATTCCTGCGGTTTCGTTCATTTGTAGATAATTTTAGGTCACGGAGCGAGTCGGGCCAGTGACGATGCATCAGCCTACTTCCGCTCGAGTAAATACAACGTTAATTAACGCCGCGCGTCTGCTCGCGCTTTCCTTTGCAAACCTGCTGCATGGACTTACGGCATAGTAAACGGACGTAATTCAGATGATTGTCCTACGAACGAGGTAGGGAACGAGACAGCGGAACCGACTGCGAAGATGGCGCATTCCTTTTCCGGGGCTCCGACTTGAAAATTAAACACCGGCCAATTCTGATTTTCCCTCGACAGTGTTTCCGTTGCGGCCATCGAGTTTCTCTTCTCGTTCGGGCTTCGACAGATATCTTTCCTATTGATTAACTCTTTTTCTTTTTTAGCGTTACAATTTAAAGGTACGGAACAAGGCATGAGTCTTTGAGCTCTACTATTAGGAGACTTGCGAAACGTGTTATTTACGGTTCGTAATTGCGCTAGGTAGACAAGATACAATAAGTGAATCAATAACAACAACTTTTGTGTAAATTATTATTTATTGCTAGGAATATAGAAGAATAACAAAAAATAAATATTATAATTATTTTTATCCTAGTTAGAAGTAATTGAAGAAATTTTTTACAATAATTAATGTCTCTTCGTTTAGCAGAGACAAAAAAAAATAGATTGACTCCGTTTTGCATCACGTTCAATACTTGGCAATATTTAATATATTATTTACTTTTAATATTTCGTCCACAGCCCTTTTGCTTGTAAAACTGCAGTAATTTGCTTTGGCATACTTTCTACTAATTTTTTACAATAATCCGGAGATATTTGTCCCCATTGTTCTTGAATTCTATTATACAAATCTGTGATTGAAGTTGGTTGGAAGTCATATGAATCCCGAAGCCGTCTTTTTAGTAAACCCCATAGATTCTCTATGGGGTTGAGGTCGGGGCTCTGTGAAGACCAATCCAGAACAGAACATTTTTTAGTACTGAGCCATTTTTTTACACTTTTAGGAGTGTGCTTAGGGTCTCTGTCATGCATGAAAATTACATTCTTTTCTTCAAAAGGCATATTTTCTTGTAAAATATTCTTGTACATGTATTGATTCATGATGCCATTAATTCGGTGCAGTGATCCAACACCAAATGCTGTTAGACACCCCCAGAACATTAGAGATCCGCATCCGTGTTTCAACGTTTGTTTCACATGTCGTGGTTTAAGTCTTTCGTTTTTACGAATCCAGCACCAAGACATGCCATCTGAACAAATTCTGTTAATTTTGCTCTCGTCGGACCAAATAACCCGTTCCCAATCAGTAGTTGTCAAGTTTTGATATTTTTTAGCAAATTCCAAACGAAGTTTAATATTTCTTTTCGATAACATTGGCTTCTGTTTTTTCTTAATGCATCTAATCTCACCTCGTTTGAGGGTTCTTCGTGCTGTCCACTGACTTATTTGTATACTTGCATCTTCTTTTACTCATTTTGCAGCCATATTAGCACTTGAAGCTTCACCAGATGAGACAAACCGTATAATCCTTCGTTCATCCTGATCATTTCTTTGGTCTTCCTCCAACATTTAATAATAAAGCTTTACAGTATTTTTTTCTTATTCTCTGCACTGTTAATTGACTAACACTGCAATTCTTCGCCGTCTTACGCGTTGACAAACCGTTATAAAAGGGGAATTACTTTTTTTTAAACAAATTGGAGCAATTGATTTCATATTTATTCTAACTTCACTTGCGTGCTTTTCCGTTCGACTGACTGTGAAGAACTGAGTGTTAAGATGTAGAATATTTTGTAAACATACATACCAAAGTGCTAGATGTAAACTCACTGCTAGAACATTCCACGTACACATTTCTTCTACAGACCAGTGCAAAACCGTGCCAATCTATTTTGTTCGTCATTTCTAAACGAGGAGACATTAGTTATTGAAAAAAATTTCTTCAGTTACTTCTAACTATGATAAAAATAATTATAATATTTATTTTTTGTTATTCTTCTATATTTCTATGATTTACACAAAAGTTGTGGTTATTGGTTCAGTTATGCTCCTTACTGTACAATGAGTGATGTACCCTTTTTTAAAGTCCACTTTTTTCACCGGAATCGTAATATAAAAACTGGATAAATTTTAACATGGGTAGGATGATAAAGAATTAAATCGAATATTAAAAACAAACACAGCTGAAATTTTGTTTTCTTTATTATATTATTATATTTCCATTTCAGATTGAGCTCGTTCACTCAGTTAAATTAAAAATAAAACTCAATGTTCAAAATAGATGCATCCGTAAACGAATGTTTCATGTATCGATATTGCCATTTCCAATCAAATGTTCTTGAATAAAACTGCCATCCTTTCAAATATTTTGATGTATTGATTATGTTCTAATATCTTAGCATAAATATTAAATGTATCGACAAATAACCCATTATTCTTTTCTAAAATTCTCTATGTACTATTCTATGTAACCGTTTGTTTTGCGAAAAAAAAAGAATAGGACATAAGACACACATTCTGTCCAGATGTATAATTTTTCTTCAACATATTTTTCGATACAGTCAATAATTTATAAGATATTCGAGAAAAACAATTTTAAGAGCATTTAATGTTTAAGGGCCGAGGGTTCGTTTTTCCGTTATCCATGGGTTCCCAAACTTTGCACGAATTTTTTTTCTATTAATTGAAACTATCCTGGGGAGGACGCATAAATAAAATTTAAAAGACGAAAATAAGTTTCACCCTACTGAATACAGTGGTCCCACAAAGTATTGTTGGTCCTTTCTGTTTCACCTCCCACACGTTACAAACATACAATATTATTAGATAACAAATATAACAAACATAATACCGTTGGCACGCTACGAAGAAAAATCAGAAATATATACATAAGTATTAGGGGGTCATTGAAAAGAAGAAGCATTAGATCTTTAAATTAAGTCATGAAAAAAATTCGATATTTCCAATATTCTTTATTTCTAAAGATGGTTCAATTTATATCTTTGAGAAAAAACGTGTCTTCGACTTCCCAGTGATTACATCGTGTAAAAATATTTTAGAATAGATTGAATGATGAGCTGTGGAAGTGAAAATTTCAATACTTGAAATGAGTCCAGGTTTATTGTTGTACGATTTTTCCTATCGACAGAAATACATTCCTTACGAAAAAGAAATTGAAAATTTAACGTTGGAAACCACTGTACGTATGCATAGTTATTTTAATTTTTAATTTGATATTTACTGAGCGGATCTCGCGCGCTCGTAAAACATGATTTCCGGAATCGATCGGTAAATAAACATGTTCAGAACCGACGCCCATGAGCGTTTAACTTATTTACGAAGCGATGGTCCGAAAAGACATGACTGCCAGAAGCGTTGGTCATACAGTAGCTCACGAAAGTATTCGAACGCTTCCAATCTACATAGTCAACAAATAAAATACACCCGTTGGGTTTAAGTTTTCAAAATAAGATTGTAAATAAAGACACATAAGAGTCTTGAGAATGTGTAAGTAAAATTACAAAAAAATCTGACAGCATATACGGGATTCACAAGGCATTGAGTATAAACATACCGTTTTCGGATGTCACAAAAGTATTCGAACGTACGAATAAATCTTGAATTGTTTGATGTTAATATCTGGTTGGTCCTCCTTTGGCATCAATAACGTGTCTTAGCCGGCTTTCCATACTATATACAAGTTTTTCCGTTGTCTTTTTTTCAATGGAATTCCATATTTCTATTATTTTGGTTTTTAACACTTCCTTGGACGTTATGTCAAAATTCATAAGTTTTCTTGCAATTTCGGCCCATAAATGTTCTATAGGATATATGTCAGGGTTTTGCGGAGGAGTTTGTAGTGTATGCGGGGTATTATATATGATCCATTCCTTTGCAATCCCAGCTGTATGTTTAGGATCGTTGTCCTGTTGGAAGTAGAAATCATCCAATAGGTTCAATTTAATTGCACTTTGTTTCAAATTTTGTTTCAAAATATTCAGATATTTGTACTTATCCATAATTCCGTCAATAAAAACAAGATTTCCCGTTCCATTCGCCGCCATACACCCCCATACCATCACTGAGCCACCTCCGTGTTTCACAGTTGGAATCATATTCTGTATTTGCAATGCTGTGTTGCACTTTCGCCACACATAATGCTGTCCATCCGAACCGAAAATATTAAACTTCCTTTCATCCGAGAAAATAACATTATTCCAAAATGAAATATCCTTATCAATATACATTTTTGCAAACGTTAGTCTTTTCTTTTTATTAATTTTACTGATATATGGCTTTTTTCGTGGTATTCTTCCATGGTAATCATTACTCCGCAGAACCCTACGACACAGTTCGGGATGTACATCTTTCCCAAAATTATTTGCAACAATCCCCACAAGTTTTGGTGCAGATGTGCTTGGATTTTTCTTAATTTCACGTATAATCATTTTCTCTTCTCTGGGCGTTAACTTCTTTGGACGTCCTGTACGCTTCTTGTTTGTAATATTACCTTCAGTTTTCGACTTTTTTACTATATAATGTATCGTAGATTTACTTCGATTTAATAATTTGGCAATTTCAAGATAAGATTTATTTTCATTATGCAACTTCAATATTAATTCACGTTCACATTTACTGGTTTCTGATTTTTTCGTGCTCATGATTAGAATAACTATGAAAGATTATACTCTACGAAATCTGTATGAACCACACGATGTTTCGGAATCGACTAAAGTGTAATGTTTACATTTCAATCACTAGAAATACGCTTCTTGTCTACGCGTTCGAATACTTTTGTGACGTCCGTAAACGGTATGTTTATACTCAATGCCCTGTGAATCCTGTATGTGTTGTCAGATTTTTTTGTAATTTTACTTATACATTCTCAAGACTCCTATGTGTCTTTACTTACAATCTTATTTTGAAAACTTAAACCTAACGAGTGTATCTTATTTGTTAACGATGTAGATTGGAAGCGTTCGAATACTTTCGTGAGCTACTGTACATCCACCGTCGTCGATGCGAGTGCAATATAAATCCAAAGGGGATAAACCGATCGTGCATTTCTGATTTTCATTCGAACTTTCTATATAGTTGTGAACGTTTACTTCCTTGCTTATTGTATTAGAATAAAAGGAACATTAATATTTCAAAGTTATTTATTGAGTATCGATTCACTTATCCAACAAGTGAAACGATACAATTCGCATGCTTTCTTTCACCGTAAAACAGGCGTACTGTGCAAAATATAGTCGGAGATTTTTAGATCTACAATATACATTCAAACCGAATTATAATAAATTGTCATTTTGTTTACTTTTGATAAAAATATATATTTATGCAGTGTTCACTCTTACTATTCTTTGATCCACACCGAATGTAGAAAACGGGGTATACATACTCCGCGGCAGTAGAGATAGATCCAGAGCTTTTATCGGCTAGACATTTGGGACATATATACGGTAAACACTGAGTATCTATAGTATTTTTTAGAAAAAAAAAACGCTTTTTTAGTATCTTGTCCGCTACATCACGAGAAAAAATCTTATAACAAAATGAAAGATGGACTATGAAACTAGAAGCTCCTAGCTGTAAAATGAATGCAAAATTTTCGTGCGATCATTTTTTACGAAATTATTACAGTTTAAATATAGACGATTGTTTGAGAATATTTAGTGTTCTTATAGCAGCATTATAGAAATTTTCTAAGCTATTTCCAAACGCAGGAATTGGATTAAAATGAATCCTTTCTTTTAAAGACTTTAATAGTCGCAAAATTGTGTAACAAACTTCTTAAATTTATCTGATGTCTTCGCAATTTTGTACTTCACCTACTCATTTTTGTCCTACATGCACAAAATCCGCAAACTGCTTATCTAACATAAGAAAGCAGTTTCTAGAATTGCAAAATGTCTAGAGGCTAAGAAAACAAAGAGC
This sequence comes from Halictus ligatus, assembly GCA_028454255.1. Lineage (NCBI taxonomy): Eukaryota > Metazoa > Arthropoda > Insecta > Hymenoptera > Halictidae > Halictus > Halictus ligatus. The sequence goes on along the minus strand of CM052140.1, from coordinate 2,970,301 downwards.
AAATTATCGATCGGGCGAAACAGTTGCAGAAATTCGTTCAGCAACCTCTACGATCGCGTTGCAAGTTTCGAATGCTACGAGGTTAAAGCATCGCGCGCTAAGAGTTTCAATGTGTACCACAATTGACCTACGAACTTCTGTCGGATGATCAACTTTCCCCGGGTTAAATCATTCGAAAAGTTTAATCCATATTTGCAGTTTATAAATATGAAATAGTTCGGGGCGAAGTTTCAGTTCTCGTGGCGGACTCCACGTGTCGTTTCACGTACTCAGGGTTGAAAAGTTTCTGCGTCTGTGCTGTCGGAAATAGCGCTCTATAGGTCCGAAAAGAGAGGCAATGGCTGATCGGCCGTCAACCTTCGTCCTCTTTCTATCGAGATTCGTTGTCGACATAATACGGATCGAAGAAGACGCCGAAAAAAGTTTTCGTAAATTTCGCGTTGCAGTTAATCTTCTAAACTGCTTTAACTTTAATCTTTTTTAGGTGGAATGCGATCCAGGCTTCGCGTCCGTTTTAACTTTTCTTTTTTTCTGGGGCGGAACCAGCAGTCATTCTCTGTTACTATTAAAACCGATTGTTTTCTCGAAAAACCTTTTTAATTCTGCCGCATAGAAACATGATTCTTTAGCTGTTCTTCACATTGAAATTCTATGTTACTAATAGCGTCAGCTGATTTCATCGGATTAAATTTGAATTAAAATTTCCTTCGTAACATCGACGCTCGCATTCGATTTTATATTTCATCAGTTGGAATTAATGTTTCAATGAAAAATTTGCTGCGCAAGTAGCACGAAATTCGCTGTTCTCGTAATCACTTAATTATTTCAGATATTACTGCAAATAGTAATTACATTTCATCGAATTCGTTATTTGTGCGCGCTCTGGAACGATGATGCTGTATCGTGGAGATAATTTCATAGGTGCGCGAAATATTGAATAAATTCGCTTTAACACGGTGATTGCTGAACCAGCAACCATAAACATTGCATAAAGTCGAAGTACCCTATTTAATGAAACTGATTCTGAAAGGCAAACATTTATCGATGTCGTTATTCCCTTTACATGACTTTGTTTCACAAATTCCACAGTCCTACATATTTAAAAAATGTTTTTAAGAATATTTCAGAATGCGGTACATATTGGACAGATTCAGATGGTTGAACTTTAATTTCTTTGTGGCTGTATACAGAAATATTTAAGAACATTTTATATAGGCTATATAATACTGTCTCACAAGAATTCATAAAATTTCTTTTTCATTTTATAGGGAAAATCGGTTTCAAGATTCTCAACTAGAGCACTCAAGCACAATAATTATTATAATATATACCTGCTATAGAATTACAAATCTTGCCATATTTGGTGAAACTTCGCCTCGGCAACCCAGGAATTTTTAACTTTTCATTATATAATCCTGTACATCTTGACAAGAAAATACCAAAAATCGAAGTTTTAAGACGAGGAATTCACTGGTTCAAAAGTTATGTGTGTTTAAAGCTGAGTGATCACACTTCGTCCTGGGACAAACTGTGAAGGAACAGTAATTCAAATTTTAGAGAATCATATACGGGATCAAAAAGAGAAGGTATAATCCATGTAGGTTCGAATTAGGTTAAACATCTCTTCCTTGGTAGTTGGTAACATCTCGTCTTTGGTAGTTGTAAAGTGTCAAATTTGTTCAGTAGAATTGTATTACCTTGTAACAGCGAAAGTGACCGACGAAGGTGATTACGGAGAATATGTAATAGTAATTGAACGAAATAGCATTTGAATGTAATATGATGTCTGATGTGTTCAAAGTTATTGATCAAAGAGTGAATATTTGCTGTTGCCGTTTCTCATATTCTGTGGGGAATTATTTTTATAAAAGTAAAAGTAGAATCGCAATCTTGTGTGCTGCAGTACATATAAGCTGGAGTTCTCACCGGTGACATGTGTTGGAACAAGAACGCACACATTTGACAGGAGACGTTAAACAAACGGTGCATATAGGGGTCTCTCGGTAAAATCAACAGCAAGTTGTCAGATGAGAGGACATTAATTTGATTTCCTGCGACGAGAATTTTTTCAACCTACCGACCCGATAATGGTTACTGATGACTATAGAAATATTGAACATATAATTCTTTGCATACATTCTTCGTTCGATCGTATAATTCTCGCGTAAATTTTCTTTCAGAGATGGAAAGTGCCAAGAATACACGCATATCATTGAACTAATTAACTGTGGAGTTTAATTTTAAAAATCCCTCACGGCGCGGAATTAAAATCAAGCAATGACGAATATACACGTCGAAGGCAGGCCAAATGCGGCTATTATAAAAGCCAAAGCCCTTGTAAAGCTAAATGAGAAAGAATTACTTTTTTATTAGATAAGAATTTAACAATTCATTAATGTTAACTGCACCGCAATATAGTTTCTGATTGACGAGTATACTCGTCAATCACGCTTAACTGGTTAATATCCTCGCAACGAATGGCAGAGTATTTGAACTTTAATTTCAGGTTGGGAGATTGTTAATCATTAATTTTAAACGATACACGGGCTAAACTTTACTTCAGGAAACTAGAAATGTTTGACTTTTTTATGTAATCTTGTGGTTTTCGGTGAGCAGATGCCGAACATCCAAGTTTTAATTCCAGAAGATCAATAATTCAAAAGTTATGCGTGTGTAAAGTTGAGCGACTTTAAGCAGTGAACTGAACCAGAGGAGGAGGAGGTGGTTTAAAATATAAAAAAATTTTAATTTCTGGTTTCTTGAGATGAAGTTTGATTCGATACACGTGTTAACATTTCTTTGTTATTAGAAGACGATATTGATTGAGAGTATTTTCGACGAATACCCGAGATTCCACAATTATTTGGACCTGATATAAAATGATTTGTTGAACTTCCCTTCATATAAATAAATTATTTGCGAAATATTTCTTTATTCAATATCGTTGTTGTTCTTTTAACTGTATCATGCTCCCCTTATTGGAATGATAATGTATTTAACACAGCATTACCTTCTTTACTTTTTGTTTACCGCTCTTTTTGCTGTATTAATTTGCCTCTAATGTCTCTTGATAATGTCTCTACAGTCTTGTAATTCATCTATTCAGTTTTGTCATAAAAGCATAAAACTTGCAGTTCAGTAATAAATACATTCAAATACTCAGAAGTTTATAAAGTCATGTTATACTCTCTGACACGGCGGTGTAAAGTAAAATGAAGCCGTACGCGAATGCTGTCATCGGCTAAATAGCGCGGTCGTTAAATTATCTCCCATAAAACATTCTCCATTTGACTTGCCAATAACGCGGGCGTACATATCGCTGGGGTCCTCGAAGTTTAGGATACAAGGACGCCGACGATCTCTTTTTTTCTGTGCAGATCATTGCCTCCGTTCGTCGTCACCTTATCACTGACTTTCTTGGAAAAGTGCTCGCCCCCCCTTTTATGTATAGCCGAGTCCTGGGTCGGGGTAGGTCGCGCTCCTGGATACCGGGGACACCGATATAACTTAAAGCCACCCCTCCGAAAAGACGAATGCCAAGCCGTCGACTGGTCTTTTGGCCGGATTAACGGACTTCTCTCCTCCCGGGCGCTGTCTCCTTTTATCTTGGGTAGTCGAGTCGGTCGCCCCCTCGGCGTGTCTCGGGGCATCGCTCGTAAACAAAGCCAGGATAAATCGACATTTCTCCATCATGTCCCATTCAGCGGTACACCTCCTCCCCTCGCCCCTTTCTTAGCCCACACCCTCGCCCCCGCCCCTTTCTTGGCCCACACCCTCGCCCCCGAAAACCCTCTACTTCGAGTACACGAGAGCGCTAGTCACTTTTCGCTATTCCGGTTGCCGCGTCTGACGGACAGAACTCGTCAAGTAATCCGACCGAGTTCACCGTTCAAACATCGAATCGAGCCCCTGGACTTCGGGCCGTGTCGTTGCAGAGCTGGTTACACGAGATTACCAATTTTCTGCCTCCGCGAATCGCGATACACATGGCCCAAGAGAGAATTCGCTTCGTTTATTCGGACGCGTTGAATACTCGACGGCGAATCTACATATTTACGCTGACAAGAAATTTTCCATGAAAACTGCTCGCGTTGTCGTTATACATTTTTAAAGGTACCGCCGCTTGTACGGACAGCGAGGCACAATTTGTAAATTGTGTTTCTTTTCGATACATTTAGACTTGAAACTGATTTTGTCAGACTTTTGTGGAATCCCCGTTCGAAATATAATTCATAATATAAAACAATTTCAATCGGGAACCAATAAAGTCAACCTACAAAAAAAATATCAAAGGTACAAGTCACAACAAGCCTACGGGAAGCGATGCCGAATACAAGTGCAGTGTTTACTCTATACAGGGTGTTCACATTATTACTAACCAGCGTTTTTCTTGTAAATAGTAAATATTAGAACAAAATGAAAGAGAACAAAGCAGTACTGTTTTTTATACGCAACACAATGGTGTATGTAATATTTTTGTGTTTGTACTCTTTTGTTAGATATGAAGGCGACCTTCATACTAATCTGTTCACAAGTATTCCTCATTCATAGAAATCAGATTATCTTGTCACTCATTATCAGAGTGTTGACTTCTAGTTTCTACTATCATGAGACAATTTTAGTATTACTTCCGAAACCGACTAGTAATATTGCACAGTAATGTATTGTTATTCGGTGGACGAGACGGTCGATATAGTATGCATTTATTATCAGTGCAATGGAAATAAAAAATAAAGTAAATTGAAATACCTAGAAGAATATCCGGACAGAGTGCAACCCAATTGAAAAGCTATTTCTTTTGCTTGCAAAGCGTTTGAAGAAAACAGGGTCTTTGCAAAATAAGTTTCATAATTGGCTCAACTAATAACATCGTAAAATTACATAATTACAAACCCCTTAAATACCATAAAGTACAAGGGCTACAAGAAAGTGATTTACCGCGGCGTACTGAATTTTGCGATTGGTTACTTATGGAGAACAGAATAGACTGTAATTTTTATAAAACGATTCTTTGGACAGACGAATCAAGCTTCAGTAACAATATGATGACCAATACTTGTAATGCTCAACTGTGGTGCACTGAAAACCCAAGAGTGAGAAGGGAATTTTTAAGGAGTTTTTAAGGTCCAGCTTAAAGCTGGGAAAGTACGCAATTTAGAGACTATTGGGAAGATCTGCTACTGTCTATTACACAAGATATGTATTTATTAAGACATGTATTTATATTATATGTATAACAGCAGAATCGTAAGAAATTATCTCAACGACATGTTTCAAGGCCGATGAATTGGAACATACGGACCTATCAAGGGGCCAGCAAGATCTCCAGATTTATCACCCCGTGACTTTTTCTTATGGTGTCCTATATGTACATTGATGCGTAAGGAAGTCATATTGAACATTTACTGTAGCCACACCAATAAAGAGTACTTGTAAACACATTGGTATGAAGTATTAAAAATGTTTCTTCCATTTCTGACCATGCATGACCTTGAAGGTCACTGTGCAGTATACAGACGAATTCGTCTAGACGTACACTTTCATGTGATATAAAAAAATATACAGCATTCCATTTAAAACATTGAAGATCATCTTCATATCTAACAAAATAGTATAAACACAAACAATTGACTTCTTCTTCTTTCATTTTGTTTCTAATATTTACTTTTTACAAGAAAAACGTAGGCTAGTAATAGTATGAACACCCTATATATGTCCCAAATTCCTAACCGATAAAAGTTCAAGAACTATCCCCATTGCCGCGGGGTATACCCCGTGAGGGGTCAAGAATCTCGAGAGACCTTCCGAGGAGTGTAAGGTCGCGTGGGTCAAAGAATAATATCTCCTGACCGATATTGTCCGTGGCTAGACCCGTGTTTTGGGCATATATCGAGTAAACACTGTACCTAACTCCTCCCATATCTGAAAAATAAAATAATTTTGGTTAGTACTAATGATTTTGTGCTTTGTGCTATTGATACACCTATGGGGAGAAAGCATAAAAGGGAGCGAGCGAGGAGGGAGTTGCTCTTTAAGAAGAGCTGAGGTGTGGAGGTAGCCTCTAGGCGGCAGAAGTATAAATCCGCCACTGTTCCTGTTTTCAACTTACGAAACTGATGACAGGCATTATGGCCGTGGTCGTGCCTTGATCAAAGAAGGCAGTGACATCCGAAAGTTTGAAGGAAGTTGTTCTCTCACAAACATTTTGTCGAGTTCCTTGTTAAATGTGTATTTTAGATACGCCAACGTTTAGGACACCTCTTGGCAGAAAGTTGAGAAAAAAGAAAACACAGGCCGGACGACGGAAATGCATTCCCTTTGTCCCTTTCGCATTCTCAGTACTTCTTTTTAGCGAGGAGCCACTTGCGAAAGCTTATTTAAAGGAGAAAGATAGCAAGACACAATGAAGGATAACGCATTGTCCACCGACGAGGTAGTTAAAACTTGGCTCATAATTACTCTCATTTAGCACCATCCACCTCCGTCTCTTAACGCTCGTGTCTCTTATTCGTCGCTGTCGAGTGAAAACTTACTGACGTCTCTTTCGCTTATTCATTCCTACCGTGATATGATGCGTTAAAAGTGTATTTAGATGTATTTAAATTGTTGTCAATGAAATCCGTTGTCGGTGAAAATAGTGATTTCAATGGGACCCCTAAAAACAGCGTTACTTATGAATTGACGGTATACCGCGAAAAATTATGATATTTCGTAACAAATTAACGGTGGAGCTGGAGGGGGTGGGGTGAAGAACTAAAAAGCTCGTTGATATCGATCAAACTCAATAGAAGCGGAAACGTATCTGTCGTTTAGACGATGGGAAGACCAGTGATCGTGTATCGTTTCACAGCGCGCGTCTGTTTCGCGTGATCGTTCGATTATTTCTCTGACAGCGCCGGAACGTCGGGAAGCGTGAATTTTTCCAGTTTTGAACCGGTAGAAAAACAAAAATACACGAATCGAAAAATAGAGTAGCACGGAAGACAGAGACGAGACCTACCAAAATGTCGTTAGTATCGATCGATGTTCGTTTTATATGTACCCAGCTGCAGCTACATCCTCTTCAACCGCCACTCTTGCATGGTGGGTATCTCCGTCATATTTCCATTCGTGTTTACATACGGAATGTGCACACACCGAGAACAGTGCCGGTACTTACTGTTTGACTGAATGTCGAGCGTGCCCGTGTAACGTGTAGCCAACGATTTAATTTTCGATTGATGTGATTTTAATGGTCTGTTTACTTTGAAATCCGGTTCCGCTCGGATACTTGACTTGAAATTGACGAAACGTGACCAAGCAAATGTAAATAGAGACGAACCGAAAGAAAAAAGTCTGACCGAGAGTTCCAAAACAGGATGCCTATGTTCACATGATTGTTGACATTCTTGGTAAACAAACACAATTTTATTTGCATTCGAGATCACGTTTATCCAAATTTCGTCAGCGCAAAACGCAACTAGATCGAAGATCGTCATCCCTTCAAGGGTCAACCTCTTGTCGTATGATTTATTTTACAGTTGTGGCGATTAGCACTTCTTTTTCGTTCATAAGTTTCCTACAAGAAATTTTCTAAAATGTTTGCTTCTCACGGTACATTTAGACAGTAATGACAAAAGTCACTAGCATACAGCGATTGAACAAAAGGAAGTTTAACTACTAATGTGTACGATAACCATAACAATTTTACAAACTGAAATTTTATTTTACAGCAGCAATGAATTTTTTTACGAATATCTGCATTTTATGAAAAGTAAATAGAATCGATAAAAGTAGAAAAGCGGATACAAAGTTAACTTCTAGCCTGTAATAAACTACAAAGGACTAGAATATATTAGAATACATAAGAATATACTCCAACATACTACGAGGCACCAGAATATACTAGAATATACTAGAGTTTACTAGAATATGACAGAGTATACTAGAATATACTAAAGTTTACTAGAATAAAGTTTTCTAGTTTACTAGGATAAAGTTTTCTAGTTTACTAGAATATATCCAAACATACTAGAATATACGAGAATATACTAGAATATACCAGAATATGATAGAATATACTAGAATATCCTAGCATATTCCAGAGTATACTAGAATGTACTAGCATATTCCAGAATATACTAGAATGTACTACAGTTTATTAGAATATACAAGAGTATACTAGAATATAGTAGAGTTTAGTAGAATATACCAGAATATACTAGAATTCATTATAGTGTACTAGGGCTTACTAGAATATAACAGAATATACTATGTAGACTATACTAGAGTTTACTAGAATATACCAGAATATACTAGAATTTACTATAGTGTACTAGAGTTTATTTGAATATACCAGAATATACTAGAATATACTAGAATATACTAGATTTTACTAAAATATACGAGAATATACGAGAATATACCAGAATATACAAGAATATACTTTAGTATAATAGAATATACTGGTATTTACTATATACTGTAATAAATAGTTATTTAAAACAATGAAACAAGTAAAGAAACTGTGTGGACGTATAAGTTTAATTCTACATATTTGTAATTATAATTTTAATATTCAAAGATTTTGTTAGTCTTGTGATTTTGCAGGATCTCCGTTGTTGTCTATTACAGCTAATAACCCGTTTAGCATTTTTGTAATTCACTTCTAGCAGTACGATTATAATCATAGTTGTAATAATTACAACTTGTTTATCTGTAATCGTTTTACGGAAATGGGAAGAAAATTTATATTTGTTGCGTGTCTACATTTGCACTAACGCTTAAATATTGGCTGTAAGAGAATAAAATTCTAGTACTATTATTCCTCACCTCTCAAACCATTGTACATAAAATACTTCAGGGATATCTCAGTTTTCGAATATGTTTATATCAAAATTGTATTGCAACGATATTTTTGAAAAGATAGGGCAACCAAAGGAAAAATGTAATTCAACGTGACGTGGACAGATGTTAATCCGTTGCGGTCGAAATGCTCGTAAAATTGAACGCTGTGGCGTGCATCGGAGAAACGGCGTAAATAAAGTTTAACAGCTAACCAGTTTGACGGTAGCGCGACGTTTATTCCGAAACTATTAAAGCCCAAGTTCAAACCAACTAGCCTGCACAGCTGGTTATCGGACAGATGGCGGCATTATATGTCGGAAATTGCAACAAATACTACAGCAGTGGATCCACAAATTGTTAATTAATTTCGGGAAATGGTAATGGAAAGTACGCGGAGTTGATATATTAAATTAGCCGTGAGTTAACCGTACGTCAACCAATTAACGATGGGGAGAAAAATGTACCGAATGATCCACACATTTTCGATTCGAAGTTTCGAGAAGTTCTTGGTAGAATGGCGGAAATGGCGAATCTCGGTGCACGTATTGGCTCAGCATACTTTTCCGCAGGACAAAAGGAAGCGCGAGACTTACGGTTCGGTTACATCAATGTCGTTGCAAGCTCATCTCAATTTAGTAAGTGCGCTATTCTCGTCTTATCAGGTTCACGCTGCGGAACCAATTTTATCGACGACAAAGTAACAATTTACTCCTGCTGGCAATGTTCCTAGTGCCGTAGCGGTAGACTTCCGATGACCAGGTCGGCTAGTAAACGCTTCCGTTATCAACCTAGGTTTACGTGTCGTAAGTTAAACGACCAATCCCTCCTAACTTGCGCCACCTAAATTGTGAGATCGACCGACGTTAATACATCCAGCCAATTTATTTGCGACTGTCGCATTATTAGTTCGAAACTGAATCTGTACTTTCGCCATTAAAGTGTTATTTGCGATAGTGGTCAACAAGAATTCGGCACTTCGATCCAAATACTCGACAATCTCTACGATGTTCAGTAATATTGTAGACCATTGAGCTTCCCAGTTTTAGCGCATATTTATATGCCTCGTAAATTTATAGTTATCCTGTAAGTAGAAATCTATAATAGTTTTACTATTTCTCAACAAGAGTATGTAAGAATTTTCAAAATTAAATTAAAAATAGGTGCCTGGTGAGTCAGCTATTGACATAAGGGTTGAAAATGTCAACGTTTCATTATTTCCCCTGCGGTACAGATACATTTAAATTAATTTATAATAGTAAAAGAACGAAAAGGTACCAACGAAAAGGAATCTGGAAGATGGATGGTCAGGTTATTTAAACTTTATAGGAACGGAATTTTGAACTCAAACGTGAATTAAAATAATAAGAACCAGTTAGAAATGGCATGGGCCCTTCTTTCATTAGAAAACTGAAAGACTTTTTTACGATTTGGTTTATTAAGTGTTATAGCAAAATAAGTTCTACAAAAACTTACAGTTTTTCTAAAAATCACGACATAGGTCCTTCTTCTGACACCCATTCAAATGTTCTTTTACATTCTCTTGGACTGAGATTCAGAAGATTAAAAATGCTATAAACGCATGTATGCAAAGTTTTATTATTATTGCAAGCAACGTGAATACTAAGAAAAAATTTGAAATATAATCTTCAAATTGTGTTCTTTCCGACGGTTCGGGCATGTTTCGCGGCGCAAACTCTTTTGACGTAGAGTCTACGAGGAGGCGTAAATTCCTCAATCGATTTTTCCCGACGACGCTACTCGGTGCGACCTTACGATCCTTTCGGACGATAAGGATGATAATTATTTGTACGAATGAAAGTTAAAGTTGCAGTGTACAACACGGAACTATAGCGGCTGGTCCGCGTGGTTAACGAGTTCCGGAGCCTAAACTGTTGTTGCTTATGCGGGAGTTGCAGTTAGTCTAAATTTACCCCAACTCCACTCCATGCACTCAGGGTGCGTTGGTGTGAAGTGGGGGTATTCGATTTCGGGGTGACAACGTCGCTGCATTTCGGCGGGCGAAATCACAGCTGTGGGCCCGATGTTCACCGGCCGGGTACCTCGGATGGTCCCGCGATGCCACCGTTGTAAGTCCACGTTTTATGACAGTACGATTAACTGTTGAGGGCGCGAAGAAAATTCTACTGGGCAATTAAGAAAGATTTCGTGAAGGCGACTTTCTCAAAAACAGCTCTAGAGGCCCGTGTCATAAAACGTGTTGACCATCTGCACACCAAATGTTTGGTTGCGCCGATTTGTCAGCCGCGAATAAAACGATAAAACTATTGTCAAAGGGATCGGTCCCTGGTCCCACCTTGAAATAGCGGTGCCGCGGATTCTCAAGAGGATCTCCCGTTAACTCACGACTGAACAGATTGCTAGAACACTAGAACCAAGAAAGACGAACCAGGTGGGACAATGTGTGTAGTTTCTTTAGAAAATAGTGAAAATTATTATATTGCGATCGTTGAAAAATGTCATTAGTAATTTTTACCGTGTTCGGTTATCACTCACACTTGATAGAATTTCTTAACACGGACGGTTCGCGGACGCAAATGCTATAGCATTCAAATTTTAAAGCCAATTTTTATTCATTTAATTTTATACGACCTTAAATTTTTGGAATTAATATACATTTCAAATTGAAATTTGTTGTAATTAATATACATTTTATTTGAAATTACTAATGCCAGCCAACTTATTATTATTGTTTATTTCTAATCATATTTCGGATAATACAACTAGTTTAAAAAAATTGCCTGTCTATCTTTGCAGCTCACAGAAATTTTTACTGTCCGTAAACGTGTTAAAATCGTATAACCAAAGTATAATGTTAAATTAAGTTAAGTTGATTATTAAGTTGATTATTATTCCGCTTATTTTGGTTTCTGATATTGCTAATTAATAAATAAATAAATCATATTTTTTTATTTGCTTAAGAAAAACAAGTGTCCAGCACCAGGGGAACTCCCCTTAATTATAAACTTAATAATCTGAATCCGCTACCTAATAATCCTAATAAATTCCACGAATATGACGTTTCGATCGGACGAAAGAAGTAAGTCGGTTTCATTGGCGGCGCACCTTGTATACCTGTACCTGGAAATACATCCATACTGCTGTATAATATACGAATATAGCAGTGGCGTAGCGAGGCCTGGGGCGCTGCGAAATAGAAAATTGGCCCATCCATTTCTCGTAACACTTTTCCTGCCAAGCGGGATTGCCCGAACCGCGTTGAATAAATGCATGTATCTCGAAGGCATATCGTATTTCAGAGCACGACTTCTTTCAACCGTATTCCACCCCTGTGCATCGTAGGGCGAAGAAGAACCGAGGGGGCAATGATTCGCGTCGATAAAGACGCATCGACGGTGCGCGCTCGCGCTTTTATTTTACCGCCGCCGCGCCGTGAACGAACCCTTCTTGGTTCGTTAGGCGGTTACAAGGTATTAGGCTACTGTACCGGAAGATTAATTACGCCGGCTCCCTTTTATCGAGGGATTTCTGATAAATAGGTTGCCGCGATAAGTTTCCCCGTCGTTCGCGAGGCTCTAATATGTGGCAGTCGCGTTACAAATTCGCCGATCTTTACCTGATTAATCGACGCTCCTGCTGGAAGTTCCAATGTGTGTTCGACGTAGTAATGAACTGATGAAACTTTGCCGAAAGGGTCACAAAGAATAACCTGCTGGAAGGGGGCTGAACGAACCTTCATTGAAAATCAGACACAAACTACTTCGCGTATCATAGCCACCATGAGTTCTATACTGGAAAACCAGGTCAATATTTCAATGGACAATGCTCTAGCAAATTCTAATAGCTAGACAGCGCATCTTCATGCAAAATAAAAGTTGTCGCTATGGACTGCAAGATACAGAAACCACTCGAACATTTCTTTCTTTCTTCAGAAACTTCAGTGAGCCCAGAAATAATACATTGATGTTCTTTTTAATTTTTCCATCCTTTCGAATCGCATTCACTCAGTTTTGTCACAAATGCTTCAAATCGGCGGACTACAGTGTTTACTCAATATACATACGTATAAAACACGGGTCTTGTCAGGGACATATATTGATGCATGGTCCCTCACAGGTTTACTCTTCAACAGCGGGGGTATTTCTTAGATTTTTATCGGTTACGCATTTGGGACGTATCTACATACATATATATAAGAGTAAACACTGTACTGTGGGGCTACCAATTACTTGTCTATATTAATTATGTTTTAAAACATAATGAATATTAAAAGGGATATTAAATTTTTTTCATTAAAATCAGTTAACTTATATGCTTTAAAAATATGTATATTTAATCTAGGCACAGTAATTTGTACCCCTACAGTAATTGGGTCCCTTATCCTTGTGTTTACAAACTTTTTGGATCCACCGAATTTCGATGCCTACTAAATACTATTCTTCAGTTTTTACTCATCTTCTACTCTGAATTTCTATGTTCTAAAAGAATATAGACATTTCGAATGAATTTCCATATCGCACAGTGCGGACAAGGAGGGCATATCTCACTACACGTTTATATCACGATGTACGAAAAATTCCTTTTGCAAAACTGTATACTTGGAGGAAATTGATATTATTAATCATCTAACAATCATTTTTATGCATAAATATTTTTAATTTGTTTTAATTTATTGATTTTATTATTAAATTTCATTTTTTGTGAATAATTACCATTACAAATATTAGTACATTAGTAAACAAATTTAGATTTTTGTAAAAAATTTTGCCATAGCCGCATTCTCTAGAGTGTCAAAAATCGAAAAATATTACATTAATTGAAGATGAGTGTTGCAATAATAATTGTGTATATTGGATAGTGCTCATCAAGGTATATGCATTCTTTTTACAGTTAATAAAGCAAATTTATTTTTTGTGTAAATTTTCAACGGTGGCTTTACTTATTAATTTCATATAAAACTTCAAATTAACATACGACAAAAACGGCAAAATATACTGTGAGATTTTTACATATTCGCATATATTATTTGTTATAATTTGAGAATAGAATTATAGAATATGTATAGAGAATAGAATATGTATAGGTTTGTTTTTAACTAACTGCTACTGTTAATTTTATAAACTTTCTAAGAAGTGTCCATACCTTTACTTTAGGATCTATTGTGGAAAATTTGTTAATTTCGTTTCAAGTTTATTAGTTGTATAGTTAAATTTCATATTCTGTCAATAATTAACAATATATATACATTCGAAAACAAATTTCGATTTTTGTCCAGAATTTTGCCATTTGTCCGCCACAGTCACAGTGCGGAATTTACTATTACAGAAAAATTCAATATTCGTATACATCACGGTATGAAATAAATTTCTTTTGCCAAGAATGAGTATTAGGATGGAAATTGTTATTAATAATTATATTATAATCATTTTTATGCATAATACAATATTAAGATAATTATATATCAATCATTGTTATGTATTCTTAATTTGTTTTTAATATATGTCTTATTGGAAAAGTAATAAGAATGTAAGAGATTGAGGGAGATTGTTTGGAAGAACATGAATGGGGATCACATTCAAGGTACTGAGAATAAGTCGGATAGCGAATAGCGATTTGTTAAGTTTGTTAATTTTCTTTACTACTATTATAATTTGTATATGTTTCTTATTATTCCTTTTACATATGGTTCGTTTATTATTAATTTAATTTTTAATTTGTTAGTTTTTAAAAATAAATCTTTTTTATAAAAATTGTTAATTTCTTATTAAATTTATTAAATATATTGGAAAATTTCATTTTCTGTGAAGAATTACTATATATATATATAGTACAGATAATAGCACAGAATATATATATATATATATATAGCACAGAAAATGAAATTTTCCAATATATTTAATATATTATATATATATATGATGTGCCCAAAAATAGACCATTTGTCTGCACTGTGCGTCGCAGTAATCATTGAAAATCTTATGCTGAAATCTCGTCGGTGAGTTTGCACAGGAGTGTATGTTCGAGCTACAATGAAATCCATAAGCCGGACAGTGGCCGGATTGGTTAGTTCGATTGCTTATCTTTCGAACGGTCAAATGTTTGCAAGTTACTGCACGAAGAAAATGACTGTTTAGTAGTTCGCTTTTACTATCGGCGGTTGGCATTTGCTCGGAAACTTTCTTTTCATTCGTTCGACAATTCGTCTCGAGGAAAAGAAGTTCAAGCTGCGCACCGCGGCGAAGCGTTACGAGGGATCCGAGTTCGCAAACGTCTGCAAACATCTCGGTTCCGGTTTTCCGAAGGAAGAAGCAGAACGGCTGCATTCGCAAGACGGAGAAAAAAGTTTGTCTCGTTATTCGAGGCTCAACAGAATCCCGGTTCTTGCGGTGCGGTGTTCACCCGTGGGTACTGCTCGAGCACGGTTCAACGGAACAATCTGTTGTTCCGTAATGTCGTTGCTGAAGAAACAAATTGCATTTCTCTAACGCTTGATCCATCGCATTCCATCAATTAGTCGATTTGCTCGGTTACAAGGTAACCATTGTTGGTTGGACCATTACTGATTGAATCATTTCTGGCCAGAGTTGTAAGTAGAAGGAATCATTTAATGCAAAAACTACTCTGATCGACGCAAATCAATTAAATGCAGAAAAATCGAGGAATCCAAGGACACTAGCAATGATTGTGTTTTACGTTTAAACACACCAGGCTATACCGATATTTTAACTCATTTTACGTATATATGACTATTTATATTCTTCATACTTCTGTCGTAAGATAAATAAATAAAACGGTCTAAATAATTCTTTAGATATGTCATTAATAAGAAAGTGGATTTGGTACAATTATAACAATAATGAGTAGATCAACTATAATAATTAAAACTTCTTTGCCTTTAATCATTTCCAAATTTACAAAAAAATTACTTACAAAAATTTACAAAAATTCATTTAAGGAAAATAACGGAATCTTGTCTAACTACCTCAATAAAGGGTGTTACCGGATAAGGAGGTGATCTCAAATTAAATTGAATTTGCACCAGGACATTCGATAGCTTATCCAGAGAAATTACTTTGTGCCAATTTTCAACCCTATATGTCGATATGGGGGGTAGTAATGGGGGTGACAAAGAAAATCAGGTTTTTCCGTAATTTCTCTTATCCTCTTCAATTGAAAATTCTGAAAAAAGTCAGGCATATTTTAGTTATTGTAATGCACATCTATGAATTTTTTCAGATTTTTTAGCATCGAAACCGAATTTTTAAAAATAAAATAAATTTTGAAATTCCGATTTTCTCGTTATGGTTGTAAACATATAATTTTTCAGATTCTTCGAAGTGGGGGTACATACTTAAAAAAAAATCAGAAACCTATATTTTCTACCTTTCCTTATTTAATGGATATTATATAAAATTCTAAATAATATGCATGTATTCCCATGGAAGAGTCCATACTCTCTGCTGCATTAGTCTTCGTCGCTGTTAATTTAATGCTTCGTAGGTTTAGTCGCAATTTTCTCAAAAATTAAAACGCCCGTAGCACAATAGATATTTCTCAGCTAAAGCGAGTTTCGATCGGTGTCTGTGTATCGAGAATTACCAGTGAATTTGCAAATGAAATTGTCAATGCGCACGTTTCACGAAATAATGCAAATGTAACGCAAGCGCCGTTGAAAGGTCGTGAGACAAACCCGCGGACGCTGCGTTAAATAATAACGATATTAAGCTTTAATAGCTTCGTTGCAACTGGCTGTACTTCGTGCCTGTCAATTCCCCATGCAAGCCGCAATGACTTCAAATGGTAATCGAATATGGAAACGCTCTTAGCGTGAATATTTTATCTGTGCCAGTTATATTCTTCCCATTGTTCACGTAGTATCTAAAAATCCGACGTCTGATTTGTCAGATCTCGGTGTTCTGGATATTTATGACTGTTCCGCGAGTTGATTTTTCGTTGTGGAGCCAATTTGTCCCGTCCGCTATACAACGTTTAAAACGCGAACGTTCGTATAATTCTGCATTATTCGGAAAATGCAGAGAACGTGGGTGCAGCCGAATCCTTGATCAGCAGCTTACACGAAAAAACGAAAATGCTTTCGAGCAAGAAAATTGCAGATCCCTGTAAAATTAACCGCGTTGATCGGTATGTTTAATTTTACCACAGTCTAACTAATCTATATATTCGTCTGATACGTGCAAGGGATATCCATGAGCATTATTCATTTGAAAATGTAAACCACGCGATGATGGAATCCGCCGCGCTGAAACTGACAGAGAGGCAAAGGGAAAGAGAGTGGCAGGTGGAGAAGGGGGAGGGTGGGGTTCGATGGGATGGGTGGGGGTGGAAAGGCAAATTCATATTTAATATCTCGTCATCGAACCTGGTCGATGCCTGGCGGAATAATTATTTTCTGGACTCCGTTAACTGACGTTAGCCCGGCCAAATTACTGTTATTTGCGGCAGCGTAGAGGTTGCCGATGAAATGTAGCAACTGTCGAAAATTAGGTAATTTTAAACAGAATACAATCGAGCCGCGTTTGATGTATTGCATACACAACGAATTGTCAGCCGTATCAAAGGACGTAATTCGATGCCGAAATCACCAATTTCTCTGTACACCGGCGCGCCTATTAAATGTACCTTCTCTTACAACACGTTCCGCGTTGTGGCCGTTGAATAATTTCCCGACTGAAGCCGGGCTCTGTTTGACATGCTGGACTTTGAACACCTGTCGCGAGAAAGAACTTTTACTTGTTCGATCAACAAACGGAATTCGGTTGGTCTAATTAGCATTGTGTAATCGACAAATCGCAAATTCTGATTGACTGCAAACAGAATTCCTCTGTTCCGTCCGTAGATTAGGGCCCAATTCGTAGTTTGCAATAAGAAGACCCGCGAATGCATCTGCTAACTTGAATTTTACCGGTTTAAATGGAAATGTATTTGTTTATATTAAGTATATCTGCTTATGGCGGTTTTTAGAAAGGTACAGTAAAAAGGTGTAGGTGCATTTTAAAACAGTAGAAAGATTAAAATCATTTAAGGACACGAATTTATTATTTGCAACTTGTTAAGATTAAAGTAAAAGTTAATAAAAGCGGAAATTTTAAACTTCCAGATTTTTTAGAAATCGATTTTGCAACCGAAAATTCTGCAATAATTCACTGTCATGTCTGCTATTAGGTGGAATATTCAAGAATTTTTTCGTAATTTTTTGTTGGGCCGAATAGAAGAAATAGAGCATAACTCACTAAACCGTGCTTACGCCATAACTATCCTTGTGATAGGGGTACTAACTTGAAACCTGTCACAGAGGGGTTTATTGGGGAGCCCTATCGAGTGGTGTGACCAAAAATCAATTTGGTTCGGGAGCATTTTTGACCATTTTATCTGGCTATACCCTTTTCCCGACTAACTGCGAGTATGTCTTAACATTCTTGTTTACATATCCTAGAGTGAGTGAGAGGTTAATATGCAGTGGCTCCTAAAATTTGTTATTTTTATAATAATATAAAAATAATAAATATTAATCGTAAGAAGTAGAATTTCAAATAATTAATAGAAATTGAGTCACAAGTAATACTATTTCTAATTATTATTTCCAGTACATCACAAGAAAGTACTATTTCAATTAATAATTTTCTTTACCATAACATAAATAACTATTTGCAATATATATACTTATCTCTGTGACGTCAAATAAATCTTGAAATATTATATCATACAAACAAGAGTATTTCATTAAGTATTTCCAATACTTTTTCAAATATTTTTACCCAGGCCTAATTGTAACCAGATAATCGGTATAGGAAATGTGCTGAACTATAACTACATTAATTTGCCGAAATCGAACAAATGAAGGTACCATAATTTTTTAGAAATGTAATAAAAAAATTGATTTTTTGATCCGTTTACACGAGACAGCCCCTTTATTACTTTATTCGTCTTCATGAGAAAGGAATCTTGGTTCATGAACCGTTCATTCGCTGGCATCTTTTCGGGTTTGCGGTAACTGGCAGGGCCTGGCGGCCATTATCGACCGATACGTTATCGACATGGAAGTATAATCGGTCGATCGGAAAACTAGCCAGACTAGGCTGTAACGCGGTACTTCTTAATTCCGGACTGCGATGGCTCTTATCTTTCTTCTTTCTTTCGTGCCCGTTTTCGTTCGTTTGCCTCTTCCGTCTTGTCCCATCCCACCATCTGCTTTTCATTCGTTTCCGTTTCTGTGTACACATCGGTGTTCGTCTATCGAACGAAGCGAACGTAAAAGGGCAGACGATGGAGTTTCATTCGGCGAGCCAGCTCCCTCGCGACTTAGTCGAGTGCCTGGCTGGGAATTTAAGTTCGGTGTTCTTCATGAAACGCTTTTCTACCCCCACTTCCCACCCCCACTGCATGGGAAAATCTGCTTCTTCCCGGATTCGGATCAAACCGGCTCGTTACTACTTCTGTTTAAAGCTTTCGGAAAAATTGGATACCGCGTTCAAACTCGGCAACTCCGCTCCCTCAGCCTTTTTTTTTCACTGGCAGGAACACGGACTCCGCGCCGCTGAAGGTAGAAAAGCGGCGATTCTACGGGAAAATAGAAATCGATAACGAAATTGTTTCATATGAGACTTTGTTCTCGAGGATATCGCTTTAAATATTCACCGGCCACTCTACGGAGATAACTGCGTTCATCGAAACGATTGCTACCACCATTCGTTTCGCTAATGGTCTGCGCTGTTCCGATGCTTTATAAAATCCCTTCTATCGCTTTAGTAGAGGATCAATGAAATTATACGACAGTATTTTAAATTTTAATTTGCAATATTATTTATGGGGTGGTATATCTAGGAAAAATGTATACTAGAACGAAAAGCAAACCAGTGACAATTTTTTTTTGTCTCTATATGTATATATTTTTATGGTCGCACTATTATTTAAAACTTGGTTTGGTGACACTAAATTAACAAAGAGCGGAGTTCTGTATCATACAAGATGGATCGCTAATTCGAACATCTGATGTAACATGATTTATTTTGTAAGAAATGATTTTTCATTAAAATTACGGTTGCACAAAATTTTCGAGTTTCAATTCAGTATAATTTCAAAGTCAGTATAATATGCTGTTGAATTCGTCTCAAGGGCAGCAACAATCCTATGATGTCCAAAACACATGGTGCCATTTTAAAAAGTCAAGATGACTTTCAATTTTTTACGTAAAAAGCATTTTGTCAGATTTAAGAATATGCGAACATGTAGGTCACCAAGTACTAATAATATTTGGTCTAAAATATTTTTTAATTGCACTACCGTAAATGTCTAAAAAATGGTGACAAAACTTAACGGGTAGACACTGCATATTAAGTATAATAGATGTTTCGTTGATATTGTTCACGAGCCGAGCGGTCTCGGAGGCGAGTTCAATACTTCCCAATATGTAAGAAAATGTTTCGGTCTCGCGAGTAAAGCGTGGTGGATGATGGTGTTTTAACACGTTGACCGCCATATCATCCATATGTGCGTGACGGAATTATTTCTACAGATTTTTAAATGAATTTTTACGTTAATATATTCATCGTACCGATTAGGATCTATAAAATGCAAGAAAGTTGAGGGACTACTCAATGTCATACATTTAATTTTTTTCAATTTTTGTCTCATTAAATAACTTACTTTGATTTTATGGCTTTCTGAGGTTTCTAGTATAGCAGTCAAAGTGTTAAGGTGTTATATACAGTCAGAAGACCTAAAAAAGCGATTTTTTAAGAATTTTTCCTGAGGAGGCTTTTACATTTTTAAATGTATTTTAATATATTTATTTGTAAAAATAATCATTTTGAAAGCTGCTATAGCTGATCTCTAGGAGCTACTCTCAAAAAAGGCGCCTTGCGGTGACCACGATATCTCTGGACTGAATCATCTAAAGTGAAAAAACCAAACGGATTTCATTAAAGTAATGAATCTTGTAATTAATCGAAGGTTTTGTCTCACCGATGAAGATTTCTTTTTTTTTATAAACAATTGAAGGCCAAAATTTTGGTGAAAAATCGATTTTTTCTGGAGAATCTGCCATTTTGTAAAAAAATTTTATTTTGCTTATTCCTTCGATTAATGATAAGATTATACATTACTTTAACGAAATCCGTTTGGTCTTTTCATTTTAGATTATCCACTTCAGAGGTATCGTGGTCATCGCAAGGCGCCTTTTTTGAGAGGAGCTCCTGGAGATCAGCTATAGCAGCTTTCAAAATTATTATTTTTACAAATAAAAAATGTTAAAATACAGTTAAAAGTTACGATAATTTGTGTACAAACTTTTACATTAATAAATGTAAAAGTCTTCTCAGAAAAAATTCTTAAAAAATCGCTTTTTTTGGGCCTCCTGACTGCATATAACCCCTTAAGGTGTTTAATATGGTTCGTTTTGCCCGAGCGGGATCGTAATCGCTCCGATACTGTAAGGTGTAATCAAACCGTGAGAAGAAAGCTTGCGTGTATGCGAGTTGCGTAACCGACTGACTCTTCGTAAACGGAATGGTTTTCGGGTGATCATCGCCCCGCTCCTCTCTCCCCGTACCAATACCATCCAACTGTGTCGCGGTAGAGGTGTTTCGCGGGGAAGGTGGAGCGATGTTTGTCGCGCCTGGTCGCGGTCGCGGTTGATCGCATTGCCGAGTGCGTGGTTGTCGAGCGCGGTTTGCCGTTCGAGGCGAATTCCTCGAACAATAGGAATTATGGAAAAATTTTTGATAAACTGCTTTCAATTCTATCGTTATTAACAGCTGACACCTAATTCTAGCATTAGCGGTAAATACATATGCATTGATTAAAACAGCGTTTTAACGTAAATACGTTAAGTAAATACGTAAGAAAATCTCGATTTTTCATTTTGCATCTTTCATTCCTACCGACTTTCTCAAGAAAGTGTTCCTAAAAATTGTGGTGTTTTATCATTTCATCGATAGCTACAGATCCACAAAAAATTTCTGTTTCGGCTACGTGATTGCAATTAAACAAACATTCCATTAAAAAAGGAAAGTCTTTACTGAACTTCAATGTCTGAGAATTAATACCGGAACATATTGACTAGCAGTTTCCTTAACGAAGGGAAAGCAGACAAGACTGCAGCCAGAGAAAACTTAGTTTCCGCAAAACCTCCGACCATTTTCTTTCAGTTTGTCTACGGCGAATGTTCCTTTAGTTTCTTAAATTATGCACCGTAGAGTAATAATCTAAGGCCGAGAAATGTCGAGATTTCGCCGGAAATCGGTACGCTCCGTTGGAACGCCTTGAGCCGAAGCGAGATTACATCGATCCAGTAAATAATTCCCTGGTATCGGAACAATTAATTTAGTGAGAGAGGGGAGGGGGTCCAGTTGTTTTGCTTCGTCTTGGGGTCAAACAAAAAGAAACGACAACTGCAATGCTTTCCTTAGGGAAGTAGAAACAATTTCGTCGTTTCCATCTTTTTTCCCCACTTTCTTTAAATAACAATCGTTATACCGAGACCGGTGAGAAGAACTCATTGTTCGGACGCCGCGAAAACATTGAAAGAAGATCGTTTCCGGCGTGTTCGAATGACGTCGCCATTAAAATTGCAGCACTCGAAGCGATGCGTATCCTTGATTAAATTAGTTTCGTTTCGTCTGTTCGTTGAGTGTATTTTAATTAACACAATTGTTGGGCGGATGACGTTTGCGATGGTACGTTCGCGCATGCGTTTAATAAACGTCTAAGTAATAACAGGGACACGCGGTACCGCTGAAATTTATTTGTTTACGTCAAGGACACCAAGTTTAGTTCGAACCAATTAGCAATTAATATACCGGACGTTTTTATATTAGGAAATCAATATAATCTTTTTCCGAGCCACTTGTCATTTGCAAACAGTTTTCAAACAGAATCGTGAGGGACACCTTACAAATTCAAATCTTCTCCAAGTAGATGTTCCTGAAATTTCTAAATGGGGCCAGACAAGGCATGCAAAGTATTTTACAAGCATAAGAATTTTCAGCAACTTTACATTTTCAGTCGTATCACTTATACTCTTCTAATTAGGCTTCACAGCTATTTTGTACCATAAGATTTTGTTTTTAGTCACATTAATGGATGATGGTTCATTATTAGTACGCACATTCGATGTACTTGGTGTAGTTTAAATAAAGAATACCCTAATCCGCTTGTAAACGTCATTACTTTCTTTGCCTGACCATACGCTGATCTTAATCTGCTCGTCCATCTGAGCGTTCCACGTTCTACTTCTCTGGATAAGGAGGGACTTACTCTACTTATTTAGTTGAGAAGTGTCCAATCCTCTTATCCGATCAAACACTTGTCTTCTTATACTTACATCGCCACGAGTTACCCTTTCAACTAAAGACGGCAGGCATTCGACCTAACAATTCCACAAATGGTGGAACCTATGTAAGCACATAGACATTTTTAGATAATCCTTATGTCAACGAACGTGTATTCGAATACATATCACCGTTCGTGCTTTAAATTTCTTCCATGCTTCGTTTAAAAAGTCACAGAACTACTTCGAACCTCTGTTCGGATAATGTTACATTGGTTTACTATCTCTAAATGGTTTATTATCTCTAAATTGCTGAAGCTTAGTATAATTTTATTTCTTTTTCTTTTTATTAAGCATTTGAAGTCTTGTGCGAGATTTATTTCCGTATGAACAATTTCCATCTTGCTCACTTCGACTAGAATTATTAAAATTTCTTTTCTAAGAAATTATACATAAAACATAAATAATTTTTTTATTGAAATTATTTATTAAACCGATCGTACATGTAAAGCGAATTCATGGTAAATCCATTTGTTTCACCGTTAATCACCCCATTCCACATGTCTGACCATGGATCGCCTTATTTCACTTAACTGACCAGTCATCACTCCATTTAACTCTCTACCAGGCTGTTTCGCCTGTCTGACCAGCGCAGCCCTATTCTACTTACCGACTATAAACTGACCAATTCCACTCGATTGATCATCTTTCGACCCTGTTCGACTTGCCGAGAGTGTTGGTCACCCTATTTCACTTGTTTGATCATTGGTCGAACCTGTTCCCCTTCCATAGGTCGCCTTATCTCGATTGTCTGACCGTATACTGCCCCCCATTCCACTTGTCTGACTGCTATTCATAGTCTCATTGTTTGGCCATAGGTCGACCTATTCTAATTGTCCACCTTGTAGGTAGCACGTATTCTACGTATTGTTTGCTCGTAGGTTCATCTGTCGTATCATCATTTCAATTAGGTATTGTCCCGATGAAAGGTTAGACAGTATTATGTTGCCCGAGATCATTCATGAAAGCCATAATTTTATTAATGAACTTTTTATTGATTGAACTGATTGAACACTCTATTATATAAAATACGAAAGAAATGCTCACTTGTACCAACTACGAAATTATTGTTCTATGAATTCAAAGATAATTTTGTTATGTTCGGCGGAATAATCAAACGTGTCATCATTCGTAATGATCGTTAATACACATGTGTAACGCAGAGAGGTCAAATCAATTATAGAATTGTTAATAATAATTGTATTATTAATTTATGCAAAACAATTCTCGCCACCAAAAACTGCCCACCTTCAGACCACCATCAATTCATCATGAGCCAATAATTAATGGATACGACCACATATCGATCATGTAGAATGGCTAGAGAACAGTATTGAAAGATGTCATTGTAATTACTGTGTAGTTACTGAAACATTGCGGACGAACTGTTGAAAGATCTCACTGATCAGAAATGTATGAAACAATGGGAAACTATAAGAAAATAGAAATTAGCAGGTCTGCCAGTTGGAATAGGTTGGAACAAGTGCCTCATGTCCGATAATATCCATATGGCATTGAGCTCGACAGTTCATGCGAATCTAGTTCCGACACGTGACAGTGTGGCGAATTCCTTCGCATAAGTGAATGATGGTCGGTGAATGATATTACTGCACGAAGATTGGCACTAGGACACATTGGAATGGTCATGGATCTGCAGCGGTTCAGTGGCTTTCACAAAGCGACTGGTTACAATCCTGCATCCGGATTTCTCAGAGGGTGGGAGAGAGATAGAGAGATTATGTCATATGTACGACGAACGTAGGAGGAATTATACGCGGAACACGCTGTAGACGATCCGTCATTATATCTCTACACTCGAGTACCAGCCAATGATAGACGATCGTAATGTCCCGTGTGAATGGACGAATTAAGCAGCGCTGTATGTGATATTTACATGAGATTTTGAACGTGAAAGATAGCTTGTCAGATGGGAGCCTACGCTCAATAAATCATCATCATTGTAGAATGAACTCCGACGTTATTAGTACGTGTGATAAAATGCGGGTTCAATTTTGATGGGGTTACACGGCAGAGGCTTCTAAATCAATTCAATGTAACAACGACGCCAATGATATAATATTTAAATTAATAAATAAAACGATGAACGTCTTTCCATTCCAGAATCATGACTGCAGCTGGCTACAAACGAGAACCCACATAACGTTTATTTAACGAATACAACAGTGTTAGGTGTAGTTCGAATTATTATGAAACGAAATACATTTTAATGCAGATACTGTTTGCACAAAAAATCCACAGTCTGGTTATAATTTTTCGCTTTTCTGTGCAAACGTTTCTCTGTTAGCGATGTGCCAAAAGAACGATGCGTAAAGTGTGAATGAAATGTGACCGAACATGTAATAACTTCATTATCGAATGGGTAATATACCTTGTACGTCGTATACAAAATAGGAGAAAATTGAAATTAGGCTGAAAGTTTTGCATACGGCTTTAACGCGAATCTAATAGATGTACATACTTCGATATTTCGCTTAGGAGAATGTACCACACCTAATAAGAACATTATTGAATGAACGTAACCAGATTAGCTTCCGCAACCGCAGCATCAGAATTACCGTGGATCGAATTCTGTAAATCATCTTGGTGTTCGGTTTAATACAAGCGGCACAGTCTCCAGCGGATAAATCGATTTCCTCAACGGCTCGGTTTATCCCGAGATTAATACTGCAGCTTACGCAATGCGCTGGAAATACTGTTTGTTAACAGTTTAATAAGGTTGAATAGGCGCGCAACCGTTCCACGCAACTAAATGTGTTTCCGTACGCGTTACAAATTCCGGCTGGCGCCGGGGATTAGAACTGATTCATCCTACGGTCCGACTTAATGGTACGTGTGATTACGGGAGTATTCCGGCCGGCCGATAGCAACGGCTAGCAGACAGCTGGCCGCACCTACTGGCCCCACTGTATTCGATAATTGTCACCTGTAGTCTCGATGATCGGTACCAATTATCCTGCAGCGGCGGTTCGCGAACTCGCTCGCACACTTGAACGCTTCCGCGCTTACACGCTCTCGCACGCTTTCATGCTTGTTCACACGACAAATGAATCGTGGCTAGCCGGGGAATGAATAGTGCACGGTTAAATTTACAGGCTCGTCGAGATAAATCTGAAATTTTTTCGAGCAATCGTACAATTAAGATTTAGGTACGCCAAACATTTATAAACAGAACAATTGTCGATAAGGTAGAGATCACTATGTGAGCCACCAATCAGTGCAAGTATAAAGGAATACATGACAATTACATCGACTGATGTTGAAATAAACTGAATTTAACACCTTGACTGCCAAACTGAAGACCTCAAAAATTGCATAAACTTAAAGTCAGTTATTTAATGAAATAAAAACTGGAGAATTTTAAAGTAAGTTATTTAATGAAATAAAAATTGCAAAAAATTAAGTGTATGATATTTAGTCCTTCAACTTTCTTGCATTTTACAGATCCTAATAAAATTTGATGTAATGAATATACTAACGTAAAAATTCACTTGAAAGCGTGGACAAATAATTCCTTCACCCACATATGGGTGACGTGGCAGTGAACGTGTTAAAAGTATAGTTGAATAGGTAAATGGAAACTGAAGATCTTAATACAGGGTGTCCTGAAAATATTGTACTTCCTTGAAAGAGTGCGCGGCTTCGTTAAGGAGTTATTGCCTAAATACACAGAATCAATCAGAGTGCGGATACAGCGAACGAATGCCGGCCCGACGAAAGGTCCCGCTGAGCGTGCCGTTGACATTCTCCGAGCCGGGATCGGCGCACTGTAGCTGCGTTCTGATTGGTCCGTGGTAATAATTTCTTAACGAAGCCACGGAAAACATTTTTGCAAAGGAAAAAGTTACTTCAAACGACCTCAGGAGTCAGCACGTAAGGAAGTGCAACATACTTGGGATACCCTGTATATTATAAAATCGAACATTTTAATACAAAGCATCGCAACATCAAAGATACCCTAAAGGCCACCATCACTAAGGTGATGAAGAAAATGTAAAAGGAAGAGATGAGCGAGCCTGCAGCGGGTTCAGGTCCAAGATCAGGAATGTCATGGCAGCTAGTAGAGGATGCATTGAGTACAACGATTTCTCTATATATGTCGCCGTGGCCTGGATGATAAACGTCGCGGAATTATCCCCACTACCGCAGGGCATACACCGTGAGGGGCCACGAAGCTCGGGAGACCTCGGACGCCGAGGGGTGTAAACATAACACGGCCCGGGTATGTCTTCGGGACGATAAACGACGCTGGCAAAGCCCGTGTTGTTGACATATATAGAGAATTCACTGTAATTTCATTCCTTATACCATTTACTTTCTTTGTACAGGAATATTGTCGATCCCCAACTTGGTCGCCGGAGCCTGGTAACAATTCGTTAGAAATGATCGATAGATCGAATTGTGCTGTTCTGCGTTTCGTTAGACAGAAGTCTAGGTCTCTGTTACCTTTCTTTCTGACGGACAGAGTTTCGGGTTGCACGTTGTATGTTCTGACGGACAAAGTTTCGGCTTGTACTTTGGCATACGTTCTGACGATGTGGTAATGGTTTGCGCTGCCTTTATAGTGTTTCTCGGAACAGGTTTTTGGTTACCTTGGTAATTGCTGCAGCGGGCAGGTAGGCAAACGCCAACCAAACTGGTGCATTGTTGACGCGTTACAAACTATAGGTCTCAACAAATACATATATTCACATTTTCCTGGAATTTCAAATGTCTTTCTCCATACAGTGCCTATTCCGGGTTTATTTCGACGACATGAGTTGTCCCACTACAGCGTTAACTCGATATATGTTCAAAGCACTAGTCTAGCCAGGGACATATATCAGCCACGAGATTCTTCGTGGATTCTTTGATCCACGCCGAACGTAGAAAAGTATAGCGAAGCTCTAGAAGCCTGGATCGCCCAGGAATGTAAACATACATGTCCCACACGATGCATGTTCAAGGCACAAATAACGGTTGGAAGATTGTATTCCTTTTTGATACAATGCCGAACGTAGAACAGGGAAGCTCGAGTAGCCACGGTCGCCGAGAAGTGCAAACAGAATATCCTCACGAGGTATACCCCGCGGCAGTGGGGATAGTTCTGGCACTTTTATCGACTAGGCATTTGGAACATATACAGGGTGTCTCCCCTAACTCGAGCATCTAAATTATCTTGTTGGTTTATTATGACAGAAGAAAGTTTTAGAGGAAAACATTAGTTGGCTCAGAGGGGCATATATTATGTAGGGTGAAAAAATTTGTTCATTTTTTTGAGATTTCGAGGTCATTGAAGGTCATTGCGTGGTCCGTGTTTACACACGCTGTCCTTTTCTACGTTCGGTGCGGTCGATGAGGTCACAAGAAAATAGTAAACCTATACGGTCTATGTCGGAGCACGGAACCGAAAATTGCGCTTAGATCAAGACTTATATGACTCATATTTTTATCAAAATTATATTTTGTGAGATGGTAAGGTCATCGAAGTTTCTTTAAATGGAATGATATATTTTTATTATAGTTATATGATACCCAAGGTCAAGACGAATTCAACGACCTGTAATATTATAACCATCACGTGACCTTGAATTTGTTATCATCAACGATTCCACACCATATATTTACACTCCGTGGACGCTAGTGTACAGTTGTACCAGTGCACCTTTTCAGTGCACCAATAATGCATATTATGTGTATTCAGTTGTCCATGGTTAGAAATAGTAGCTTCATCAGTAAAGAGAACATCATAAAAGAAGTGTTCATTTCTTTGTATTTGCTGCAATGTCTATGTACAAAAAACTTCACGATTCTCAAAGTCGTTGCCATGAAACTCCTAATGTAAGGAAATATGGTATGGATGAAATTGCATGGACGTTGCAATATTCGGACCACACTTGCTTCGGAAATGCCTAAAGAACGTCCAATTTTTCGACAAATAGAAGTCGGACCAATATTGACTGTAGTCAATAGACAAAGCTTCGGCATCTCCTCCAGTAGCAGGATTCGATCGTTGTCTGTTCAGTGATTTAATACACCCCGTTTTATAAAACAATTGAACTATGCGGTGAAAACTTTGTCGAGAAGGATGATTTCCCTCAGGGTATCTTTCTGTGTACAGTTGAGATGCTTGTACTGAGCTACTTTTAGCCTCACCATAAACTCAAATTATTTCTATTTTTTCTGCATCACTGTACACAATCGTTTCAGAGAAGTAACATTATCTTTCATAATGGTATAAATACCGATAAATTTCTTAAACGTACTGAGTAGAGTTACAGTAAGAAGAAGAATTTGTATCATTGTTTACAATTTGTTGTAAGCGTGTTTTAATTAGTCACGGTTCAAGAACATTTCTTGAAACCCTAGCAGTCATAAACCCTAGATGATCATGTCATCGTTATTTCTCTTATTATTTTCTCAACGTCATAATATTACAGGTCGTTGGATTCACCTTGACCTCGGTCAACATGTAGCCATAATAAAAATATATTATTCCATTAAAAAAACTTCGATGACCTTGAAATGTCGAAAAATATAACCTTGAATACATTTTTTTACCTATCATAATATATGCCCCTCTGAACCAACTAATGTTTCCTGTAAAATTTTTTTCTATCGTTAAAAACAAGAGAGATATTTTAGATGCTTGAGTTAGGAGAGACATCCTGTATAGAGTAAACACTGTACTCACTGATCATAATTGCTCGCTGACCGCAATACCTTATTTTCCCCTGCGGGTAGGCCCACGGCGTAGAACCCAAGTGTCCTCGAAGGCCTGCTAATAGTTTATTCTCTCTGGAAGCATACGCGCTAGTCAGATGATTTTAGATGAATAGACGATGGTGGGTAGATGGTGGGACGATGGGTAGACGATGGGTCGTGGTGCAGTAAAGTCGTTCGGGCCCTCGGCAAAGAGTACTATAAAATTCGGGATTCGGTAGCTCGCTGACTCTAACGTCGACGTCGAGTTTGCTCCCGCGTTCCAGTCAAAGCGATGCACCGCCGTTGGGATCGATAGCAGCGCAATCTACTTGATGCAGTTTGGTGTTCGCGTAGATGCGTTCTCACGTCGACCATCCGAAATCGACTCGATCCCGATGGGTAGATGGAAAAAAACGAAAAGAAACGACACGGAGCATTCTGCAATCGAGATTGCGTTGCACTACGCTCTAGCCCGCTATCGATGATGGGGCTAGGGAGTTCAGCGAACACGAGTTCTTGATGGCGAAACAATTACACGGAACGCGTTTTAGTGTCATCGAACTGCCGCCGGTTTTTCGCGTGACCCGTGCAATCTGTTACGCGAGCTTCGCGACGAGGACGTGACGCGACGTTTCGGGAAACAAATCTTCGCGTAGTGCGAAGACTCTGTCCGTTCAATTTGTTGATAACGTCGACCCAGGTTTCTCCACATACAGTGACTTACGTAATTGATGTGCGGAACTGTGTATATTAAGCATTTTTGGAAAACATGAAGAGGTGTAATTTAACGCAGGCGATACGTAGCTTAAAAGCATTTAAGAACTTCAATGTTCAAAATTTCTGCTTGGCTCCTGCTCATTGTGTAATTGATTCAAACCATTTTTATTTACAATAAAAATTCGCAGTTCATTGATAGCACACACTTTAAATTATAACTACTTTCTTAATAGTAGATCAGACGACTTCAACCTTTCTGACTTCTTATTAGTAGTTTACACGATGACGTGTGATGAGAATTTTGAGAAAATTGCATTTTCTCGGAATCGCGAGAAAAAACAGTAAACGTTGTGGACCTCTAAAGAAAATTTATATGTTTCATTAGGATATAAGAAATCTATTATTGTTAGCTATATGCGTATCTGTAACAACCTGTTAAAAGTAAAAGTGCCTACAAAACTAGAATGAATTTAACTAATTAGTATCCGCACGATCGTGCAGTAGCAACAACCACACAAATTCACAAAAAAGAATAACATGCCGATAAATTTGAATACTTTCCGCAAAAATGTCAAATATCCAACAGTTATTCGCCAGGAAATCATTACCATTCTAGAACCATTCTAGAACCACTTCTTCAGTCCGCATGAGATAACTAATCAACCCTAATTAGACTAATTGTAAGTTAATGTAATTTTTCATGGCGTCGATGAATGTATTATATATCGTATCATCGGCGGATACGGGGAAGGTACTTGACCGCGTTCGAATTGGTATTGATTTTAATAGCACCTTGATGGCTCCGCATGTAAATGCGTCGATATACGACGCGTTCGTGTAATGGGTAAGCTGTTGCAACCGTAATATCGACTCAGCCACGTAGAATACATAACGAATAATATTAGCCCCGTGGCCAGACCGTGAAGCGAAACCGAAAGTCATCGGCGCTGACCTATAATTTAGTGTCATTCGGTTCGTACTAGTGCAAAGGAAAATCGTCGTCTTGCGGGTGTCTAAGACGATTCTACAGAACTGATTTTCACCAGGAAATTTAACCCTCTGAGTTCTGTATCGGAGTCATTTTTGACCCGCTAGCTTCATGCCACACATGCGTACGTCGCAATGTTTTTCTTTTTTCGTTCTCGGAGGTCGAAAACTTTACGGACAGCTTAGTTTCTTACGATAGTCTGCAATGGGAGGCTATGTGCGACAAGACGCAAATCAATATTTTACATTGAAAAGTTTTCATGCTTTTGGTATCTATTGTCGAATATTTTTATTTATTTGTTTGATATGTCCGTACAATCAACAAACGAGTCAACATGTAATACATGCAATAGATATATTATATAAATGTTATATTTCATAAATCACGATTATCAGGTATATACCTGAGCGAACCTCGCGGAACCGTGAACGTGTCCGTTTAACCCTTTGCACTAGAAGCCATTTTAGCTCCAAAACGAAACATGTCTTCCGACGTAGAATATTTCCCTATTATATATATATATTTTTTCATACTATATATACGAACATGGTGCAATTTACTCGTAGAGTACTGAAATGTTTAGTAATTTATTAAATACAAACAAATTTAATAATGTAAAAAATATTTTGAATAATGATACAGCAATTTTTAGTGGCGCCTTACAATCGCCATTCGAGTGCTAAGGGTTACGCGAAGTATCTGTGAGAGTCAGAGTGACTCGGACACATCAGTAGCCCGAGTAGCGCGCTTCAGTAGTTGTAGGGTTAAGGTCACATGCTTCTTAACGCGTTCAGCGTTGGGCCAATAAATTTTCCACGAAATCAAAATAATTTAGGGTGACCTACCCAGCGAATGAACAGAATATGTGGTAACGGAAAAAAACATGCTGCCTTCTTAATGTTGAAATTTATACAATAATTCGATTGGAAGTTCATAGATGTCACCTTAAAAAGGTCTTTTTTCCGTAACCTATTTAACACTACATTCATTTATTTACCAGTTGTTCGAACGGACAGTGTTGTTATATCGTGAGATCAGCGATTTGTATTTTGAGAATAGTCCTATGATAAGTTTGTGCAATTATCATTTATTATAAATAAATAAATATATATAATATACATATAAATATTCCGGCAAAACCGGGAGCATATTCTGCAAGTAGAAACAAGAAAGAAATGTTATTTGAAGTTCGGTTAGAAACGCTTCGTTACAACGTTATAAACAAATGAAATTGAATTTGGTAACGACGGATTATTAGATGAATATCAGCGTATTCCTCGTTTGAAGATACTCTTAGCATTTTCACCAAGATTTCTTGATCTAACAAGTGTTGTGGTAAAAGTGACACTGATGTTGAATCACTCCAAGATAGTAAACATTTTAACTATGGGCTAATAAGATAAGTACGTTTGACTTTTCATACTCTGCGAAGTAAAATCCGACGTTACCAAATTCAATTTCATTTGTAATGAAGCGTTTTTAACCGAACTTCAAATAACATTTTTTTCTTATTACTACTTGTAGAATATGCTCCCATAGTTTTACCGGAAAACCCCGGGATACACTGTATATATAGTGTGTCCCAGGAACTTTGTTCACTTGAATATCTTAGTTATTTCAAACAATACGCGAAGATGTTACCTACAGAAGATGTAGGGTTTAAGAAACTACATAATATGGTATAAATGATATTCTTGCAAGTGAAAGTATCGAGGAGATATAGAGATTACGTTTGTTTTTTTACATCGAATGTCCAATTTTTTATGCTCTTTGATAGATTGGCGTATTCAGAGTATAAAAGTAATAAAGTGTATTTGTTCTAAAACTTACCGCTGCTGAGACAGCATTTTACTGTTTTCATTATGTTACTTTCATTACGGAACTTATTAAAACAGTCAAATATCTTAGGAACGGTAAGTTTTAGGACAAATCCACTTTAGTACTTTTACACTCAGAATTTGACAATCTATCGAAGTCGAGCATAAAAAATTGGTTATTCCATTTAGAAAAACAATGTTGTCCTCTGTATCTTCTCTACCCATCTGTTTGCAAAAATATCATTTATTCCATATTATGTAGTTTCTTAAACCCTACAATTTCTCTACGTAACATTTTCACGTATTGGTTGAAATAACCAAGATATTCAAGTGAGCAGAGTTCGTGGGACACACTGTATATTCATTTGATATTCGTTAATTGCTATTAGGACTCGGTACTAATTGAGCAGGATCGTGCACAACGCTAGTGAAAACCGCGACGTAACGTTTCTTCTTACCTGTGTGTAAATTGCGAACAATCGTATTATCGCAAACAGCGTCTTTGCGAGCTCCGGGAATTTCGGCAAGCAGGGTGGCTCGAATTCCAGCTTTTACAGAGTTAAACGTTAGTTCCACTGCGTAGCGTTCAACATTTCCGCTTTACTGTTTTACGCGTATATTAATGTATGAGTGGAATGCATCCATGAATGCATTCTATTTACCGTGTATACCGTGTGCAACGTATAACTTGGTATATGGTCAGATCGTGTCCCCGATATTGCAGTTGATGCTTGAAATGCTGGGAAACACGGGGCAAGGGGGGGGGGCGGTTCTAGTGGGTATCAGCTGCGTTTGTCTCTCGGTGACATTGTTCTCCGGCCGCGATTCCCGCAGTCGCGTTTCTTTCGTTCTCCTCTTCCTACGAAATTGTCCTGGATCAACTTCAAAAATCAACAGTGCCTCTCACGGGAGTACAGACCTCAAAATTCCTTATGGCACATTACTCGTTTTCTTATTTACCCGGTGCCCCTCCGCGTCCGACGCTTTCGAATTCACCCCTTGCACGTACACGCACAAACCCCGTTATACTCGGGGAAATTTGATTTAAATAATGTTTCCTTGCGGGCTTCTGCGATAGGAAATCTTTATTTGCGGATCGTGTCTTTCCAAGTTAATTGTACTCGCTAGTATTCACCATACTAGCCCCCTCGTTTGCCTTTTCGTCACAATGTGACATACATATTTTGGTGTATGTTTTCAGCTTCTTAATCAAGGAAGTTACGGCATCGTTATTTTTAGTTTCAGTATTTTGTTTTTACCAGAAGGAATCTTTATGTCACTGAACGAAAATTTTATTAACGAAATTTTATTTTATTATATACAGTTATACTCAAGTAACTATAAAGAGTCTCCAGTTACCAAGTGGTAATCGTGGTTGTTACTGATGGAATGATACTGATTTCATTACGAGATCTTGACACGTTGCCGAAACGTAATCAACTCTGCTGTCCTGGTTTCTATATTGAATTTTCACATAACTAGCTGTCTCACGTACAACCACAAGCACATTCGTTAAATAATGTAATACAACAAGTTATCTTGATAAACGAACATACATACGTCGTAATATGTAGGGTCCAAAAATAACAGTTATTCTAAAATTTTCTACGATAAACATCATTAATAAAAAGTTCATTATTATTGTAATTTAAGATAATCTACACAGAATATTAAGAAAAAAATTCGAAGAACAAAATTATTAAAAAATATCGATTTTTATACTTTTTGGTTACAAATAACAGTTATTAGTGTCCAATAAATTGGATCCTCCTCGATAACTGCTATCGATGAAGGAGAACTGCTTCGATTGCTCAAAGCAGATATCGATGAGAGAAATTCATTTCGACCAGTCATAACTGTTAGCAATGAGAGTTTATTTCGATCACTCTTAACAGCTAACGATGATCGAATTTCTTTTCACTTGTTCATAATAGAAAATTCATTTCAGTTGCTTATGTAATTACTGAGGTGTCTACTCTTTTTTGGATGGAGCAAGCCTGCGAAATTCATTGCGGAGATTTCGTAGAACAAGACGAATCAATAAACCATAAGAACAACACAAAATCTGAAAAAAATTTTTCAAAATTTTTTCAAGTGGGAGAATCAGAAATATAGACTCCCGTAATTATCAAAACTAGTGTGCATAATTCATGTTGTACCCGCAACTCAGGCTAGCGTTGAACGAACCTTTCCTGGTCTAAAATTAACGTTAGATGATTTGCGGTGTAATTTGTCATTTGCCATTTGGAGAAAATTTGGAAAAATTCATGTTTGTCACATTAAAATTTAATCGTAACAATCGAATTAATGAATAAAAAATTTATTAAATAATTGATTGTCTACAACTTGAAAGTTATACTATTTAATAATAACTATTACAAATTTCCTTCATCAGTAACTGTTATGAGTGATCGAAATAAATTTCTCTCAACGATAACATTTACCAGCAAGAGAACAAGTTTTCGGTTACGTATAATCGTTATTTGTAACCAATACGATTTTATTGGATAAAATACTTGTTATTCCTTGACTTTTTTCTTTTTGACGATAACAGTTATGGTCCCTGGTAATGTATAAATTCTCTCATTCTATGTAGAATTCTCGACAAGTTTCAGAAGCCAAGTTTGGTATTCCACAATTCCACAACAAAAAAACCTTCACGAGTAGAATGCGGGCAACGAGCTTCAAAGCTAGAATCAACATTGCGTAAAATTCTTTTAGCGTAATTCTTCCGATCATGGGGTGTACAAGCATTTGTAAAAGCCGCAACGCATTTCTTTACGTTCCGACCACAGAAGGATCCGTGACTTTGAGTCTTGTTTGTAGCGATCCATTACGGTCGGACCACGTAAAAGTCTCGAATGATCGCTTGTAAAAATTCACCATTCAGATCCTGACCTTTCCTTACGCTTTTTTTTCTTTCCTTTTTTTTTCACGGAACACCTGCACGGAACTTTTCGAAAGCGACTTTTCCGATGTGCTTGCCGCTCTTGGCTTGAGCTCCCGCGTGGAAATTTCGTTCTACCCGATTCTAGCCTCTGTCGCGATGTGGACTATTGTACGTGTGAGGCGCACGCGGGCCGCACTACCAATACACGCATCCTCAGAAATATGCGGATCGAGCGCGCGTGCAACCTGGTCGCGACGCGTTCTCGGTGCACACCGCTCGACGGGGTTACAAAGACAGGGAAAATAGTTGCCCGCGAATCCAGCGCATCCGTTGTCCTGGCCCGTGTACTCTCTTATATCCGGAATACCCTGTACCCCACGTAAATACGTCGCAGAAAATTTGTCTGCCCAACTTTTCTTTCAACTCCGGTATTCTCGTACCTCTGTTTCCGGTCGACGAGTTTCGACGAGCTGAAACAGGTTAATTCCGAAATTCGCGAGCCGCTCCTAGTAGAAGAACTCTGAATTTGAATTTTTTTACGGTCTCTCTCTCTCTCTCTTTCTTTTTTTCTCTCTGTGTCGAAACAGTCCCTTGATTATGGCGTGGCCCTTCATAAACGGAAACGGCGGTATCGTTCCATTGCGCGTTTGCGGCCCGTTGTGCTTTTACAAGTCGACATCAATGCGCTTAATACGGCCTGCAGGCAGCACACTGGTAAATTCCTGACCCTTTAACGTCCATCGCATTAGTGTCGGTATTTTCCATGAGAGTGTGTATGTGTGTTTACGAGGCCGACGTCCACTATGTGTTGTGGTTGCGTCGCGTTCTCGGTCAACCACTTGGCGCCCGGACGATATGCGGACGTGGAAAATAGTTGCTGCGAATTTGGCGCCTGTGCGCATTCATTCTTCGCGGTGCTCTTGGACCGCGTCCCTCGTTTGTTTGCGCACATATTATCGCGATATAAGCCCACCGAAGGAATTAACTGTAGGTCAGTGATCAAATCAGAAATTATAAAATATACGAAAATCGCCAAGAAAGTACAAATACAGTCATTACTCTATGTATGTCTCAAATATTAAGTCTCTGAACTATCCCCACTGCCGCGGGGTATACCCCGTGAGGGGCCCCAAAGCTCGAGTGACCTCGGTCGCCGAGGAGTGTAAACATAAGACGAGTGAGGTAGCTTCCAGCCGATAATTTTTGGTCCCTGCCAAACCCGTGTTTTGGACATGTATCGAGTAGACATGTATGTCTACACTCGTCGGCGACCGAGGTCACTCGAGCTTCATTGTCCTTTTCTACGTTAGGCAGTGTATCAAAGAATATTATCTTCTATCCGATATATGTCCCTGGTTAGGCCCGTGTTGTGGACAATTATCAAATAAAAACTGTACAATATAACCTCGCTCGTTGCATACCAGCTGCTCCCACCACCAGTTATTACCACCTTTACATGTAGAATCACCCTCTGCTAGGTTGTACCATGATTTCCATCCCATCCTGTATAAAATGCGACGCATGTCCAATCATTCTGTTCTCAAGTAGGTCAGTAAGGTTACGAGATTTGAAGATTTGTCGGAGATAAAAAATTGTTCTTGAAGCCACAATGGATTCGTCTAATAATTTCCACCTATAAGTAACTTCTTCTGAACAGTATAGTACATCGAATAGGTTAACTCAGAAGTTGATGATAGAATGCAGACATAAGCATTGTTTGTTGTTGTTTTTAAATTTTTTTATTTAGACGTGCTTATATAACGTGCAAATCAGCCTTAGGGGTACATGCCACATTGAATATTTAACACTTCTATTCATGTATATGCAATTAATAGCATGGTGCTAAAGTGGATAATATGAGTCATACATATTTATGGCTACGAAAGAGTATCATCTTACTCGTACGCGCCAATTGTAATGAAACCTTGCGCGCAAGTAGAGCATTGGAGAATATTCGACATGAATTTTTTATAACCCTAACCGAAACATGTTGCAGGCATAGCTAGCTTTTGCACCATGCGCATCTGATGTTATTTTAGCACAGTCTCCCATTGGGAATGTTATAGTTTCTATTTCCTTGAAGCAGAAACTTGCAAGCTTTCCGACTGATTGTTTACTCTTCTACGTAACAACGAGTCCCGACCCGAACACCATCCCGAATTTACCGAACAATAAACAATATTGTATAGAATAATTGCCATTGACTTAAGTTCAATTCAAGTTATGTGTTGCCTTATGAGAATAACACGATTGAATTCGTTCAGATTTTCTGCGATTTTATTATAATATTATGATTTTCGATAATATTATGATATAGTATTGTGATATTCGATAATATTGTGATATAACATTATAATACTCTATAATATTGTGACATAATATTGTAATATTCGATAAAATTATGATATTTCAATAATTATAAAATAGAAATTGTGAAACAATTCATTTGACGGTGTGTGGTAGATTTAGCATTAACAGTAAGTTTTAATTGTTTCTCGTACTTTAACTGTTCAATTATGGAAAACTACACAAAATAAGCTTTAAAATTACTTAAATCATCTATTTTGTACAGAAATACTTTCCTATCTTAGGATTTCAAATTCTATAGAAATTCTAAAGGTATTATTTTCAAAAATTGTGTATGACGCGTATACGTTTCGTTAGGGAGAGTTGAAAGTACAGAGAAATATAGAAGCTATCACTTATAAAAATAGATGACCGCAATATTTTTTAGGCATACAAACTATTCGAAGTGTGCACCTCGGCAACTTGTCATTTTCCGAATCCAATAAATTTTTATTCTAAACGTTTTGACATGAGAATACGCAATAGAAGAACACTACAAATAACGCAAATAAATTTTAGTAATCGTACTGTGAATCATCTTTCTATGTGTTTCTATATTTATACGGAATTAAGATTTCGTACGATATGCAGTTTGCTTCATCCAGGAGGTGCATTATTAACACATAGTGAACAGTTTCAGATTTGAGCTGAAAAGAGTGGATACGGTAGAAATTCACGTTCTGTGCATCGCAGCAATAAAATGTGTATGGTAAACCTGTTAACGTCTGGACGGCGCGGGCCGCCGCAAATTGTTAGCGCGCATGCATGGCCTGCAATCATTGCATCACCCACGTGTTATTTCCGGGATATCGGGAATTTAGCATATTTACTGAACGCGCTGCGTCCCTCCAAGTTTTGAACGCGAATACTTTCTATGTGTTACGTTAAAGCGACTTTTATTTTCCAGAAATAATTTTTGTAATGGAGAATAGTTGACAGTACACGCGTAACAGCATCGTCTTCTTTTGTGGCTACCATTATATTTTATTATATTAATCGTATACAAAAAAAGAATTCTACAGGGAAGACAAGTATTTACAACAGAACAAAAGTGGAAAGGATCAATATCGATAAAAAGACGTAAAGTAAACTAATAAAACATTAGCCTAGGCTAGGAGAATCAGCCACCTAGAGAAAGATATAATTGCTAATTCCTCTTAACACTTTCTCTTTGTACTAAACTAATTATGCAGAGTCACCGTAACTTGTATTTCTCTTGGAGGAAAAGTATATATGAATAATGCAATAAATAATAATAAAATACGCATGTTGTACCTCGTTGGATTCGACTCAATAGCTGCTATCAGAAAACAGGTACCAAAACATAGCATTCTATTTAGAAAAACAAAGGTGACCTCCACATCTCTGACCGACTCCACCTAGGAAAAAAAATTAACGCCATATTATAACCCATGTTGCTCCATGCATCTTTTTCTTCGAAAACTTTTCTGCTACTATCATACTTTCGGAGTTTTTGTAGGTGGTAATAGTTAGTATCTCACCCTGTATAAAGATAGTTACCTTTGTGTAATTTTTTTCATAATAATTCAATCTGAGAAGTAATACAAACCTGATGGTTTAAACCGACGACAGTTGAGTTGTCGTTTAGTTTCTGGATTATGGAATAACAGATAAAGTGTTCAGCAAGTACGAGCTGAAGAGCAGCTTTGTAGACTCTGTAGTTGCTCTAATGTGGACAGTTAATCGGTGTCTGTCGAGTCCGCGAGCAGGCTGCACTCGTGAAACAGTCGTCCGTGGGGAATGTAAAATTGTTTGCTCGACAACACACGTACACTCGACACACCTATACGTTCCAAACAAACGCAATTAAAGAGAAACGTGATGAGGATTTGGTCGCTCAGTGACGATACACGCCGACTATTGAACAACGCAACGTCTTCAACAACTGCTCGACCGGTTTTCTCGGTTTTTCGGGCCAAGGCCAACAGAGAATTTCTCACGTATAGAGCTCATTCTAAACCGAGAACGATTGTTCAGTTTCATGGCTCATTGTCGGAAGCTAGTGCCTTTTGCTTTAATGTACTCTCGCGAATATTTTGTTGAAGGAACTGTGTGGAACTATTCAAGGATATTGTAAACCGGCCCAGATGAAATAATCGATAAGGCGATTGTAAGTCAAGCGGTATTAAATTGTCGGCGATTGAATTAATAAGGGTTCCTATTAACTTTGCCGGTTGTGTTAGGAATATCTTTCATGTGGCTTATATTCACCACGCCAATGAAATAGACTTCTTCTAAATTACGGTCATCGAGGTCTTCATAATTTCAAAAAACAATGATGGTTCATGGTTGGCCACAATAATCGTCCCCACTGTCGTGCATTATAACGAAAGTGACGCAACTGGAAAAAGTATGTTTTGCAGGAATAGTACAAAAATATTTTCGTACATGATTTTGTACATTATTTTATTGTACCAATTTATGAAAAAGAGGAATTATAAAATATATTACAGTGCATACACTTTTTCTCAACGATAATCAGGACACAACTCTTGACACATTAATTATCACGATTTAAAAGAGTAATCGGTATGAAAAATTTTATCCTTTCGGTTTCGGTTTAATTTAAGTTATTTCGATTGTGTGAGAATATTAGAAGTTTTTTAATATTGACAACAGAAGAAGGAAATTTTATTTCGACTTTAAAGAAAAAAATAATATTTATACTTGATAAGTTTCTAACGATTAAGCTAATGATTAGATTGCTCATTTTTATGCGTTTACAATTTACAAAGATGATTGAAAGGAGAATGAAACTGAAATTTCGTTATTATAAAATCTTAATCTGTTTGAAATTATGTTTGAAATATTGAAATGATTAATGCGAAAATGAAGTTGTATCTTACCTCGGTTTTCGGGTAGTTGACGCTGGGAATTTTCTCCAACCATCTACAGT
This sequence comes from Halictus ligatus, assembly GCA_028454255.1. NCBI lineage: Eukaryota > Metazoa > Arthropoda > Insecta > Hymenoptera > Halictidae > Halictus > Halictus ligatus. The sequence continues at coordinate 2,928,772 of CM052140.1, read as the reverse complement.
CTAGTAATGAAGGTTTTAACTCCTAACTTTCTTCTGATTACTATAATTATCTGCGACTACTGAGCCTTGCTCATTTAACGAGGAAATTCTTACGCCCGTTGGTACACAGAGTGATTTCAGACTTTTAGCTAGCAACGTAAGTACACTAATGAATTAAGTAGTGCGAAACATGCATATACTTATCTTGCAGTACATTCGTCCGCAGAGTGCTCAGTATAACTGCTTTAATTCTTACATAGAGACTCATTATATTTATTAGTTGGATGGAACATTTCGGTTCAAAGTCACTTGGAAAATCATGTTATAAAATTACATTAAATGAATTAAAACTACCAATGTCTTTTCCATAAGTCGTGTTCTCGGAATATAATTATAAAAATCTGAATGGCAACAATCCATTATTTTTAAAATGAATTTTTAATATATCTTAATCCATTTAAGCTTTTTAGAACTGTCAACGGCGCTAGCTCATTCTTCTCAAAAAGTGATTCATGCCAGTTTCAAAATAAACAGCTTAAATATCGAGCTATATTCTATAAGCGAGATATGTATTTTGAATTTCTTCAGAGTAATTTATTTTCCACTAAAAATAAGTAAAATACGTACTCCATTTTAATGTTTACGATTTCTTCTGAAAGTGGAACGTAACATTTTACACGTTAATAGCATCATTGTAAAGCAGTTTCATTTTGCAAAAAACACAAAATCGACTTTATAAACATTATTAAGCACTGAAAGACGTTTTCCTACACTTGGATGCAAAAATAGCAAAAAAGCGCTTTGTTTAAGCGGGTCTGGTTCACATACCCTGGCAATTATAACACTGATCGTAAAGCTTTGTTATGTAGAACAGTTCGCCGTTATTGTCTTTTTCGTTTTCCTGTGTTTATCGTGTTTGCTCTCCTCTTTTCAGTTTTCCAATATCGAGTTCCAAGCTATAGGAATTCCTTTTAGTCGTTGTAAAATCCATGAAACGACGGGCACACATGTTCAAGAGGGAACGAGTACTCCTCCCATTTATTTACTTCCTTTTTGTCTCACGCGCACCCTTTCGAGGATCTCTAATAGAAATTGTTTGCTCATTCTCGGTCCAGAATGTCGAACCAGCACAAAAGCGTGGGATCTTAGAAGCCCATTATACGCTTGTCCACCAATTCTCGAAAAATATTTGTACACGTAGAACTTGGATGTCTAATAAATGAAATTACTAATTTTTATTGAATCAATGAATAAAGTCCGAAACAGTTCGTCAATTAAATTGGCTAAATACAGAATATAAAACGTACTGCAAAATTCGATACAACAATGTGATACGAAATAACGCTTCTCATTCTCCGCACACAGTGCCACTCCACACCGACAGAGAACGGTCTGCATATTGACCGTCTCTGATATTCAATTATTAATTATTAATTAATTACACGCAGTGACATTTCCCAACTTCTCCCGGTGTATACTCTTTCACTTACTCTTCACAATCGATTATTCCGTCAAAATTATATATTATAATTAGACTGCGGAACTTTGTGCAAAATACAAATTTTCTGTCTCTATTGCAAGAAACGGAAGTGAAATAATTCTTTTTTTCTCTTAATTACGATAGTAAAATGATAATGCGACTGAATTATTATCACCCGATGTTTGCATGCTAGAAATTTGTGATCCAGGGTCACACCTGGAAAGTTTAGACTTTAACTTGGGAAACCAGAAATTTTTAACTTTTTTTATGTAATCCTGTAGATTTTGGCGAGAAAATTTCGAAAGTCCAAGCTTCAATCCTAGGAGATCACTAGTTCAAAATTTATGTGTGTGTAAAGATATGCAATTTCGTAAAAGTAAAACTGATTTGTCTCTGACATTATGCGCGCATGTTAGGAAACACACAGTGCAGGCAATTCGCGGTAATATACATATCTCTAGAGAAAAAAAGTATATAACCGATAGAAAGATGGAGGCAGAACCATTTATTCTCGGAACGTGATTGATCAAACCGCGGCAGAGGTACCGTTCCAGCCACCATAAAGCAATGAAGCTTCCACCGCAACGTGGCGTGCCACGGGAAAAGAACGCGCGGAAATCGATAAGCCGCCGTTGCGGAAATACATCTCTTCGAAATTTGTTCGAATGTCTTTCGCGCGCCTATTATTTATTCGGTTGTCAATAACCGCCTAGGATCGCGTCACCCTACACGCTATCCGAGTTCCGCTTATGAAGGTTTCGTCCATGAAACTTCGCGAACTGACAATAGAACAAAACAATATGGGCAGAGCCGTTTCTCTTTTGGCAACTTCACGAGCAGAAATTGTACAGTATAGAATGCCAATTATTCGAATCGATGTTGCATTGTCACCCATCACTTCTTGGAACCAATCTATATAATTACTATGCATTGTTCAAAATGTATTTTTTGCGTAATATATGCAATAATTTAGGTTTAATTTTTATAGTCATAACAACACTCTAATCACTTAACACTGTTGTATTTAAACCCTTGACGTACAAAGACGTCTCGAATACGTCGCGTGTTTCCTATGCCGTTACACCCTTTATGCATTTAAGTAAAACATTGTTCAATATGAACAACGAATCAGCAACATGTCTATTATTTTTTTAATTTACACGGAATTTTTTTGCTGAGCTTAGACATGTGATAAGCGAAATAATATACCTTTAGTAGTTAGTACCTTTAGTTAGTTATTAAACCTTTACACTTGAAGCTATATTAACTCTAAAACGAAACATTTCTTTCGACCTAGAATATTGCCCTTCTGTATATTTTTTCATGTTATACATACGAAAATGGTGCAACTTACTCGTACAATACCGAAGTGTTTAGTTATTTATTAAATACAAACAAATTTAATAATATAAAAAATATTTTGAATAATGATACAGCAATTTTTAGTGGTGCCTTACAGGCACCATTCGAGTGCTAAGGGTTAATAGATAGCGGATAGAAAAGTGTTCTACCTGAATTGCAACAAACTGGAGCGAAATAGAATTTAATTTTCTGTCTTAATATGTTTAACAGATTGGAAAACAATATAACAGTCATTTTAAATTCTTCTGATCCTTTTACTGTATTAAATTACATCTACTCGTTTTTGTCATAGGTGCATAAAGATCATAGGCGAATAAAGTATTTACAACTCTTATGTTAATACTGTTTACAACCAGCATGGACGCTCCTGCTGCCACTTAATCATGATCGCTCGGGATAAATTATGTTTGTTACCATTGGTATTGATTGTGATTTTATTCGAAAGATTATTTTGAATAAAACATTTTAATGGAATGATTGTCATCAGAAAAATTTAATTATATATTATAAGTGATTATAAATAATGTTAACATGATTTTCAAATGAAATCAATGGGTGTCGAATTGATTGCCACATTTAATAGTTTCGGCAATTCGGCTCGAATTGAGCGGAGAGAAATCATTCCCGATCGGAATGACGCGCGTAATAACGATCACACGTTCGATAGTTGCGAGATCGATCCGACGGTGGGCTGAAACGGTACTAACAAAGCGTGGGAGAGCGCGCAGGATTTCCTGAATTTCCACAGTATTTTCTCGCATTTCCTTGAAGCGTCAGCGAAGCTTTTCCTACCCCAGCAGGTTTTCAGACCACGGGACGGGCTTCATACAGGGATTCGGGTCAGCCGCAACCTGGCCGTACTATTGGTCTTTTTCCTCTGTTTTTCTCTCTTGCTCCTTTCGCCACGTTTAGTCCCTGCCCGCTCACGACCCGTCTGTCTTGCCAATATTTGATCACAATTAATCCAAGCTTATGGCTGCTTGCTTTCTTCCGGATCGGCTCGTTCCATTCTCCGCATCGAGAATACCGCTTATTGCTGCCAGACTCGTTTATCTGCTGGGTTTCCTTCCGTTTTCTATCGATTGAGCAACGCGCCAGAGTTCGGCGGTAATCAATTATTTTCTTGTAATCGAAAAAGTACGTATTAAAATACAATTTTTAACATTTTCTTGGCAATTCCGACCAATTGTGATTTTTCGACATTTTTTTCACGTCATGTAGTAAACCAATTGTTCCAACTTCTCGAAAAGAAAGCCGAAACAATTAAGATGCAAACACTTCAAATATCCCTTGATATCACTTAATAGTACGACTATTATGGTATAACTTTTTTTTAATATCATAAAATGAACCATCAGTAAATTCCACTTTTAGAAACACATGTAAAAACGAGTGGTGCAGTCGAATCATGAAATGCTTGATAAACAAAAGAACGATGCTCAAAATCATTAATACTGTTGTCAATCAATACTGTTATCATTCCATGCCAAATCGATCACTTTTTGACGTCCCATCGTCCTTGTGAAATTAGTGGGGATTTAAGTCATTCTTTCGTCGGTTTAGAATTTGTTTCAAAACTACAGGCGTCGAAGTTTGCAATTTTTCAAATTTTGGCAAAAATGGGCTTCACTTACGAATTTTTATCTCAGGAATTGTTTGTCCGATTAAGCAAAATTTTTTTGTTATATTCAAAAAGGATTGGGCTATTGGAAAATAATTTTTTCAACCTCGATAATTAACTTTATATTGTCGAAAAATGTAAAGGAATTTTATTTTTGCATTTTTTTTTTCGATAAGTGACCAAAGTTATTTAAATTTTGAAAAAATATGGTCATATTCGAAGTTGAAAAAATTACTATAGAATAACCCAATCCTTTGTGAACAAAATACTAAAATTTAGCTCAATCAGACAAACAGTTCCTGCGATAAAAATTAGTAAGGTAAGCCCATTTTCTCCAAAAGTGGGTAAAAATTGCATAATTCGAAGCCTACAATTTTGAAAGAAATTCTAAACCGACAAAACGATGACTTAACCCCCCCTCCCCCTTAATTTCACATGGACTACAACATATTTCATTTACAACAAAATCGCCGATGGTGACATCAAAAAGTGATCGATTTGGCATGGAATCTCCCATTGATCAAATCCTTGATTTCTCATATTTCTACCCTCTTCTATATCGTTCACGGAAACTCGGTAAATGTTTGCAGAATTTTTAGGATGATTGTAACGCAACAGATCGCGGTATGAGGAAACAGCATACGATTTGTGGGTTAACTGTGTTGAAAGCAACGGATCTCGCGATGACCAAATCGAATGGTTTCTTTCAGTGTAGCGCAGGGCGTATGAGATTCAGGTGAAACCGGGAATTCCGAGGGTGATTTTTCGACGGGAGGTCAGCGGCGCCGAGATGAGGCCATTGTCCGGTTGACGTTGAGCATCCAGCCAAACCGGCGTTACCGAAAATATTTGAATGCGAATATAGCGTGGATGTGTACCGTCGCGCAGCGCCGACTACGAAAATATAATTCAGAAACGGTTTCAACAATGGGAGGAAGGGTGCCGGGCTTCACGGCCGTTTTATGCGTTATGTAAATCGATGCAAAATAGTGGCGACGGCGGCGGTGGGCGGCTGTGCAACCGACGCAGATGTGAACATTGTGTGTAGGTGGTCGAGTGCCGGGCATACGCCGCCTATGACCGATGCGCGACGTCGAGCAGTCAGCCACGAATTAAGATACATTTATCACTTTCTGGTCGCGCAGCCTGCGCGTTCGTCCCGCAACCCAGAGCACAATTTCGAAGAACTTACGACGGCCCGAAAAAAAAAAAAATTAAACGCGGTCAACTTGACGCAAATGGGGCCCGTTTTGCGAGGAAATGAATCTCGCGCCTTCGTGGAATTCTACCGTAACTCTTCCAGCGGCGCGGCGCGCGCTCGAAATTCGCCGTGGCACGCCGCGATACGTACGAACCGTTCTGCTCGATTAAAAAATGAGAAGTAAGTTGAAACTGTACTACTTTATTCAATGAGAAACATTTCTACGAATATTTCGCACTCTGGTCAATTCCGCCAGAAACAAAAGTCATGCTCATATCCAGCACGCCGAACCAAATCGAATAACGGTATAATAAGTACTAAAATTATGGAAAGGGGGGCAATTGTACTGTGAATTTCAAGGTCAAAGACAATTTTGTGGCTACTTTTTTTTACAGACCATCGTCGATCCGACGACGTAGAATACGCCTATGGCAGCCAAGACCAAACATTTCTCGAATTTTTTGAGGATGATTGTTCGATAGTCAATGTGTTAAAGATAAAGTGCAGTAGATGCCAAATCGTATTGCCAATCTGCAATTCAATTTTGAATGAAACAGTCGCAACAATAAGTGGAACTCGTGCAGACTGGAATAATGCAGTCACGCGAGTTTGCCTTCACAACCGGCCGCGTGGTAACGCGATAACACCGATCCCGGCAGTATTTATAATTTAATAAAGGCAGCGCAACCGATTGGGCTTTTCGGTGTTTACCACACCGAGCTACTTTTGGATAAGCAGTGTTTTATAGTCGCGCGCGGGCATTATATTCACAGCCAGAGTTTAATGTAACGCGTAACGAATGTCTGATTTAGTCCCGGCTGTGATTCCAGTACACGAGGATTAAATTTTAAAAGTGGTCCCTCCGTTTAATTCACCTTTTGCGATACATTGTCGGTCACCGTTGTTTCGCTACAGGTGTCATTGTCATCGATAAAACTTTAAACCTGTTTTCAATAGGTTTAATAGCGCGACGGTCAATGATACACGGTTCGCATAGGTGTTCGGAAACATTAATAAACCAACAGATTGTCCGCGTTTGATGATTATCGAATTTCGTCACGCTGTTTCCGTTATTACCGTATATGTACGTGCCACGTTGTAGCATATCTCACTTTGAAAAATCTGAAGAAATTACATGTTAACAACCATAACGAGATCCTAAAACTGTAAAAATATAAACTTAGTATTGCATAACTTCTATCAGAAATCGAAATTTCAACATTTTTTTATTTTTTAATATTTGAAAATATTCTGGAAAAAATTTACAGATATGCATCCTAATAGCCAAAATATACCTGATTTTTATTTTATAACATGATTTTCTTTGTCACCCCATTACTACCCCCTGTGTCGACATATAGGGTTAAAAATTGGCACGAAGTATTTTCTTTGGATAAGCTATCGAATGGCCTATTGCAAATTCAATTTGGTTTCGAAGCACTTTTCATGTCCTTATCCGGCTACACCCTCTGCCAGTGATATATTATATTCAAATAAATTCAAAAGAAGAGAAACATATTTTCTCGTCTCTGACTTAATTTTCTTGAAAATAATGAACACAAGAAAGAAAGAAAGAATGGGTACATATATCATTGATCAGATCTAATATATTAAAGCTCAAATCTTTAACTGGTCGAAGCTCTTAGCAACATTAATCATTTGAATTATTACTGTTGTTAGAGGAACACCCTGTTCAATTAAAAAGTGAGCTTCCAAAACAATTGACGAATACAAAAAGTACCTGTGCATGTACATGCATCATAGAATTAACGTACAATCGCGCTGTTAATTTCTTACTCGGTATTCCATTTCAATACAGTGATTTCTCTATATACATATGACGTCGAGAACTCGATGATAAATGTCGCAGAATTATCCCCACTACGACGGGGTATACCCCGTGAGTTGTCACGAAGTTCGAGAGGTCTCAGATACCGAGGAGTGTAAACATAACACCGCTTAGGTATGCTTCTGGACGATATATGACGCTGACAAGACCCATGTTGTTGACATATATCGAGAATTCATTGTATTGTGTTTACTCTATATATGTCCGAAATGCCTAGCCGATGAAAGTGAGGGGACATGAACCGAGGCCTTTAGAGCTTTGCTGTCCTTTTCTATGTTCGGCGTAGATTAAAGAATATTATCTTCTAACCGATATATGTCCTTGGCTAGATTGTGTTTTGGACATTTATCGAGTAAACACTGTACTTACTTCTGTAGTATAGTAGTATCTGCATAATTGCAAAAGAATTGGTTCAATTCACGATTTGGAATAAATATTCTCGATAATTCGTTAATCTTCTGCAATTTACACGAGGCTCGCCCCTTGATAGATTCTTAAATTCGCAGTTCGAGAATCGAGTTTAAAGAAAAAGCTCAGGGGACTGGTGTAATTGCGTTCGAAGGGATAACGGGTGCCACGTGTTCCACAAATACAAAATAAACGTTAATGGCGATGTAGGCTCCTGGTGGTAGGCGTTTCAATGACCGGTGTACCGCGTTCTTTTTCTCGGAAAGTCCATACTTTTTCCCGAGCTGTTCTTCCTCTCGAAAATCGTGCCGAACAAACGAGAGAAGCCGGAGGGCCGCGGCAATCAGGAAGGTTTTTCCACGATCTCGTTGATTCTCCTTTTCTTCTCCTGCTCTTCCCCTATTTCTTCTTGCATTGCCCATTTCCCCTCCTTTCTTCCGCTTTCTGCGAGACTGCAGCTTCGGAATCGTAGAACCCCCACACCTCCTCCCTGTCCCATCCCTATCTGATGGTCCGTGTTAAATCGCCCATTACCCAATTGCCGTAGTGTACATATATATCCGCGTATATATGCCGTGTGCACGTATTGGCGTACAGTCAGTCACGAAATTTCACGTACACCCGTTAGATGTCAAACATTAAACAGAATCGAAACTTGTAAACTCTCTATGCACAGACGTTGATCAATTCGTTTATTAGGCAACATACGGTACATTCGAGAACAGTGGCAATTATACTTACAATGAAATGACTTTACAGTATAAGTTATAATGTATACGTCTACCCAACGTATAAGTTGTAATTTACAACAGTCATGTTTTAAATGATAAAGTGTCCATCTATATTAAATTCGTTTTATTATTTAATGCAATATCAATGTTTGCAAATTGCAAGTATAAATTTAGTAATACTAAAAATAACATTGTCAGCCATATGAACAATAAATATATTTTTCATATCGTCACTCTAATAATTTGATCACCCACTTTACATTTATTGATCTGAAAGTACAAATAAAATATAAACTGGCAAAAAAATTTCTAATCTTTATTAGTCATGATTTTCGGAATTTGTACGGTGAAGTAGGACATGTAGAAATAGAGATCATAATTTAAATATGTTTTTTGAAAATTATTTAGATAGCCAGGCCTCGCTAGTTTTGCTGAGTCTGAAATAGCAATTGAGAATTAAGCTTAATATTACATTTTCTGATTCTAAATCTAACCGAAATCCAACTCTAACTTACTTCAAAGACTATGTAATTCGAACATAAATCAATTAAAAAAATATATTTTAAATATAAGGTATAAGGTAGTTGAATCTAAACAAAATTAATTAGCCTTTGGTTCGCTACAAAAAGCAAGAGAAAAAATTCAAAAAAGAAATTTTTCACGGAAAATGAAGGTGATCCTTTAAATGGCACTACATATATTTTAGTACATAATTATTATTACTTATGTCAACGCGAGTCCTACAGTCTAGCATACTATGACCTTGACACGACCTTGAACGAAAAAATATAAAATTAATAACATATTTTCGTTGAATATTATTTCATTGCGTTATATCTACATTAACGTTTTGAAATACGTGAAAGAGATGTATACTTTTGATGTGTACGTTTTTGTTTTTATTCATTGTTTCCCTACGAAACTTTTATCTAAACGTTTGTGACACTTTTATGATTAAAGTGACACCAAACACCACATAATTCGGAGCATATTTGCTTGTTCAATTGAGGATTCTGTAGAGCTTCGATTATCCAAACCGATGATATCTAAATTCTCCATTATCCGAATACGTGTTTCACATATAAACAGTTCAATTTGAAGCGATTCATATAGAACATAATTGATTGCACAAATCAGTCACGATTTAATCTATCATATAATTAGTCCGAACAGTGGAGATTCTACTAAATTTTGTCATTTCAATCTATTCCGAATATGTGGATAAAAGTTTCATAAAAATATCATTAAAAGCAAAACTGTTGTCACTGAATTAGTATTGTCTCACCGGTACGGTCTCGACACTATCTGTAAAAGATCAAAGACTCCGTTTGCGATCACGTGATATTTCGCTCCCGAAGTTTTGCATATATCGGAACATTACTGTAGATTGGCGAAGACTACAGCGTTCGAATAATTCCATTTTATTTTGCAAAACATGAGACTGGAGGACGGTAACGAGTTTTCTGCTGCATAATGCTTTTCCACCTTCGTAAAGGCAAGGATATAATGCGAACGCAAATGAAGACTTCTACAGTACCTACACATGTCTACATAGACGACAGTTTGCTACGAGTCAGCTGACGGCACGTATGAGAAATAGTTTTCGAAATTCCGTTTTTTTCTTGTAATAATTATACGAATATGACATTTCATAACGCGGTCATAAATTGTTGAACAGAATAACGAACGTATTTTCGAATAAAATTCGATTTTGGTAAAAATAAATCTTCTAATATAATTCTAATATTAAAAAAAATATTAAAGAACACGTTATTGTGCCACTTAATCACGAGATACACTCAGCAAAAGTGTCAATATACTTAGAGACAAATCATTATCATTCATTATTAATGCGATGATGAAGTTGAACAGGATGAAATTTTCCATCACAATTTTCATTTAACTTGACTTGATACGTCGCTGTTTTTTCTTCTTTTTTTTTATCTTTCACTGTTTCAATACGTTAAAATTCCGTTCCTGGAACGAGCCTTGAATATGAGGCAGCTTTCAATCAATACCACCGGCTCCTACTTTATGTTATCAGTCGACCGATCTGAAAAATAATTATTTAAAGCGTAATATCGTATTTCTGCGTATGAACGTGCTGTCAGTATCACACAGAGCATATCATTTCGAAGCTTCGAATATTTTTCTCATAAGGGATTAATTCATTCCGCGATTCCGCTTTTAAAATTTCGTTGAAATTTTATGAAACGCGTCTCGCGAACTCCCACTCTTTTTCTACGTTATCTTCCACCTACGGTTCCTTCTTCCTTCCTGTTTCTTGTTGCTCGTGTTTTGCACGCGTGCTCGCCGTGCGTCGCGTCGCGCAGATTCCACCGATTCGACCGTATAGCTCGGTCCGCACATCACCGTCGTAAATTGAACCCACCCTTCTTTTTCCCCCGTCCCTCTGCCGTTCTCCCTCTTTCCCCCCTCCCTAAAGTCATTCGATTTGTTCTGTGCACGGTCTTCAAATTACACGCGCGGAATAGCGTCACATCGAGCGCGTTTCATCGCGATCGCGAATCACACCGTCGCCCACGCCTCTAATTTACTATTAATCCTTTTAATCCTATCGATGCTCCGAGACGCTTAGAAACTGCGCCCATAACCCCCGATTCGTACCTGACGCTGGCTGGGAAAACATTGTTTGTAATACACGTAATTCGAGCCTCATCGAAAATAATTCCCTAGCGCCAATTAAAACGTCGATATCAAATGATCACCACAAAAAAAATGGCAGAAAATCCAAATAATTTAGTCAATCTAATCGAAAGTGCAAAGTTGAATTTTATCATAGAGGTTACATCTTGAACAATTTTGTACAGAGTGATCTGTAACTATTGCAACCCAAATTGCAACCCATGAAAATATCAGTCGAAAATGTGAAATAAAATTTTTTCATGCGAGGCTTTGTTATCGAGAAAATTTAGTTTGAAAATGCAGCGAACGCCTTGCCATGTCTGATCTTGGCCAACTAATTCTACTTATTCTAGTAAGATTTTGAACACGTTAAACGCCATGTCACGTCGGTCATATTGTATCGATGACATAATTCTTTGGACAAGTCTAAATTAAATTGACCGGTATGATACATTTTGTTTTTCCAGTTTTGCTTCCATTTATTAAATTTTTCTGATTTTGTGACAGACTTTTAAGATTATGGTCCGGCAGTCCTCATGTTAAACACGATTTTTTTGATAACGAGACGTTATATGAACAAATGTTATTCCGTTTTTCGGCTTATTTTTACATGTAGAATCATCCCCTGCCCTTAAAAATGAGTAAAGAAAATTGAAACGAGTAAATAAATCAACCGAATAAATTGATATATTTAAATTTGTGTAATTTATTGCAGCTTTCGCCATGAAACGTGTGAATAATAACTCCGAAGCACTCTATTCTTCACATTCCAATTGGATATATAAGAATATGATATAATTATTGAATTTTTAAAATATCGTTTCCGTTTAAATATTAAAACATCGAAACATTTTATCGGAGTCTTTATTGAAATACTATTATCAACTATATAATACTATTATTCGACTGTAGTATCAAGGATTTGTGCCAGTGAATTTTGTGATTGTCCTTAGAACACTCGTAAATAATACAAGCCAATGAAACTCGGTTTTGTTACATTACTGGACAATAGTTTCAATTTCTTGGGGGTCATCCATCATTTTCGAGGCGATGTAATCTTGGTGTCCATTTCACTTTGTTCGTATTGAAACAAATAATTCAACTATCATAACATCATTATGTAAATCGGGCGTGACAATAAATTATACCTTAAATTATTTATAGAAACATTGTCCACATAAATTATCAAACTCGAATAAAATAATAAATATCAGTACGACAAAACCAAAAATTTTTCTTCTCCAAACTTCATGTTAATTTAACCTCATTAAACGTTACGATTAAAATTTAATTTTTATAGGCATTTTAAAAACAGCACTCCTAATATTCAAACCCGTCAAAAAGTTATGTAGAAATTCAATTTTCATTCGTATTATCCACGAACAAATATTTTTCACGCATCGCTCCAGGGTATTAAATATAGGCATTTATTTATTTCTTTTTTTATTAGAAACACAATTTCGAATATCGATACTTCCCCCGGCGCGATTCGGTGTGCGCGCATCGTACCGCGGGGCATGATATTTTAATGTCGTTCTGATGTGATATTAAAAAATTGTTCACATATCAGCGCGCTGTAGACTGCGCCATCACGGCCGAGAGGTAAATCAAACGCAACGAGCACTTAACGCTCTTGAAATTTTTGATTCGTCGCGCTCGACGACAGAACGATGTGTTTAACGAGCAGCGAGTATAGTATTCGTTAAACTCCAGCTCGTTAAAATTTAATTTTTGGATGCGAATCGGAACCAAGCCCGTCGGAATGGAATGCATCAGCGTCGCCTATGAAACGTCTCGCGTGAGTTTCGTGCATTAAGGCGAGTATAGACGTTTTACTTTGGATGTGCACTGTTTACTCGATATACAATGTCCCATACACACGTCTAGCTAGGGACATATATCAGTCAGGAGATTCTTTGATCCACGCCGAATGTAGAAAAGTACAGCGAAGCTCTAGAGGCCTCTAGAGTGGGGATAGTTCTGGGACTTTTATCGGCTAGGAATTTGGGACAAATATAGAGTTCATCCAAAATCATCATCCAAAGTAAAAATAGCGTCCTCAATTTTCCATATCATGCATCATATAAAAATATCTTAGAGGAAAGTGACCATTGCTTTTTGTTAGAGAAAGTAGAGGCTTCGATAATTTAAAATGTGTTCTCGGTTGTACTAATTATTTCTACGAAATTATCACCACTTTTCAAGAATCGAAAATATAGGGTTTAAATACTTTTTGCATCCGGCGTCTTTTCTGTGAAGGGTGAGCGTATGGAAAGATTCTTAGATATCTGAATATTATCATTAAACAAGCAGTACATAGAAAATTAGATCTAAATTTACCAACTCCATCCGGACGCTCACTGTTTCACTTGCCAATTCAATTCAGTCATTCATAAAATATAAATACTCTGGTTTTCATTTTTCACATGCATTGCGCGCGATTTGTCCGCGATATACGATCTTAGTCAGTTCGCCTATCCCCTCCACGGGGGGCCTACCTAGCGAGGGGCCAAAAAGCTCGCACTGTCTCGGTCTCTGAATAGCATAAAGCCTCGTACAGACCTGAACATTGCGGCGCAATGTTCGTTGAAATATGCAGGACTGTACAAGGCTTTACGCGTAAACATTCCGCCTAATCCGATACCGGGTCCGGTATATCGATGTGAACCACTACTAATCCAATTATAAAACTTCTTTATTTTCCATTATATTTTTATGGGACTTCCATCAACTTATTCGTGGCATTTTTCTGATCAAAATGATTGTATTGAGTAGTTTAATTGACGGTATGTACAGTGACTTCTCGATATATGTCACCAACGCGGGTCTTATCAACGTCGTGTGTCGTCCAGGAGACAAACCTGATGCCTATCGAGCTCCGCGGCCCCTCGCGGGGTATACCCCGCGGTACTGGGGATAATTCCGCGACGTTTATCATGCAGGCCTTGGCGACAAATATAGAGAAATCACTGTAGTGCACCTTTGGCCGACCGGTCCGTGTTTACACGCGCCGTCCTTTTCTACGTTCGGCGCGGTCAACGCGATCACAAGAAAATAATAGCCCTAGACGATCTATGTCACAGCACGGAATTGAGGATTAGGATTGGATCAAGACATTATTGTACATTCGAAATGAAGAAGTGCGAATTTGCCTTTATCATTAGGCAGACATCAATCTGCACAGCTGCCATTGTACTGTAGCAGCCTGGCCTTGGCCATGACTGTACCTCTAAACTATCCGGTTCCTAATTTCCTGGGTTTCCCCCAATGTTAGGTATGAGTCTGGCTCTGGCAGATTTCCGCATCTGGTAGCCAGATTCGTGCGAGCCGGTAGTTTTTCCGTGGGCGAAAAAGGACCTTTTTTTCTCGTGTCCGTTTTCGCCCGCTTGGGACTTCGCCCGCCTTTCTCTAAGGCCCTATATATAGCTCTCGGAATTAGCGGGAGGATTCGTAGCCTCACTGTCAGGACTCGACGACTGGCTGGTCGTCTTTCGCACCCTTGGTGTTCGGTTGGGGCAAAGGCGAAAAGATCGCGTTATCCAAGTGCAACCCTATGTATATATTTGTGTAAATAAAAACGTTAATGTTAGCAAAATGAACGTGTGAGTAGGAAAACCATCCACTGACTATTCCACTTCAGTACCGATGACTCGTATTACCGTCGAAATTTGAGTCGATCCGAAATTGTGACAAACAAGTAAAGCGACAGAAGTCTGTTCGATGTATAATATTATTCCAGACGGTTTGCCGTTATTAACCTTCGTGACAAATGGTTGTTTACCGGTTGCTTCAAGGATATCATCCTCATTCTTCTCGTCGTTCCTTTTCTTCACTTCCTTTATAAGTTTGAAAAGGGAGTGCACGTTGCTTATCATTTTTCGAAAGTTTGCGCGCGAAACTTCATGGAGCGACATAACGCCTTCTTAAAAGCAATGTAAAATCGTTCGAGACTTTTTTCCTGATATTTGTTGTGCGGAAAAAACTGATCGCTATCTGATATGACCTGACTCGATTACAAATAAGAACGCTTTCGATTTAATTATTCTTCAGTATCGTTACATAGGCTCTTAAATATAATATTTCCAATGATATAAAAAGTTGACATTTTTTTAGAAAAGTATTTTTTCCCCTATGGTAAGGAACCCAATTACTGTCGGGGTACCAATTACTGTGCCAATATTAATTGTACTTGTTTTCAAACATAATGAATATTAAAAAAGTGATATTATGATATGTATGTTATATATCTGACATAATATTCGTAATATTCATTTTTAATATTCATTATCCTTTAAAAATACGTATAATTAATATAGGCACACTTGTTGCTACACCCACAGTAATGGGTCCCTTACCCTAGGACTATTTTCCAGCGAAAAAGAAAATTGGATTTGTATGAAGTTAAAAATTTTAAACAATTTTCAGTTGACGAAAATCGTTGCAAAATACCACTCGATTGACCGGAAAATAGTAATCTTCAGGGCGATACGATGCAAAAAACATATTTCGACTTAGAGATGTTGAAATCGATGTAGTATCGGCATCGAGTTAAAATCCCGGGGGAGATGAGGAACGTGATAGTAGCTCTGGCTATCGTTTCAGTCGACTTCGCATTACCCTTTGACACTGTTGATATAACCGCAATATTTTCGTCAGTGACAGCGTAATGAAGCGGGGGCCGGTTAAGAACGCTCCTCGTGCTCGTTCACGCCACTCTCTCCCAATCTCTCTCTCTCTCTCTCTCTCTCTCTCTCTCTCTCTCTCTCTCCCTCTCTCTCTCTCTCTAGATTTTGTCTTTGATGGAAGAAGAAGATATCCGAACTCAAAGAGCTGCAAGGTGCAAAACGTAATATTCAGCATTCCGAAAAGTTTTCAGTTGATTAAAGCCAGTTAAGGTCCTGGCCCGGTGTAAAGGCCGTTAGAAGTTGCTACGGCCCCGGCTATATCTCGGCAAAGAGTGGTTTGCAACTCTTCGCAAACAGCGTTGCTCGCTTCCGGCATTATTCAGGTCGAATTTAATATTCGCTCATTATTCAAAATTAGCTTGACTTCCCTGGAGTCACGGTGCCGTTTCACTAGGTAGCCGGTAGGTGGTAGGAATCGTGATTATTGCAAACCCGCGGAGATAGATTAAAACGAGAAAGAAGAAGAAAGAATAACGAGGCGGGAGAGACTCGCAAAACGGCCGTATTAATGCAACATTTCCTGACTTATAAATTCGGCGTGTGGCCCTTGCTAGCTGTTTTTCTTAAACACAGTTACACAGTGTTAATATTTCACATCGAAATTCTCTTTGGCCATAATTATTAGAATTGATCTCTAAAACGAAACAGAATTATTTGACCGTGCTTAATTATTGATTAACGGTCTGCAAATCTGCGTACGAAACCAACGTTTGCATTCCTAAACTTTTAATATATCATTAACGTATTCGCGCTTTCTTGGAATACTTCATAAACAAAAAACTCTTGACTCTTGTCAAACTCTCTTCTACATTAATTAATGCAAACTCTAGTTTATCCGAAAAATTAACACGCTTTTGGGTAAATGTTGTTCCCATTATACTGGTACTTTGTACTGTAGTGGCATTATTTGTTAAATGTAAATATACTATGATGATGTTAGCAATATTTAATACAGTATTTGCTAAAGCGATTATTGAAAAATATTACTGCTTAAGATATTCATAGTCCGTTCTTTTCTGTCGTAGGTGAGTCTGAAGTGTCTTGGAGATACGAAAGTCCAGTTGTTAATCTAAGAGTCGCATTTTCTTTATTTGCACGTTGAAATCAGGTGAGTTGCAACTACAAACAATTCATAATAGTCTAGTGTCAAGAACATTTCAATAAAATTATTTTCTTTTTCTAGTTCTTTTAAAACCCCTTGATAGTGGGAGAAGTGATTATAATATTAGATTGTGGATTTTTGTGCAAATTACTATTTTTGCATACTATTTCATGAATAATTGAATAAACGATCAACTTCTACTACTAATCTATTTCATGTAGTAAAAATAAAATAAAACATACATTCATACATTCATTTACGTTAATATACACGTTGTATATTAAATTTTAATTGACATAATAGATGTATAAACATCCACAATTTGGACGTATTATTTCATTTTTATGATATAGAGAACCAGAAAATCATAACATATTGGGTGTCCCACATAAGTGGGAACACCTAAATATCTTTTGTATTTATAGTCCTGTCAGAGAATATCGTGTTTTTTAATGAAATTTCAAGGTCACCTAACTTCAGTTAACCTAATACTTAACTTCGAGGTCCACTAACTTCAGTTTTTTATTGCCTATCATGCTATCATAAAAAATATACTATTCCATTTAAAAAAACATGGGTAACCTTGAAATTTCATAAAAAAACACGACATAAAAAATTGTTTTCTTCATCATTATATTGCCCCCTTGCAATAGTGTCACTTGTCCTCTGAAGTTTTCTGATAGGACTGTAAATACGAAAGATATTTAGGTGTCCCCATTTATGTGGGAATAAATATATATATATATATATATATATATGTGTGTGTGTGTGTGTGTGTGTGTGTGTGTGTGTGTGTGTGTGTGTGTGCGCGCGCGTGTGTGTGTGCGCGTATATGTCGTAAGCGACTGGCACAGACCTTTCATTTCGAATATGCACATGTTCCGCTGATGAGTGTTCTCAAGCTCTCCCAAACAAATACTCTCGTTTAACTCAAACACACGCACCCACCTACACAACAGGGCTTCTCGCAAAGCTAAGTAGATCCCCTAATGTAATTTAAAATCAAGGCTGCGAACTCTAGATTAAAGGGTGTTTTAAGCTAAACTGGTTTCTATAGAATAGCGTTTAACCTTCAACACGGAGGCGCGCCATGTGGAATGTCGGACATTTTGAAATTTTCGGTACACGTATTTTGGTTCATAATGGTTCATCACTCGAGTAGGTATGGAACAACAGTTGACAAGATATTAACAAACATTTGGCCCTTGCCATTTTAAAAGAACACGTTGTCGTCGTTTTACCATTCAGAAATCGATTGAAAATTAGCGTATCGATAAACAATGCAGTGTTTCATAAAAGACTTCGTATTTGCTTATATGAAATTGCCGGGTCATTCGTCACCCGTTGCGGTAGCTGTGGACATAGGGTCGAAAGACCGTCAATATGTATAATTTTATTTGGATATAAGACTATTCTTCTTCGTTATCCGAATGTCGGTCCCAAGCCAACCTCTTATACCGGAATAAAACTATATTACAGTAAGTCTTGATCTAAGCCCAATCCTCGGGTCCGTTCTATGACATAGATCGTGTAGTTGTACTATTTTCTTGTGGCTGCGTCGACCACGCCGAATGTAGTATTCGCATGTATAGCATTGGGTACAAGGTTCTCTTTCATATTTTGCAACTTCAAAATGATCCGAATGGACAGGGAGACAATGATTAGGTATGAATCTAACGACGAATGTTTCTTTAAATTTCGTTTGTCGCTCGAGGCACGCACACGATTATCGTCTGTCTCATTGACACGGTCAGGTGGACTGTAGTAGTAGGCTTTTCACTATACGTATAACTCTATACAATCAAATTTTGCAGAAACTTTGCCAGCTTATATCTGAATAACTATTTGTTTGCGACATAGTCCTTTTCAAACTTTTTCTTTTCTCGATGTATAGAAGGTGTTGATGTAAAAATTGTTAACAACAACTTTCTTTGTTATAAACAATTTTGCGGCAAGTTTCTTTGATAAACGTCCACCGATCCAGAGGTGTAAATTTACTCCTAGGACGGATAACCATTGCTTTTTATACACCTTCTACATGGCAATCAACCCAGTATCTAAGTAACAACAAATGATTTTACATTTCTAAGTTGGTAATATACAATAAAAAATTAGCAATTTTAGGTAATTTTCAAATGGCTCTCCTGTAAAATTTCCTTTTTTTGACTTACAGTCGGTGTACAAAATATTTGTACACTCTTCAAAAACAAATAACTGTTTTAAAATTGGAGCAAACGGCTTGAATTGTTTGGAGATGTTAGAAGGATTAATTTACTAAGTAATGCATAAATAATATTTTTTTTAATTGATACTTGCTCAATTATCATGTACATTAGATATAAAGTACACCACAACTTATATATTTAGTATTATAATCATTTTTATAAATTGGCTTTAATTGCTATAAAAAAAAGTAGACATCACGATTTTTAATTTTTTATCTGTGTCTGTAATGAAAATTTAAAAGGTCCCGTTTGTAGGTCTGAGTAAGTTACATACATGCACAAAGTTTCATCGAAATCGGTTGACGCATAAAAAAGCTATAGGCATTGTAAGATGTAAAAATCTTTGAATTTAGCAGCATTGATCGATTTCGATGAAACTTTGTGCATGTATATAAGTTATTTAGATCTACGAAAGGCACCTTTTAAATTTTCATTACAGACACAGATAAAAAATTTAAAAATCGTTACCTCTACTTTTTTCTTCACAGTGGCGACCAATAGCAATTTTTAAAAGAAATTATTTATGCAGTATATACTAAATTAATCCTTCTAACATCTCCAAAAAATGTTAAGCCGTTTTCTCCACTTTTAAAAAAGTCATTTGTTTTTAAATGATGTACGAATACTTTGTACACCGACTTTATGTCACTTTTCTTATGAATGAACGAAATGTGATTTAATGTCGCCGATGAAAGTAGTCTTTTTCACGAGGTGGTCAATGTAATGTATAGAAATAGTCGAACACCGGAATCTCGCGGAGGAAAGTGTACGTAACATGTGAAAGTATTAGGGACCACACGTACGGGTCGGTATATAGGGCTGGTTTTGATCGGGACATTAGCATGCGCGGCGGTCGTTTTAGCCCATGGCACGGGGTATAATCGGCGTATCGTCCGATTATTTGCCAGAGGGTGCACACCCCACCGCATTGAGTGCGGCTGATATTGGCTATGCGGAAAACGTGCCCCTTGGGGAAGGGATATAGCGGAGTTAATGCGATCACCATACGAACTACTATCCTAGAGAACGACGTACCTACTCGGAAGAGACCTGCGCCACGCTGCGAGTCGCGTTAAACAAAACGACATTGACACGAAACTAAAATTATACATTTAGCAGAAGCACACGCAAAAAATTATCAATTTTCAAGGTTTGAATTAGGTAGACAACACCTACACAGTCGAAACAAAAAACAATCGTATAAATGTAAATTTGTTTCGACGTTAAGTTTGACACGATCAAATGAATAGTGTTCTTTATTTTACTCGTCCATAGGAAATGATTGAATCATTATTGATCCTGATATCTTCATAAAAACCGTGAAAAATCTAAATAAATTCTTACACCGGTGTTCGCCATCACCTGCCAAATCATTTTGCACTTCCCATTTTCTTCAGAATTCCATGTATATACCTCTTTCATGTCATTGGGTGAAAAATCTCATTTGAATTTTACCTTTATTTACCGTCTATATAAACGTCAAAAATTTAAAAATCAGTCACAGTTAAAGGGTTAACGACTGCACGTCGTAAAATTGATCATTCTACAGAACGGTGCATCTTACTATTTCTGACAAATTCGCCTACAATTTAACCCTCCGTCTGCTATGCCGGGGTCATTCGTGACCCGTCACAGTAGCGACGGGAATAAGCTCGAGCAACCGTCAATATGGACAATTTTATTCCGATATAAGACGACACTTTTTATTTCGAGATCAGAAAATCGCTATCCCTCCTTCTTCTTTTGAAGTTGTTCGCTGGACACCGCTCAGTGTCAGAACGAGAGGGTATGTCATAGTCTATCCTTTTCCAACGAAAGATATCGCTGCTCGGCTGACCACTTTATAGTTGGCCACTACATTCGAGCCTCTCGCACATTCTCAACGAAGCCAGGTCGCATAGGTATCCTCATCCAAAATAAGACGAAAGCCAATCCCGAGCCATCGTCTTATATCGAAATAAACCTGGATTAGTGAAATATCGGTGTGAGTCAAAAATGACTCCGGCATAGGCCTAGAACTCACGCGGGTCCGAGGGTTAAACACGCTAAAATTCACAAGAGTAAAAAAAATCGCTGATCTATTTAGAGAAGCTGATCGTTCGAATATTTTGTTATCACCGGCACCAATCAGAACGACATCACGGTGCGGCGGTAACCAGTTCCACGGAACGCCTCTCCATTGAAAAAGCCGCAGAACAAATGAGAAAGGATATCGCGAGACGGGCACGCTTTAATTCAATCTCTCGACAAAGAGTCATCCCTCCGTCCCGCGTCGCGCCGATTGGACACCTCAAGTCACCAGACACCGAGGCGCATTTCCGCAAAGAACAATTATATTTCGCGACCGCGTTTCGACAAAAAGTATCGGTCTCGCTCGGGAAAGGAGGGAAGCGCAATATCCCATTATATTCCATATTGACGGTGCAAGGCGGGGGATAGCGAAGATTGCGGGAAGAGCAGACTGAAATCGCGTTCCTCTCGTAACCGTATCGCGGCCGAATCGCCGTTCGCAGAAGAGCGAGTAGAGAAGAAAAGGCTGGTGCGAGGGGTGGAAGACTTCTCGGCTTCGCACGTCGCGGCTACTTAGAGATTAATCCGGTATCGCTGATATCTCGTTCGAGCGTGACGAGGAGTAGGATAGAGAGCGGCGGAAGAGGGAAAGAGAGAAAGAAAGAGGGGTGAGAGAGGAGAGAAAAAAGAAAGAAAGAACCGAACGATGAAATTACTTGGAGGTCCGTGGCGGCTGAGAGGTTATGACGTAGACCGATGGACGGTCGAAGGAGAGAATTTTATCGGCGGTCAATCGGCTATATGGGATTATCTCGTGCGGTGATGTGTGGGAGTGTGTGTACACGCCGAGCTCTAATCCAGTTGGGGTTGCCAGGATAGTTTGCCGATACAACCGTCCGATATGTGCATGTGTACTACCGGTACGTGTACGCGTCTATCTCTCCCGTAGGCTGCGTCTCCGAGTTTGACCGCGTATAGTTGACAGGGCCAATAATGCGGAGCGCAACCCGACCGCAGCGTAAATCGTGTAAAATCCTCTCGGTCACTCTTCCCCCCTGTGATTCCGGCGATAGTCCCACTGAAATACGCCTGTTGTCAGTCAACGCCGGATCGAAACACGCTTTCGGAGGTCTGAGAAATTATTTTGTTACCGATTAGGCGGATCCTTATGCAGAATAAAAATTGTTACAGTGATTTCTTCATATATGTCGCCAAGACCTGGATGATAAATGTCGCGGAATTATCCCCACTACTGCGGGCTACACTCCGTAAGGGACCACGAATCTTGAGAGGCTTCGAACGCCGAGGAACGTAAACATAACACGGCTCGGGTATGTCTCCTGGACGATATACGACGCTGATAAGACTCGTGTTCTTGACATATATCGAGAATTCACTGTACTTGCAGCATATGAAATTAATTGAATAATTTTCTTCACGACACGACGAGAGCTTAAAAGTCTTTTACAGTAGCTCCAATGGTTCTCTGGGCTATCTCCAGCTTCTCAACTGATCGACTTTTCAACTATGGACATTTAGGGAGACAACATCAAAGTCAAAGAATATAGCCGGATAAGGTGGCCGAAAGTACCCCCTGGCCAAATTTATTTTTGGTCGCACCATTCGATAGGGCTTTCATTGACCCCCCCCCCTTTCGTGAGGAAATGCTTTCCGCATACCCCGGCTGCCTGGGGGAAGCCGGGGTTATCTGGGCCTACCCCTAAGGGCTACCGACTAAAAGCTCATGCCCACCTAAGCTACAGGGAAGGTGCCTGGATCATGCGAGTACTCAACAGGGCACCTCCCAGCTAATATAGGAGGGACCCGCCCGGTGTCCCCATCCCTGGAGCCTTCGGATTGGGCTTCCCGAGCCCCAGCACGGTCTGCCCACAGTTCCCGAATCAGCCCCGGCCAAGGGAAGAAGAAGCCGCCACCGGAAGGAAGGGCCGTCGGAGGCGCGATCCGGCACGCCCCGACCCTTCCTACCCCAACCCCCAACGGATCCCCGTCCTCTAAGGGGAGGGGTGGCCGACACCCCCCCCCCGCCGGAAAACTAACCCGGGGGTGTCGTCCTATTACGG
The DNA here is from genome assembly GCA_028454255.1 of Halictus ligatus. Lineage (NCBI taxonomy): Eukaryota > Metazoa > Arthropoda > Insecta > Hymenoptera > Halictidae > Halictus > Halictus ligatus. The sequence continues at coordinate 2,905,392 of CM052140.1, read as the reverse complement.
GGGCCCGGGTCAGCTCACACTCCGGGCCCCAATTCCGCCGCCCCCATTAGCGGGGACACATCGGGGCGCGGGTAGTCTCACTCCCCCCCCCCCCCCCCCCCCGGGGGGACAAGTTGGCGCGGGGAAGACCCCCGCGGCCTCCCCTCCCTCGCCGCCCCCCTCGTGGGAGGCACACGTCGGCGCGAGGGTCGTCCCCGCGTCCATGCTTTCCTCGCAGAGCCCGGGTCCCTCTCCCAGGCCTGCTCGGCGGCCTCCTTCTGCGACATAACGCCCTCGCAGAAGGAGGCCACCGCCTTCCACTACCTCTCGCTGCTGACCATGTAGTCGACCACGGCCGCCAGCGAGAGGTCCCACCCTTCCACTGCTGCTCTCAGGACTCGGCGCGGCTCTGCCCAAGCTGGGCATTCCTCCAAGATATGCCGCGCCGTGTCCACATCTTCGCCGCAGTGGTAGCACCGTGCAGTGGGCTCCCGCCCCATCTTGTGCAGGTACTCTCCAACGCAGCCGTAGCCGGAGAGCACCTGCGTGAGGTGGAAAGTCAACCTCATAGAAACCCCCCTGTAAAAGTTTCAAGTCGGTACCCCTACCACAAGGGTAGTTACACGATGAGCACGGTTTAATGAATTATCCTCTATTCGGCTCAACAAAAAATTACGAAAAAAATCATGAAAATTCTACATAGTAGCACGCATGACAGTGAATTATTTCAGAATTGTTTAATACAAAACCGATTTTTAAAAAACCCCAGAAGCCCGAAATTGCCGATTTTATAACAAATATTTCGTATTAAAGTTTTTAAGATACCAGTTTTATAAAAATTCACTAATGACATATTGTGGAAACCATTGTTCTTATTTTTTTTTAATTTTTTTGTAAATTGCATCGTCTTTTAAAAAAATCAATTTTTCCGATGCCCCTCTATCTTTTTGTTTGCCTCTTTAATATCTTTATATTCGAAAAAATAATGTACAAACTTAAAAGTCCAATATAAAATATTTTATTTGCGTTATATTTCAAAATATGAAAATAACACCTGAGAGTTTCAGTGGGCGCAATTGGTATGCTCGCCGGCTGTAAATGTTTTGGTCCGGGATCAAATGTTGCACCGAGTAATTTTTTTCCGAAAATCAGGTTTTTTTCATTTTAATTTTTTTTTATTTCCAAACTGATCGTTGTTGAATTTTCGATGTTTTAATCATTTAGCAACGACTACTCTTTCTATCCAGATGTTTGACCAGACTTCGGAATTGAAATTCTATATTTTATCAAAACAACAGAACTCTGCCTCAGAGCTAACAGGACTACCGTAAACAGACACGGTAAACATTTAACTTAAGACTTCAGGAGAGATGCGTAGACTAAAACAAGGATGTCCGATCTTTGCTCATGAGTAAGTCAGACTTCGTCTTCGTTCTAATGGCAGCCAAGACGGTAAAGCAGTCTAAATATTGGGATGTGTCATACGACTTGCTTGTTTGTATGCTTATGTAGCGAGTGTATAACGATGCAGCTTTGTTAATCTTGTTGGAGTCCTCAGTTGAACTATACAACAATATTAAAACGGGAAACAAGAAATATTACACAATGTCGTGTGTATTAAGCAGTGATGTGTTATTATTAGACTGTGAATGCTTAATGCAAAATAAAATTTGTATGTATTGATTTTTTCCATTAATAATTTAAATAAGTTGATAATAATTTTAAATCCCTTCTATCTTTCTACTGTTTCATGTTTCAGCCATGTTTTGCCATAAATGCATAAAATCTGCAGTCTATTTATTATTATGTATGAAATATGGGAGGATCGAAAAAGTAATTAACCCGAGAAATCTGATCTCTCAATTTTATTTTTATAACGTAAATTGCGCTAATTTTCGTCAATTTTTGTGGTCGCTGAGTGTGCGATCACACGTGTTAAAACGTTCGTGCGACTCCATGCATTGCAACATTTTTCAGAAAACGTTCCAAAATCGATGGTGTGCAACACAATAATAGGTGCTTTGTTGTACCACTTTATTTCCAAAACTTCCGATCAATTTATACGCATTCTCTCTGAATAGAATTCGCGACCGCCAATAATCGTTTCCCCGGGCATAATTGGTTCGTTACGCAATATCAAATACATTTAGTGAACGGTGGTTTCAGTGGCATTCTTCGTTTCCAGTGCTGATCAAAGCACTGCCAAACTGGATTCCAACAACGGTTTACGTGACACCTTTGTCTCCAAATTTATCGCGCTTTGATGCTCGCGCAGCTCATGGAAACTATTAACCCAGATGTAATCGCCAAACCGATAAGACCTTTCCGTGGAATTTATATACATACACATACGAAGAAACAAGAAGGGGAACAGAAATGGGTCTGAGTTTAGTTTCGAAGGGAATAAAACCAGGTCGAAAGTAGTCAGATGTGCGTTCAATCTTTGATTCTCTGTCTGAACGTTCCGCGGCAACTGCTCGCGAGAAAAATCGTCGGAGTTTAATGAATGAAACGCATTCCTCTTTGTGGATTTGCCTGCGGCAGGTAACAGTAATGACGTCCCTGAGGATGGAATCGACTTTGTAAACCATGGCTCTTCATTGCACATAACGCTTTGAATTTCGAGGAAACATCCAACCGTGAGGAAGATAACGATCGATTCGAGAAAACGTGACATTTTGCTAACAGAATAATTTTAGAAAATCATAGATATGGTCGAGAGTAAGGTAACGATTGGTGTATGCAGGCAAATGAATATGACACATCTTTAATCTTCAATCATACACAATAATATATGTATGCTCTGCAATATAATGCAGTGTTTACACGATATATGTCCAAAACACCGATCTGACCAAGGCAATTATCGGCTGGAAGATACTATTCTTTACTATTGTAGAACAATATCGATAATCTATCACGTGAATGTAGAACAGTACCGATAGTTCTATCACCTTGCCTCGACCCTGGCGCACTCCGTTGTCTCGGCACGTGATAGAAATATCGATATTGTTCTACATTCACGTGATAGACTATCGATACTATTATTTACTATTCTTTTGATACACCGCCGAACGCAGAAGATGACAGCTAAGCTCGAGTAGTCTCGGTCGCCGAGGAGTGTAAACATAATACAGGTCGGGTGTATCGGTGTGTCCACCAACATATTCGTGGCATTTTCCTAATGAAAATGATACTAAATATGATATAATTCCGATGATATTTACATGTGTAATGAACGATGAATGTTACTTCTCACTAGAATTATATTAACGGAAAATTATTGTAAATATGATCCCAATTATACCGTGTTTGGTATCATTTATATTAGAAAAATGCCGTGATTAGTAATGGTCTACTGGTCTCACACCGACATAGCCGACTCGTATTATGTTACGCAGCGGCAGTGGGGATAGCTCTGTGACTTTCATCGGACAGATATTTGGGACATATATCGAGTAAAGACTATCCTATAAAATAACTTCATTTCATTCATCATATTTTTTGCCTACATATCCCCCATCGTGAACGCGCCTCCATCTTTCTTTTGAGAAGATACAAACTATTTGGAATTTGTCCGAGTTGTTAGTGTTATTGAAAGTATATGGTCTATTACAAATATATGTGGAACAGAATATCATTGAAATGTGCATCACGACTCCGTCCGCAAGGCATGTCTAATAAGACGAATATAATTAAATATAGTTAGACTTCCACTTATAAATTACATAGTTACATTCGAGGCAATATTAATTGTGATACCAGCTTCAATTATAAGGCAAACGTACCTGACGGTTTGATTTTATATCGTAGTAGTTTTTAATTTATATAAATTGTCTTGCTAAATTATATTACATTTAAGGAATAAGGAAGGCAATTATAACAAGTTTGTAAGCATTTAATACTTTCTGCAATGGTTTTGTTAAAAATTCAGTTAAAAATTGGCGATACTGAGGCATAAAACAATTGAGAACTTCATCGAAGACTGGGTACTTTCCGCGGAAGTTGCGAAACTTGCAAGGAGAATTAGTTGGAAGACGCATTAATAATTCACCTACGAACTTAACGGTTAATTTGGCCGCGAGAATTTCTAAATGTGGCGAACACATTACTGAAGATATGTAAGCTTGCTTCTGACATTCACAATTTCGACACTTTTATTGTAAATTGGAAGCCTATGAATACAGTGAACTCTCGATATACATCAACAACACGGGTCTTGCTAGCGTCATGTATCGTCCAGGATACGTACCTGAGTCGTGTTATGTTTACACTCCTCGACGTCTGAGGCTTCTCGTGCTATATGTCCCCTCACGGGGTATACCCCACGGTAGTGAGGATAATTCCGCGACGTTTAACATCCAGGCCTTGGCGTCATATATAGAGAAATTACTGTATTTTTTAATAAAGGAATATTGAAACATATTTCAATTCGCGTCAAAATAATAACAAAGTGTAGCAATGGAAAAACATCTTAATGAGGTGTAAGAACCTATACCTTATCATATTGTGAAGTGAAAACTATCCATTGAATTTAGTATCTTTTTACACTTTCATATTTCCCTTCTGTCTATTTGTGAGCAAAATGAACAAGCGAAATACAGAACTGTGAACAATATTAGGAGTATTTAAGAATATTATTATACATTATAATTATTAGGAAAAGAGTTCATTTTTATTTAACCCTTGAGTAGTAATCCTAGTAGTGAGCCATCTCTGGAATCTTGTAAAAGATTACTAAGATAGTTTTATGGTATTTAAGACTGAAAGCCCCATATGTTCCGAAGAGGTTAAAGAAAGTTCATATTTGTAATCAAGTAATACAGCGAAGAAAATTAGTATACAAAGGTTCTTTTCGGCATCCCAGGATACGATTGCAGGGTTAGTTTTCGCTTCTTGCAATTGCCGATAGAAAATTTTGATTTTCCATAAAAACCCACGGTCTACTTTGTACGATGTTGACAATCGGATCGAATAATTTGTGCGCGGTTTCTAACGTGGTTGAACATTTACCCTAAAAGCACAGTCCACAGTGGTCCTGTTTCGGGGATGTGAGGCATGTTCAACCGACAGCGATTGCCCCACTGCGATCAAGCTGTCGAACAGCAGTTTAATTAATGAGGAACAGGGCTTGATTTAATCTGGTTTTTAATTGAACGTCACAGGAACGAAAAGGAGAGAGAGCTTGTTTACTTTGCAGCTTACTTTATCAGGATCGATAAGGCTGTCGGGAAAACAAGACGAGAGGCAACGGGAAAAGTTGGGTCTGGGTAGGTTAGGGAGCAGGAAGCTCATACGCGGACAGCTAGCCCCGAGTATAGTGGTTGCAAAATTTGATCCGCTCCTCGTCATCCTAAAAACATAATCAAACTTCATGGAGAAGGGAAACGCGGCAGGGGACGCTGCGCGTCTTCCCTCTATTTTTGCCTTCGGGCGCTTTCTTTCTCGGGCGAACGCTCTTTCATCTTCTACTTTACCCGCCCTACTCCCGTCTCCTCTCCCAGGAACGGCTCTCTCGCGCGACTCGGGGGCAGGAGAGCGTCGCGTTCACTCTCCTCTTCTTCCCTGTGAGGCGTAAATTGGGGCATAAAAGATGACGCCGACGCTTGATAACGTTATCTCGCGATAGAGAAACTTTATCTTTCTCCGTGTGTTTCTATTCCTCTTTATCAGCCGGAGTTTCCATCGCCGTGGAAATTGTTTTCGGCCTGACAATTTCTTTGCGCGCCCGTTCCTACGTCTCGGACGCGAATCACGACACTCCGCTTATCTAACACTGGAAATTTGCCACTCTATCGAAATAGCGTAATGTCTCGATTGTAGATGAAACTGCAGGATATTTGTGAAAAATGTGTCCCCGCTACGGGTGTATCCTTTGAGGAGGACCGGAAGTTTAATCATCGACAAGCGTAACGTGAGACAAGATTCTGTATATCGGCGAGACAATACTTATCCAATGAGAAAACTTTTCTGCTTTACTCATTTCCCTGTATAACATTTTCACTAGCGTACTTGTAACATTTTTCTGATTAAAATGAGACCAAACATGACATTATTTTACTTGTCTTGTCTTAAAAAGCCATTTTAAGGTCATAGCGTGTAGATCGTCAAACTCATCTTGGCGCCAACTACCGCATCGCGCTAAAAAAGGTACATGTTAATATGCAAAAAATGCGATGAACTTGAATAAACCGTCAAAATTACCTTCACAGTTTTTTGTTTGTCACTTATCAGATGCACGCTTTGAAACGATTTAAATCCTTTTTAGTCCTTTTTTTTTCTTACTTTCAATAGTAGCGGAAATAATTTAGGTGCTCAAGTTAAAATTAACACCCTGTAGTTTATACTAACATAGATACTATGAGCTGGGATATTAGTTGAATTCAGGAGAAAATGAAAAGCTTCTGGAAAGTTGAAACTAACCTGCCATCCCTAATTAAAAGGTTAAAGGTGTTGTATCAAGTTCTAAGTGAAATAAAGGTCGCACTAAATTCGATTAAACACTACGTCATACATTGGACGAAAATGCCAATCTAGGCGAACAAAAGTCAAAAAACGAAACATAAAGTGTGCTTTTAATGTTTTTTATTCCAATGTCAACACAAATGCCCGTAGGAGCTACATGGATTCGTCATTTTTACTTCCCATATCAATTGTTTTTAAGTGTGACAGCGCTTCAAAGTTTTAGAATTAAAAGTAACATCAAAATAAAGAATATTATTTTGACCTTTTCTATAATGTTTACAACATTAATACTAGTTCTATTTATGATAACTGTGTCTACAAGGATTAGAAAGATATAAAATTCAAAGAATACATTTTTCGGTAATCAAGAAGATTTAAATTAATTGATTTTCTATGCTTCTTTAATGAAATACTTATGAGATTCGCCCGTATTCGTGTTAATTTTTGTATAAGTATTAAGAATGGGATATGTAGTTGTTGTTGTCATCAAATATGAATGCCGCCAACTGCAGCTGAGCAAGTTATATTAGTTTTTGCAGAATAATTCGATGCCGAGAACGTTCGTGACATACAGTAGGTAAACAAATATTGGTACACTTTTTAATATTGGCCGATGGGACTTGGATTTTTTTTTAGAAGTCAGAGTTTAATAGATGACGTACAAAAAATATTTTTTTTTAATTTCAAATGGTCGGAATTACAGAAAAAATACTAAAAGCTGTTGTTTACAAGTTTGTTATGGGGGCCTATATTGAAAATTTAAAAAATACGTTTTGTAGATTTGTGTCAATTATATATATTCTGAAAATCTCATCAAAATCGGTCAACGTTACAAAGAGCTACAAATGTTTAAAGGTGTTCATATAAGGGCGAAATTTCCTGACAATTTTTATAAAATTTTCAGAATCTGTATACCTGACATAGATCTACAAAGCGTATTTTTCAAACTTTCAAAATAGGCCCATATAAAGCATTTGTAAGCAACAACTTTTAGTATTTTTTCTGCAATTCCGACTATCTGCAAATTTTTCAAAATATTTTTTGCTCGTCACGTAGTGAACTAATTACTCTAAATTCTAAAAAAATTGTCGTTGTAAGTCCTTCCAGTTGAGAAAGAAACAATTGCAACAATAATATTATATTCATATCAGAATCTTCGTATTAACTATAAACTTTAACTTGTTTGGAGCACTACGGGGCATCAAAATTTCACATATACATTTGGACTATAGTATTTTTCGAAAAAATGTGAATCGATTCAGTCGTCTATAAACTCGTAGAGAAAAAAATTGTAAAAGATTTTTTTTTAAATTATGGTCACCTTAATTTTTTAATCGCCACTATGTATTTTTTGTTGTAACAAGCAATATTGTAATAATTGTACTTTTTATTGTTGTTGCTGACGTTAAAACGAATCCAATAACATATGTTACTATGACTTTAAGTCTTAATCCTTTGCACTCGAAGCCATTTAAACTCTAAAACGAAACGTTTCTTCCGACGTAGAACATTTCCCTTATATATATATATATTTCATGCTATACATACGAAAATGGTGCAATTTACTCGTACCGTACTGAAATGTTTAGTAATTAAATACAATCTTTAATAGTGTAAAAAATGTTTTGAATAATGATACAGGAATTTTTAGTGGCGCCTTACAGTCGCCATTCGAGTGCTAAGGATTAAAATAACACTGAAATAATTTTGTCCCCCTAGATTGACATTTTCGCCGCACTATGTGTTGTAACGAAATTCAGACAATCATGGTTGCACGTAGGGCTCGCCAAATCGCAGTCTAACAATACGATTTTCGCGTCTAAAGAATCGCGTCTAAATACCCCGTTACGAAAATTACTCGATGTACAGAATCAGTTTTAATTTCCCGGCTTTTCGTTGTGTAAGCATAATCGGATCTCGACAAACCGCGTTCAGGACTTGCCACTGTTATAAAATAACGGGGGAATTTCTATTGTTTCACTCTAGTCGATGGCGCTGCCGGTTTTGCCCAGCTTCCAGCATGACGGAAAAATCCCTTCTTTTTCATCCGTTGACGGTTTTTTGTTTTTTTTTTTTTTCGTTTCTGCATTCATGTATGACCCATATAGGTATAAAGGTCTGAGTAGCTTTAACGGTGCGCTTTCGGGTTGGGTTAGAGCGAGTCAGGTGTAGCGAGGTGGGTTTCTCGCTACAAATGGATGTAAATTGCGGAAATGAAAAAGCGATCGCACGTGAAACTCCGGCTAAAGCATCGAACGAGAGGTCCCTTTCTCTCGAGACAGCCATGAATCTGCTGCCGCTTGACGCTTCGTTCGACGCGGCATGCGACGTTCAAATGTTAAGCTAACGTTCCAATGAAAATTACAAACGAAAACAAACTTAGATTCACCCGTGAATTGTTCGAAAATTCAATTCGGAAGGTAGAACGTTGTGCGTTGCGCGCCAAGGAAAATTGAACGTGACTTCATTTGTCTTTCATTTTGAATACGACAAAAACGAGTGGGTGAAATTTATAACAGGAATATTTGAATATTATAAAATATAAAATAATAAGCACTGGAATCAGTTACCGTGTGCGTCTAATATTCAAATGTTAGTGACTGTACCGAGGCCACTCGAGCTTCGCTGTCTCTTTCTATGTTCGGCGTGGATCAAAGAATAGTATCTCCTGGCCGATATATGTCCCTGACTAGACCCGTGCTTTGGACATATATCGAGTAAATATACATTACCGAATATTTCTCATAAGCTTTCCACGAAATTACTCTAGGTTATGTAACAAAAATTCGAAATGATTTCTTTCGTACTTTAAAAGAGCTTTTGTGTTTCACACACTTAATTTTAACAAATAAATAATTAACTGATTTCATTATTCTTTATGCTTTATTATTCATTATTCATTATGCTTTAAACATAAGTACAATTTATGTAGGCACAGTAATTGGCACCCCCGCAAGAATTGGAATCACCCATTACACCAGACTAAAAAATCTCAAAAACCACCTAAATAAAATTTTTAGGAAACAGGTATTTGACAAAATTAAAAGGAACTATATACAAGAATATCATAATGGAGGAGTGGATTTTGAATGGCATAAATTTCCAAGTCCAGTAGATCGTCCAACTCAAACTTCAATTTCTAGAATCAGAATTGGGCACTCGGAAATAACACATTCATTTTTGTTAAATAAGAAAGAAAACACGATCTGCGATATATGTAAAGTACCAGTTAGCATAAATCATCTAATAATAGAATGCAAAAAATATGAGAATGAATGGAAAAATGCTAAGTTGCCTAGATCCTTACCTATTCTGTTAAGTTCTAAGGAGTATATCTGCGGTCTTGCTAAATATATCAAGGATACAAATATGTATAATATATTTTAAGAAAATGTACCGTATTGCTAATGACCTTTGATGTTGATGCAACATTAAACAAATAAATGAAAAAAAAATTATCCATTTCGATCGATTGTCCGGATCTGTATGGGTCGCGCCACTTGTTCCTCGTATGATAACACGGACAAGGAGCTTTCCTTTCATAAAGGGCGATTTTTGGACGAGTCGCCGGGGAAGATCATTCGCATCGATGGCCAGCGTAGAATCTGGTTTATTGGTCTCGAGGTACGCAATTTATTCAGGTTACCTGGGGATCTATTCGGTCGCTCAAAGCCGACGGATCTTCGACACAAAAGAATCGCTTCTTTCTTATTTCTTCGGATTGAATTTCATGCTTATTCGACTACGAGGTATTGTACGATCACGGTGAAATGGGAGATTGGATCGTCTCGTTTGGCGAGATATGATTTCGTAGATTTAGTAGATCGTTGACAGGCGTTCCTCCTCTTTCACTTCGACGCACGAACGATTATTGAATTAAGGGGTTAACCTTTCAACCTTTCAACAGAAAAACACGACAAATTCAACCATTTTATATATATTAAAATTTTGTTTCTTTAAAAAATTAATAGATACATCTTATTAATATTGAAATCATATTTGCTGAAAAATTCAGCTAAATGTCTTAAACTGGAAAGATCTGGCAGCCATTTTGTCAAAACCATTTGCAATAAATAGTTTGGGGTATTAGATATTCCTTTATGGGGTTTTATCTGATACACATGTCTCTAATTTGATATTAAATTAGAAAAAAAAAATTGTTCTTGTCGAACCCGATAAACTGTGTATACATCAACAGTCTTCTGAAAACGTTAAGCTCATCGCTAGACACGCGATCCTTATGCCAAATAACAATTTTGTACCTGAATTCCACCAAATTGGAGAGAAATATAAATAAATTTCTTTTCGTAATATAATCAGTAGGTTGAATGTAATGTAATAGTATTTTCAAGTTCTTTTAATGCTTTTACCGATTTTTTCGATAAATGCATGAAATCCGCTGTCTAGCGGATAAAAACAGTAAGTAGTAAAAAAAAAGGAAGCTTCAGGAAGTTTTTTAGAGAATAGTTTGATGAAATTAAACTTTCAGAGGGGTTCAATTATAAATTGAAAGAATTTCACAATAAATATTAATATTAAACGAGGCTATATTAATAATTTTAGGGGGGGTAAACTGATGTAGTTAAATTTTATACGAATAATGAATTTATTTTAGGGGCAGTTAATTCTCCATATCATAATAAATTTTAACGGAGGTTTAATAAAATATAGATTATTCATATGATCATTCAATTGAATGAAGGATATTTGACGGGCTTGTTGCTCTTCTAATCCGCTGATGAGTCACTTACTGTTTCTAAACGGTTTAAACACAGCTGACTTTTGCAACATTTCATGTACTTGAAAATTACTACACTTATCAGAGTGAAACTTGGAGTGATTATTCCGCATATTGTGTAATATGTCTCCGATTTTTTTCGTGGTAATATACTTCTCTGAAAGCTAGTAGTAATCTTTGCACCTAAAGAGATGTGCTTGGAGAAGGTTCCTGCTCTGAAACATTTAAAATAAAAATCTCCTAAGAGACCGACTGTATAACATGCACTGGAAGTTGGGCATTATCCACTCTGATTAACAATTATTGTTTCCCTCACGTCTGTGACGACTGTACGTGCAAGTTTCCAGAAAAATCTGTCGAATAGTAACAAGGATATCTTGTATGCACAGTTTTGGAAAAACATTTTTGAAGAAAATGCGTTTCACGTTTGTGAAAGGATATTCTGTACACTTATAATGCAGTCACGGACTTTTGCCCTGCATTTGGTTCAGCGGTTATAACGATGTCAATTTCGCGAACTTCAAAAGACCCTTTCAGGAGTAAATTCTCAAAGATTCAAGCTATACTCGAAAATTGCGAAATGTCAAAAATAACCAAAGTCATCATTTTCCACGTTTCCCATGTTCAAAAAAACAGGAAAGATATTACAGATATTCAAGTGAAGCGAGGCACGTTACACAATAATTATTTTTACGGGCATGTATTAGATAGTGTTAAATAATTAGTGAAATCAGCGTACACTGAAATATTTAATTCTTCTTTGCCTCAACGTTCCTTTTCGAATGCAACATGGAAATACTGCTTACTCTTAATAAAAACCCTCGTAGGTATCTGTTTAAACAGTCATTCCCTTTTCCTTTACTGCTTTATCAGTACATTTTGCACGAAGAAAGTTTCTAAATTCGCAAACCTTGACTACCTCGTTGGGTTTCTTTTAGCAAGGCTGTTAGGCAGCTCTTGAACCGGAAACTCAAAGGCGACGTGGTCAGATACACATTCTCTGAAACGTGGCCAAACGAAACAAGCCCGCTCCTTTTTTCCTACTACGCCGCCACGATAGTTTTGCGGTGACTTTCAACAACGCCGCACGGGTCGACGGTCGTGTCAGTCATTCCCAGGATGCATCATGCTTCTTTGAAGACCACAAACCGTCTATTTTCATAAAGGTTGACAGGAGATGCCGGGTTTTACACCTCCTCGCCCGTGTGTCGCGACGCGTCTCTGTTTCCGCTCCCGCGGCTACGTTCGTCTTCATCTTCGTCGTTTGTCTCTCGCACGACTGCTTATCACGCCACGTGGTATAACAATCCTTTGCCTTATAATTTTTCACTCGAAATGGAACATATTTTAAAAGCCACAAGAAGACGCGGCCCAAGATTGATAATTCCCCGCAGACGACTACGTACAGCCAGGCTCAAAAGACTGCCGTGCACCTTCTAAGAATGTTTTTTAATGAAACCGTTAAAGTTTTTTAGATTTTATGAATAGAAATTCATTTAGTACTTAGAATGAGTAACGGTCTTCAAACATAATGGTTATCATGTTCGTTTACGAGAAATTATAAATAAATGGATAACAGAAACTAATAAGAAAATCTATTTACAGTAAAGTCTCGATCTTGGCCGAATGGAACTACACGATCTTAGTATGTTCGCCTACTCTCTCCGGGGTGGGGGGATACGCTGCGAGGGGTCAAGAAGCTCGAGGTGCCTCGGTCGCCGAGCAGTGTAAACATACCGCGTAATCCGATACCGGGTCTGGTATATCGGTGTGAACCATTACTAAACCACTTACAAAACTTCTTCGTTTTTCATTATTTTTTTATGGGACTTTCAGTAACTTATTTGTGGCATTTTTCTAATTGAAATGATACTAAACACGATATAGTTTGAACTGTATTTCGTGGTTTAATTTTCTATGTTCTTTTCTACGTTCGGCGCGGTTGACGCGATCACAAGAATATAGTAGCCCTATACGATTTATGTCACACTTTAGTGTTTAGATCAACACTTTACTGTTTCAGCTAATATCATTTGTTTGGTCGTTTCTCTCAAAAACTTAAAATGTAAAATAATAACAATACCTACATTAACTTTTAAACGTCGATGTATTGACCACTGTTTTCAATTACGTTTCTTCTCATGTAACAAACAACATTTTTATTCCATCTGTAAAAAATTGTTGGTGTTTTTGAATTCATATTTTAGGTCAACGAGAGGATACTTTTTAAAGAATGTAATGGCAATACCACCAATATATGAAACTAAAAATATATAAACAATGTAAATAACATATTTTTACAATAAGACTCGTAATAACCGTAACAAAACGTTGTTATGAAACGTTGTTGAATTGTAATACGTTACTCTAAATAATCTATTACATATTGTAGCACTTCGGAATTTATTATATATTACATATGTATGATTGCATAAAATTTATTTCTAACAACATTAATATTTATAATAAAATTTTCAGTAAATTACGTTGCAGAATATTCAAATTAATTCAGTAATGTGTTAAATGTGCTGCATAATTATTGCATCTATTTAATTCAAATGAAGAATTTAAGTGCCACAAAATTTCAAATAAATGAATGTGCTGTTATCGAACGTATATTTACTCGAATAGTTGGACTCATTGTTTACTGTTCTCGTTCCATTGTTACATAAAACTTTTTGTAATTCCTTACAGAAACTCACAATCAGTCATATCGTTCCAATTATGAAAACACCCTCGGTTTTACTTTGCTTGGATTTTCTGGATCTATTTAGGCCATGAAAATGTTTCTCGAGTAAAAACATTTTTAATTGTTACGCTCGTCGGGCAACGTTTTTTCCGGGTTCTTGATTTTTCGCTCGGCCAGTGGTTCACCATTAGCGAGACGCTTTTCATAACCTTACAGTTTATGTAGGTAATTTTCGTTTCACTTTTGCCACATCAAAGCGGCGAGAAAAGATGCGACATAAGGAACGAGTTTCGAGTAATCGATTACAACCAATTTCCCGTGATTTTATCTGATACAACACACTGGACTAATTTCAGGGAAAACTGAATTCCTCAATATAAAAATATCGTGAGCAGCTGAATTTTTATTAACTATAGCTGTAAATACCGTGGTTGATCTTTCGATCGTTCGGCTTTGTACCTTTGATTGCACGTGTGTGCCCACTATAGGTACAACGAATATTACTCGAAGGACCACCCTTCATGCGTTTCCAAGAAGGGACTAACTTGAGGGTTTAAATAGGATTTATTTACAACTTTATACAATCTGACTGACTCTTAGACGAGAAGTCAACTAGTCTAACGAAAGGCGAGAGTGTTCAACGAAAGTACCAGAGTAGTGTAAAGTGTACAACGAAAACGAGAGTGTTGTGTGTCGACTGGTTCCTCATTGGAAAAATCTGTGGAGGAAACCTCGGTTTTCCCCACTCCTGTCAGAATTTCTCCTCCAGAGGAAAAGTCTTAAGGGTGGGAAAAACGTTAGGTGGGAGGCGAAGGCTGGCCCAAGTCGCGATGAAGTGCCATCGAGACCCCGGCAAGCATGAAGGTCATGGGGATGGCAATAAAAAATGGAAAACCCCCAAGACGTTTGGCAAGGCTACGCGAGGCCTAATCGAGCGACGATTCATGTGTTGGCCAGATGCGTGTACCTGGCGACCCTAGCTGTAAACTACGATTTGCAAGGCCCGGATTTATGATTTTCAGCTGTGCTTGCCGAGGTTTGCGGGTCCTATGTCCTGGGCGCATCGACATGCCGATCCTTGCACAATGGCTATATATATTTTTTAATATTTACGGCGACAAGCCCGCTCCGTAGCTTAAGTGTTGGGATGCAAGAAAACACAAGAGGGCAAGGACTAGGACTTGGCCGCGACAATAGCCATTTCATGTTGTTCATGTCGTCAATTTTGTTAGAGGAGGTTTTTAGAGCATAATCTTCGAGGAAAAAGGTTCCAAAGTGCACGGTCTTGTAGAAACTAGTTTAGTTTAGAATTTCTTTAACCCCGAACGCAGTGTCGGCTGTTTTACGACTTTCCATATAGTTTTAGAATATAAGGTGTTTGCCCACACAGGTATTTCAGAAAAGTGATACTTACTGTAGCCATATATTTTTTACTATTCATGGAATACTAAAACTAAGTTGTTCCTTGTTTACCAGCAATGTATTTGTTTTGCATTATGCAGCTGGACGTGTAACATGTTTACGTTTACGAAATATTCTATATACTAGTACAATATACGCGGTGTTAAAGTTAAATGAAATTAGAGATCTCAGCGCAAAAACTGAGTGAGTTCAAATTTAAAAAATTCTTTAATCGTGCACCAAACTTTCAGCAATATATAACGATTAATGAAATTTCAATAAGTACAATTTTATTTAAAAATAGATTCGTCCGATTTTTGCGCCAAAGTCTTGTACACAACATGTATTGAAATATAATTTAGGTTTATACATAATATATTAGAACAAATAAAAATAATGGAGTTATAATCATGTCCCACTTAAATATCGTTACAATTAACTTAATTATCCACTTGAATTACGTAAAAAACTGCATAAATTTACATTATTTAATGCAACTCAAGTTTGCATTAGGGAATGAAAGTTTCTTCCTTGACGTAAAAAGGGAACCCGAGGAGATTCTCTGCTCGCGAAGAAAAATGTTTTGCCTGGATCGTTATTTCAAAGTACAACTCTCGCAGAAGGAAATTCGATCAATGCGTGATCTTTTTTCTATCAATAGTCATCTGCCTTTTTTCCGCAATAATTGAACGAATTGTCAAAAAAATGTCTTTGTTCTTTTAACCTGTAATTTCGAAATCAATACTTCATACTGTAACTTCATTTTATTTTACGTTATTTAAAGTGTATTCTCCATTTTGCATTTTTTAAAATTCGTACACGCAGAAAAGTGTATCGATAAATTATTTAAACACTCGGAGAAGCAAGTAAAACACAATAATTAGTAATGATAGAATACTTGTATGGATGCTAAATCGCTCCCAAAATTCTGCCAGTTAGAGTACTACGATGGGTGGTGAATGATTAAACAGTACTAAAATGGATGATACAGTGCAATTTGAGTTTATATCGCACGTTTGCAACGAAAGTGACATATGCAGCTCCAAAAAAAATATGTTTTCGAGGAGACGCCAAAAACTGTTTTTGAGCAAGATTAGCCATTATTTTAACCAGACAAATAATGTTCAAAAAATAGAAGCGTAAGACGACGCTACACCATTTTCAATAATTGCCTCTCGACGTTTCACGAACTGGTGGATTCCTTTATCACAAACATTGCGGAGGTTTTCCTGATGCTTCTGAGAATTATTCATTAATTGAGCTGACGTGTTCGTGACGTATTAATATTATATTACTAGAACCACTAGCAGGAACAAAACGGTGGCTCTAATTTTTTGAAACGACGGTATCAAGATCCGGCGTGCATCACCACCGGAAGACGTGGCTGTCAGCCATTTCGTTCCGGCGACGTATATCCTCCCCCCCTCCCTGGACGTCACGCGTCAGACGTAAAAATCGCGGGTTAACGTCTGATGTAAACGAACCTTTATACCCGGTCTCGAATAAAACGATTCCGAGCTGCGAATGCGAAGTACCTAGAACGGGTCCTCGGGAACGGTAGCGCGCCAACTCCTTAAACAAACATAAGCTTTAAAGCGTAAGCTCGCTTAAACTTGGGCGGTACGGAGTTTTGGCCCAGTTAAGGCCGCGCGCAGGACTTGCAAATTACGGCCACGAAACGCAACGTACGTTCGAAATGGACCAACGGGGTTCCTTCTCTCGCTTCCAAGCCACCCTATCAGGACCTCTTTGTCTGACACTCCCGGACTTATCTGTCTCTCTCTCTCTCCCTCTCTCTCTCTCTCTCTCTCTCTCTCTCTCTCTCTCTCTTTCTCTCTCTCTCTCTCCCGTTTCTCTTCCGTGGCCGATGATCCGTCAGATTACGGTCCCAGCAGCTACGTCGAGTAGTACACACAGAAGATTTTAGTCGTATTGCTCACAGCCAGCGGTTGCTTAAGCCAAGGCATTGTACACTTGTAATCTGAGAGTGGCATACTGAGACGGCTACTTAATGGTAACTGCCTCCCGAATGTGTTACATTTGACGAATTATCGGCTTAAGATGCTCTTTTTCCCCATTAACCGCCAACTAGCAAGATAGGCTCTACACCAAACTTTTTGGAAAAATTAGAATTTTTCTGGTATTCAGGGGAGATTAGGATCAGAAGTGACAAAACATTGAATTACTACTACGTGAAAACTACTACATTCACAACAAATATATTTATGCGAATACAGTATTTATTCTATATATGTCCCAAACGCCTAGACGATAAATGTCCCAGAACTATCCCTACTGCCGCGGGGTATATACTGTGAGGGGCCAAGAAACTCAAGAGACCTCGGTGTCGCCGAGGAGTGTAAGGTCGTTCGGATCAAAGAATAGAATATCCTAGCCGATATATGTCCGTGCATAGACCCGTGTGTTGGACATATATCGAGTAAACACTGTATATTGTGTAACCATCTGACAATATTCAGTTACAACAGTATCAATTTACGGTAATTAGACTGCGGTTTTGTATGAAAAATGAAACTTTTATAAATTGACTACAACCTGTGAAAGCTGAGTAAAAATTTATTGACCTCGTTAAAAATTTTTATATGTTAAAAATGGTATATCGACATTGTTTAAACTCTTTCTATCTTTTTACTGTTTCGAATTACGCCTACGAATTGTTGTCATAAATGCATAAAATCCGCGGTCTAATGATAATAAAAATCCTTTCACAATTTTAAGAAATTGAAACTATCCATCTGCTCTTTTAATCTTTCTACCTTTTCATACTTCAGCTACTTTTTGTCGTAAATGCGTAAAATCGGGAGGAACGTATGATACTTTCATTATTCGAACTTGATATCAGGATCGCCTCCAGTTTTTTTAAAAATGCATATCCCATTTTGTATTTTACATTACAGAGGGTTGTTAAGCTCTGAACGAAACGGGAGACGGTACATATCTAGCATGTAGTTGACGAGGAATTAATGACTTAAGTTTTGTTCGTTGAAACCATAAACTTATCGTAGCACAATAGACCGTCCAGGAGATAGTTGTATGCATTTAGCTAAGAGACAAGGTCAGAATGCTACAGTTTAAGGAGAGACACTGGGGGGCTACATTGAAAATTATCTCATCAGTTAAGGTTTAATGCAGACCTGAATTTTCATTCATTGCTTCCATAGCTACTTATCTATGCAAGTTAGAAATACCTCTTTTTTAATTTCTACAAATTACATTTAAATGATTAAAACGTTTTGACTTGAAAAGAAAAATATTTACTAATCATTTTTTATCTGCAATCGTGTCTATGGGGTAAAAATAGCTCTCGAAGTTGGTGGTGAAAGTCCTATTTTCTGTACTTCGAGAACTAAAGGATAATAGGGTAATGTTTTTTTTAAATTTGAAAATTTTCGGACCAAAGAATTTAGCCACATAAAGAGATTTTAGAAAAAAAGATGAATTTTTTAAATATTGTTGAAACAAATAATTGTTTTCTCAAATCTTTTTCTACGACTACATTCCTCGATCAAAAATACGCAAATTAAAAAAAACTATTGTCCTAGCAAAAATAGGATTTTATATTAGCAAAAATAGGGTTTTCACCACCAACTTTCAAAGCTATTTTCATCCCCTAAATGTGGATCATTACAGGCAAAAAAAACTTGTGAAATATTTTCCAACAAACTATATCCTGTATAAACTTCATTAATGTCGGCGTGCGACACTTGGGTAGTATCTCTTGTAAGCAGGGATAAAAAATAACAGTAATTCTAAAATTTTCTATGATACAAATTATTAATAAAAAGTTGATTATTAATGAAGTTAAAAAAATATGGGTTTTTATCCTTTTTGGTTTATTATCTTATAAGTGAGAGAAGTTCATTCCGTTTACTCATAACAGTTATCGACAATCGTAATAATTATTGATGAGAAAATTCATTTCAGTTGCTTATTTAATTACTGAGTTGTCTACTCGTGTTCGAATGGAGCATTTCGATGTGAAATTCGTTGAGAAGATTTTGTACAAGACATATATTAAAAAAAGATTTTTCAAAATTTTTTCAACTGGGAGAATTAGAAATATAGACTCCCGTATTTATTAAAACTAACGTGCATAATTCTCGTTTTGTCCCCAACTCAGATTAGCGTTGAACGAAACTTTTCTACTCTAAAATTAACGATAGATGATTTACGGTGTAATTTGTCAGGAGAAAATTTGGAAAAACTCATGTTTGTCACATTAAATTTAGATTGTAGCAATTCATTTTATGAATAACAAATTTATTAAATAATTTGAAAGTTGTACTATTTAATAATAACTATTACAAATTTTCTTCATGAATAACTGTTATGAGCGATCGAAATAAACTCTCATCGACAACTGTTATGAGCGACCGAAATAAACTTCTCCCATTGATAACTGTTATTAGCGATTGAAATAAATTTCGATAAAGCTTTCAGTAAAGAGAAAGAATTTTCGGTTACTTATCCTTATTTGTAACCAATACGATTTTAGTCGATGAAATACTTGTTATTCCATGACTTTTGTTCTTTTTGGTTATAACAGTTATGGTCTCTGCTTATAAGTCGTTCAATGAAAATGATTGACAGTTTCCTTGTAAAAACGGGAAAGTCACTATTACACTGAGAAAATGTGGAAACATTTCTTACGATAAACACAATAGAAACGAGGGATTGGTAATATCAAGCTAATCTTCGATCGGAGATATTACTTATATGGGGGATGAAACGTGGTTGATGTACGAGCATTTAATGGTACCGACTGCGATCCACAAGAAGAGGTAGGGTGCACGACGGTGTAAACGACGAATCTTCGATGCCTAGGCCCTTCTAGGGTCGACTTCAATGGCAGTTTTATGGCGAATCAGATAAAGCCACGACCCTACTTCTTGGGGTTGCCACCGACGGTGAATACATTTGACGACTTGCCGGTCGGTGATCGTTTTTACCTTTCCTTCAACGACCGATTCCTTTGAATCACATCATCTTCGTGTTCTTGCAAAGTGCGCGTTATTTCGAATCGATTTCCGACAAACGATCGCTTGCCAAAAGTGGCGCACACTTCACTCGAATTGTTCAGAATAGTTTTTTCATGTATTGTCTGTTGCCTATACAAACACATCGCACTCATTTCACTAAGGTTTCACTTTCAGCATATCGAAACGTTGCCATTGTCCAGGAAAGTTATCATTATTCGCTATACTCTACAATCGATTGTATTATTTACACGAGAATAAGGAAAGTTTACGTGTAAACACAATTATAAGAACGTTCAAGAATCATTTTCTTGAAAAATGACTCGGCGTGTATATTTTTTGGTAAACGTTATTTTCGGCATTGCTATGTCTGTCTGTTGTTTACTGTTACGTTGTCATACACATCCGACAGATCAAACAGTAATATTGTTATAACACAAGCGAAAGAAAAAGTAAACGCTTGACGAATATACCAATCGTTGATGGGGACCACTGTTTCTCAACGTGGATACTGTTTTTCGCCGTGTTTGTTTTTTCGTTTTTAACTTAACCTTTCAAGACTAAAAAACTATAGAAAATATAGTAAAAATATTTCACTCGACGTGGGCATTAAATGAAATTTTTGGAGAGGGCCAAAGATGGTAGGAAAGTTAGTGGAGAATTGAATAATATTATAGGATTAGTAGAAATAAAGACAAAGAATGTATAGAAGTTTGTTAATATTTTTATTTTATTCAAAACTAGTCGCGAATTAGTTGATAAGTGAATTAAGTTCATTTTCATAATATCGCACTACTTTTATGTAGTAACGTTATCAAAAATTAGGAGCAGAATGTACCTTTATTGTAAGAAAGTAGAATTGAAAATGTAGTATTTATGATAGCATAACATGAAATGAAAATCGCACAAGCCCAAATCTTTCGATTGAAACCACTATTCCACATATTTTTACGATACGAGAAGTTTTTACGATTTTCACAAATTTTTAAAAATTTTACGATGTAAAATTGGCTTTTACTTTTTATAAACAAAAACAGAAAGTATAAGTAAATATAGCGAACAACTTTTTGCGAATTTTTTACTTATGCCACGTGTCTAATAACGAGGGAACTTATTTAAGTTACACAAGCCGATTTTGATGAAACTTATGTGAGACGTAGTTCTTTGAAAAATATTTTACACGTGTCTTTTTTTATCTCCAACCGTTCACTTTGAAGGGGTGAAAACAGCCCTGAAAGTTGGGAGTTAAAATCACATTTTTTGAGATATATCGGAAACCAGAGCTCGAAAAAAATTGAATTTTTTAAAGCTGTGTGTTTTTGAATGGGAAGTTCAGTCGCGCAAGAAAATTTTAACAAAAGTTATTTGTTTGAAGCTTCTCCTATATATTCTTACTTCATATTAATATAAAATTAAAATTGATGCAAAATAGCGGATATGTGTTTTGGGTCTTTTTTGTTTCTTGCCATTTAACAGTAATTATACATAACGAATTATAGACTTGTTCGCGCGGAGGAAGGAATTCTGGTTTGTTTTGTATAAGCATTTAGTATAAACGTTCATAATATTGTTTTATTAGGAGGCGATGGAAGTAGTGCAGTTACAAGCACGACAGGATGCTACTCACCGTTGCGGTATAAGGGTTTTCTCTTTTAAAGCCAATATGAGAAAATAAGTTGAAAATACAGGATAAATTTTTTTAGTTTTTGGCTTTGTTCTCGAAGAATGTCGACTTTGAAGATCCGTTAAGTTTGCGTGCCTAGCATTTGTAGGAAGTAGAATCTATAGGTCATGATCGAGTCAGCCGATTTTTATTTGATAACCCGCGTGTTGAGGTTTTTAACTCGATTTTCTCGAAAATAAAGCCTCAAACCAAACAAATTTATCCCGTTTTTAAATGCCTATACTCCTACGAAAGAAGTCAAAATTCCTTCCTCCGCATGCCAGGTGCAAGACTATCGTTCGTTATGTATAATTATTATTAAATGGCAATAAACAAAAGAAACCCAAAACACACATCCCTCATTTTATAACAAAGATTATACACCCGAGTTTTTATTAAAATGAAGTAACAAAAAATAGGAGAAGCTGCAAAAAAGAAATGGAATTTTTAATATATTGTACAAACAAAAAATCTCTGGTAAGAGATTCTGGTTAAAATCTTCTTGTACGACTGAATTTCCCATTCAAAACTACACAACTTAAAAAAATTAAATTTTTTCGACCCCTGGTTTACGACATATCTCAAAAAATTTTTTTGGCCCTCAACTTTTATGGCTGTTTTCATCCCTTTAGAGTGAATGGTCGGCGATAAAAAAAAACATGTGTCAAAAATTTTACGAAGAACTATAGAGGCTCATATGATTTTGAATATTTTGAATTATGCGTTCGATTCTACTCTCTGCGGATTAGTTGTGTGTAAATATATATTTGCACGATGATACACAATCTGGTGGTAATGGATGACCGAGATTTCGGATTAGTGTGATTTTTGAACGGATATGAAAACGTTTTAACGCATTCAATGGGCAACCATCGATAGTGTCGGACGTTACAGAGGACACAGAAGATACGCCTCTTTAACGACTGTAACCTCGGGGTACGTGTCGAAGTCTGAAAACTCTCTGGGCGATCATTAGAATACCACGTAATCGCATGTATCTGTCACACCTTCTGTGGGAATCAATGTCCACCCCAATCGGAGCCACACCGTCGATTAAAAGGGATCGAGGTCGAATGAAATCACGGAAAGTAGGAAAAGTGGGATTGAACCACACAGATCAGTTAGGAACGCATTAGAAACGCATCAGTGAGACTATTCTACTATTTTTGCTTCTATCGCTATCTACAAAGTAGATTACGATATAATGTGGATCCAAAAAGTATTTAAACCCTATATTTCCCATGCTCAAAGTATCGTTGATATTTAAACCGTGATAATTTCGTTAAAAAAAAATAATACCTACATCGATAAAACTCGACTCGTTTTAAAGTCTCAGGCTTAATTGTCATTCAAGATACCATTGCACTATGCAGCGACTGTGAAACCGAAAACACATTCTTGGTCGAAAATATCATAGATTAACCCTTGGACTCCTGCGAGTTCTAAGTTTATGCTGGAGTCATTTCTGATCCACGCCGATATTTCGCTACAGTTTTCTTTCGATATAAAGCGAAGGTTCGGGACTGGCTTTTGTCGTATTTCGGATGAAGAAGAAGAGGAAGGGATATCGAGTTTCTTATATTGAAATAAAAAGTGTCGTCTTATATCGGAACAAAATTGTACGTATTTGACGGTCCCTGGAGCTTATCCCCACCACTACGAATCACGAATGTCTTCGACATAGCGTACGAAGGGTTAAAACATTTGTAGAAATCTTAAAAAATTCTTCTCATTACGCTGAAACGTAAATAAAACTGTTTTTCTACACATGTATGTATGTATATTACATTATACGTTATTTTATTATACTAGGACACATATATGCCACCCCGAAAACCTGTTGGGATACACACACCCAGCTTTAAACGTTAACGACCTACTTTCAGATTCGATATACAGTGAGTGTAAAAAGTATTCGTAAACCTCTTGTAGGCTTAAAAAACCATGTATTTCTCTATGTAATTGCACACATGTTTATAAAACGAAACATAATTGTAATTGTTATATATTTTAACTACATATTGTCATATAAATATACTTTTTTTTCGTGAGGAAATGCGTTACGCATACCCCGTCTCCCTGGGGGAAGCCGGGGTTATGTGGGGCTACCCCGAAGGGCTACCCACTAAAACCTCACGCCCACCTAAGCTACATGGGAGGTGCCTGGATCACGCGAGTACTCAACAGGACACCCCCCAGCTAACATTACAACCCGATGGAGGGGGTTAGCCTCCCCCATTGCCTACACTATAAGACCCCGGGCGGAGGGACCCGCCCGGTGTCCCCATCCCTGGAGCGTTCGGATTGAGCTTCCCGAGCCCCAGCTCGGTCCACCCACAGCTCCCGGAGTCTTCGTGCGCCGCTCGGAGCCGGTATCCCGAAGGAACCAGCCCCGGCCGAGGCAAGAAGACGCCGCCACCGGAAGGAAGGGTCGTCGGAGGCGCGTTCCGGCACGCCCCGACCCTTCCTGCCCAAACCCCCACGAATCCCCCTCCCCTAGGGGAGGGACGGACCGACACCCCCCACACCGAGACTAATCCCGGGGGTGCCGTCCTATCACGGGGAGGAGCTGTGCTCCCCCCGGGGGCCCGGATCAGCTCACACCACGGGCCCCCAAATCCACCGCCCCCACAAGCGGGGGGACTTCAGGGCGCGGGATGTCTCCCCGCGCCGAAACCACTGCGCCTCCCACTCCCGGTGGCACTAGTTGGCGCGGGGGTGACCCCCGCGCCCTTCCATACCTCACCACCCCCCTCGTGGGGGGCCCACGTCGACGCGGGGGCCATGTCTCCTTCTGGGACATGACGTCCTCGCAGAAGGAGGCCGCCGCCAACCACGACCCCTCGCTGGTGACCATGTGGTCGACCACGGTCGGCAGCGAGGGGTCCCACCCGCCCACTGCGACTCTAAGGACACGGCAGGCACGTGAGGCGGAAGGTCAACCTTCCCCGCCTCCTGCACCATGTATCGAATATGGGCAGGAGGGCCCAGACTATCGGACGCGCGGAGGGAGCCAGCAGCTCCCCCCACTCCGCGAATACGTCCGCCCGGGCCTGACGTTTCTTAGAGTCAAGCTCCTCCATCTCCCCGCACGTGAGTTCCGCCCTCGGCGGGCGGCGAAACGAGCGGGCGATATGATATAATTTCGCCCGCTCCGCCACCGCCAAGTGCAGTAGTGGAATCACGGCGAGGAGACCCGCCACCTCGCCAGAGATGGTGCGGTACCCCCGTATGGCCCGCAGGGCCAGCCGGCGTCGCACTCTTTCCAAGAGTGCTTAACTTTGCCGGCTGGCCCCGAGCGAGCGGTGCCACACGGGGGCCCCATAAAGGGCAATCGACCGCACCACCTCCATATAGAGGTGGCGGACTTTCGACTCAGGCCCCCCGATATTGGGCAGCAGCCGCGAAAGGGCGGCCGCTGTCCTCTCTAATCGGGGGGCGAGGAGCTGGAAATACTCCACGAAACGCCAGCGGCCGTCGATGACCAGGCCCAGGTATCTCATGCTAGGCTCGATCTCGACGGAGGTCTCAGCGACACGAATCCGGAGGTCCTGACCTCGGGGCGGCCGCCACGACCGAGACGATCCATACAGCCAGATCGCCTCGGTCTTTGCGGCGGCCACGGGTAGCCCCATCCTCCGGATTCGTCCAACCACGCAGTCCAGGGCATCCTCTGCCAGGTGCCTGGTTCTCCTCCAATCCTCCCCCTCGGCGTAAACCAGGGTGTCATCTGCATAACAGATGACACCCGTGTCCGGGGGGAGGACAACCCGCAGCACCGCGTCGAATCCCAGGTTCCACAGGAGCGGCCCAAGGACCGACCCCTGCGGAACCCCGCGGCGCATCTCCCTCGTGCGCACGGTCCTGTACCGGCCGGTAAACACCACCTTCCTGCTGCGAAGGTAGCCCCTGACCACCTCCCGGAGATAGAGGGGCACCTGGAAGTATTCCATCGCCTCCTCTATCTCCTTCCAGGGCAGGGAGTTGAATGCGTTGGAAATGTCCAACGACACTGCAATCAACACCCTGCCCCGAGCGACAGCCCGTTCTCGGAGGAGGCACAACGCGTCTATTGTGGAGCGCCCCCTCCTGAACCCATACTGGCTGTCGCTGAGGTCGGGACCACCCCGCGACAGGTGCTCGACGAGGCGGACAGCAAGTATTCTTTCGAACAGCTTGCCCGCCTCGTCGAGTAAACATACCGGCCGGTATGCAGAGGGAGACTCTGCGGGTTTCCCCTCCTTGTGGAGGAGAACCAGGCACGAGTTTTTCCACACTGTGGGGAAGACTCCCCGACGCAAGCTCGCGTCCATGACGCTCCTGAACGCCGGGGCGAGGACCTCCAAGGCCAAGGCCATTACACTACCGGGAACCCCATCGGGGCCGGGGGCCTTCTTGCCCCTAGCCCGGAGCTCCCGGACGGCCCGGTCGAACTCCCACTCGGTGACCCGGAGCTCATCCGACCATTCAATGGTCGGTTCCGGGGCGCGTTCCCTCCTCGCCCCCTCCCCATCACTGGGGGGAAAGAGGGTACTCACGACGCGCCCCAAAAGTTCCGGGTCTACCCTCTCCGTGACCAGGGACGCCCAGGGGCGGAGCTTCCCAAGCACCGCCTTGTATGGGCGCCCCCATGGGTCGTCACGGAGGGTGAGCAGGAGTTCCTCCCAGGCCCCGGCCTTAGCAGCGGCTATAGCACTCTTGAGGGCCACGGCCGCCGATCTGTACTCCCTGTACAGCTCCGCGACCCTCGGCTCCGCGTCGCTGCCAAGGAAATGGCGGCGACGGGCGCGGGTGTACTGGCGGCGGGCTCGGCCGGCCGATCTGCGAAGTTCGGCCAACTCCCCCGACCACCAGTATGTTGACTTTCTCGGGGGCTGTGATCGGACCCGGGGCATTGCCACGTCGCAAATCATTTGCAACGTGTCCCGGATCCAAGCCGCCCCCTCTTCTGCCCCGCGCTCCCTGGCCGAAGGCCAGGCGGAGACGATAATAGCGGCCCTTAGTAGGTCCCCGTCTAGTCGTTTCAACGCCCATCTGGGCGCTGACAGGGTGCCACGTCGGAGGGGCGTGTCCAACGGCGAGTCCGAGACCACAGCCACGTCCATCAGGACGTAGTTGTGGTCCGACAACGTTTCTCCTTCCCAGACCCGCCAGTTGGACACACGGCGTGAGGCGGCGGCGGTCGCGAACGATACATCCACGATCGACCAGCCGTTCCACCTCACGCACGTAGGCACGGAGCCCCGGTTTAACAACCGGAGCTACATCCCCTCCGCCCAGTCTTCTAGGACTCCGCCTCGGGCGCTGGTCCCAGGGTTACCCCAGGTGGTGGACCTCGCGTTGAGGTCCCCCAGGACCAGCACCGGACCGGCTCTATATGGGGCTATCATAAGCCCCAGCCGGTCCAGGAACATCCCGAGTTCGGCGGAGTAATAACTGGGTGAGCTGTAGCACCCCACGACCAGAAATCTTCCCCACTTTACCATCAACATCCCCCTGCCCCGTTCGACCACGGAGCAGGGGGGCACAGTCGCCGGGTGGCGACGCCACCACACCGCCACGGAGCCGTCAGCGTCCCCGGACCAGTGTGGGTGGTCCGGGGCCCTGTACGGCTCCGTGACCACGGCCAGGCCAACCCCCCACTCCTCCAGGCATTGGACCATCAGGTCCTGTGCCCGTCGGCAGTGGTTGAGGTTGGCCTGGAGTACCGGGAGGAGGGACCGGCGCGGGGTGTGGACCATTACTAGGCCCCCGCGCTAGTCCTCACCTCTGCGGTCCTCGCGGGGGTAGGGGGGCATGAGTCCCCCGTCCCGCTGGGGACCTCATCAACCGCCATCCGATCCCCCACCTTGGTGGCTGTGGGGGAGCCCGCCTTCCCCCCCGGATTATCGGAGGTTTTGGGGGGCGCCACACCGCCCTTCCCCTTCCCGTTCTTTTTGGCCTTTGGGGGAGGGCAGCATGCGCTGCTCGCCACCTTCTGCCCGGCCGGCCAGCCCACCGCGGCGCAAACCACGCAGTGGGCTGGTGCCTTACATTCCACCGCCCGATGGGATGCATCCCCGCAGCGGTATCAATGCCCGCTACGGTCGACCGTCGCAGTGCAACGCTGCCGCACATGGCCTAGCGCCAGGCAGCGAAAGCACTGCAGCGGCCGTGGAGTCAGTACTACCACCCGGGCGGTGGACCAACCCACTCGCAGTTTGCCAGCCTTCTCTATGGCCAGCGCGGCGTCGGCCGGGCACTGCACCCAGATGGTGCCGAGTCCGCTGGGCGGAGCTTTTAGCTCCCCCACCCTAACGGACCCGGCCGCGCAGCTCCCGGCCTTCGCCGCCGCTTCGGCTACCTCCTTCGGGGTGACAGACACCTCCAGGCCCGTTAGGCGGAATTCCGCCTTTTTGATGGGCCTGGAGATCTTCACCCCCATGTCCCCTAGGACGGCGGACATCTTTGCCGCCAGGGCATCGGCCTTGGGGCCCCCATTGGTACCGGGGACCTCTATGACGAGGCCCCCGGTCACGGCCCTCTTCCAGTGGAGGGCCCCGATGCCAAGGGCTTCTAAGTCCACGCCCTGGCGGGCCCTCCTAACGGCCTCCTCATACGAGGACTTGCTCCCCTCGGGAACGGTCAGTGTGACCGCCGCCGCGCGGGGAGGTGGCCTCACTTTGGCCGCTGTCTTTCCGCCCCTCGAGACGGGGGCAGCGGCCTTCTTGGCCTTGGGGGCCCCTGGCGGCACCTTGGACGCGGCGGCCGCGGCGTTGGCAACAGCGGTCGCTGCCTTGGCCGCAGCCAAGGCCTCCCTCCCCAGCACCTCAACCCAGGATTCCCCACTAGGGGGACCCGGTTTCGGTACTAGGGGCACAGCGGAGGGGGCTGGAGGGGGGGCTGGTGGGACGCTTCCCCCCGCGGAACCCTTCTTCTTCCTCGCCTGCTTTTCCGCCGTCGTCGTGGCCCCTGCTGCCCCGGGGGCAGGGGCCGGCGTCGGCGGTGCAGGCGATGGTGCGAGCGCCGGTGAGGGCGTTGGCGATGTTAGAGGCCCGGGAAGCTGCGGTCGGGGGGCCCTGTGCGTGCCCGCGGCCGGGACCATGGCCCCGACCGCTTTCCGCAGCTCCACCCGCATCTCCTGGCGGATAGACCTCAGGCCCGCCTCCATGAGCGCCCGCATCTGAGCCAGCATGTCAGATGCTGGCTCGACAATCTCCGTGCCGACACTGGGGGGTAGCAGGGTGGGGGCGTCTCGCAACCTCTTCATCGCCATCAACTCCCCCCTGATGGCCTCCAGCGTTTCGCGGGTCTCCCGGAGCTCCCTCTCCAGGGCCGCACACCTCTTCCGGAGAACATTTGCCTCGGGGTCCGCGACGGGGGCTGGCAGGAGCCGACCATAGGGTATCCACCCTGGACACCCCTGCGGTCAATTTCCTGCGCACATGCCTTAATATCGCCGGAGGCTTC